>JADWQK010001158.1:0-401962 GCA_017933935.1 Sesamia nonagrioides
GAAATACAAAGCTTAGAAACACTATCTCTTTGACGAAGAAAAACGGTAATACTCATTGTATTACCTATTCAGCTGAATAAATAAAAAACGCAAGCCTACAGATATTTCATCAATTTTGCCGTTGATTCAAAAGCTACTAAAAAATAAAAAAAATAAAATACTAAAAAAACTACTAAAAATACTAAAATACAAAAAAAATAAAAATTTAAATACTAGCGCTAGTTAAATACTAGCGCTTGACCGCGATTCCACCTGATGGTAAGCAGTGATTGTGATGTAATCGTTGGTGGTAAAGTAAACTAGTGCGAGTTTATCACCAAGATCACCTTTTGAATCAACGGCAAAATTGATGAAATATCTGTAGGCTTGCGTTTTTTATTTATTCAGCTGAATAGGTAATACAATGAGTATTACCGTTTTTCTTCGTCAAAGAGATAGTGTTTCTAAGCTTTGTATTTCACTAACATTTCAACCAAAGCATGCTTTTCTCAACAGGCACTTTCATAAATGTTATTAATAACTTTGCGACGGGCACTGCCGAGCAGCGGGTGGCATAGTGGTATCGGCCGCGACTTACAAGTTGTAGGTCGTAGGTTCGAACCCCGTCAGGCGATTTACTTTGTGTAAATTATTTCATCACCACTGATCTCAAAACGGTGATGGAAAACATCGTGATAAAACCGGCGTGTCCTAGAGCTAAAACTTCGAAGACATGTGACATGGGAGTTCGACATGATATTCGTCTTATCCATATTCATCTTTAGACCTACTTATTGGGAATGGCCAAGGTTCTGGAGTGGCCGTACGTGACGTATCCGAAGCCGCAGCCTCCAACAAAGAGGACCGATGACCTGGTGAACGTCGCGGGAAGCCCATGGATGCGGGCAGCATAAGACCGGGCATTGTGGAAATCCTTGGGGGAGGCCAATGCCTAGCAATGGACCTCTATAGGCTGAAGAAGAAGAAGTCATAATTCAAAGTTCTTCTGTTTTACCGATTCACATTCTCCGCTCAAAAACTCTCCATTCCTCATAGCTTATGCTTATTAAGTAAAAACATTTCCCCATATGCGCACAAAGTAATATAAACTGTTTTTCCGTACAAATTGATTGCGCAATAAGCTGGTATATTGAACCGTAATGTGCGCACGGACCATTGGAAATGCTTTATTGGAAAATAATGGGCCGTAGTTAACATTGACGACATTTTTGTTACGAGACTGCTCAATGTGCGCGGTTTTGCTTTGGAATTTTCATATTGTCTGATTGGGGGTCGAGGGTCAAAGAATAGACTACACGAATAAAACAAACATGGGTTTCTAAAGGTTTACTAATGTGTTCTGTTATAAAATCGTGATTTTATATTTCTCCTGGACATAATCCTCTATCCACTCCATCCATATTTATGGCACGTTTTCGTTTCGCGTAGGAGATGGCGTACTAGACTGATCCCATTAAAGCTTTTGATGAACTAAGTAATGAGCCAATAATACCTGCAATGAAAAGTTGGGATTTGTATTAATTTGTGCTCACACCTCGTTCGATCAGTTTGGTTGAACATATATATCAAGTTCCAACAAGTAGTCCATATGCAATATACAACCGCTCCTAGAAGAACTAGAACAATATGAGGCAGTCTTCCCTTATGATTATAATTTAAGTATCTACCAGGCTGGAGTGAATGCTTAATGCACGATAATTACGCACGGTTAATCAGTGCGACCACAAATAATTATTTATAAAACGAGCCGATAATATAGAAAGCCCATTCCCATATTATCATGAAGATAGCGTAACATTTAATAAATTTTCCCATAAATCACGTGGATATTAGCACAATGGATGGTTCCGCGATGCAACACCATCGATCATTATGTGGTACACTCGATTGTCGTCCGTACGATCGATCTCCGCCCATCTGGTGTTGCTAGCATTCTTTTATGAATTCCGTGTTATCCTTTCTTTGGCCTTAATGGCCAAAACAATAGCTTATTCCTATAGATTGCATGTTATGATAGTCTGGAGTTTGAATATCTTAAACTGCACTTGATGCTTTGAATTTTTGATCAACTTTGGTCATTTTAGAGTCCCTCTCTTATATTGACATTCAAAAAGTACTGATTCTCAGCCTAATTTGCTTATATGACTTTGTTTTTTTATTGCTTTTGAATGATTTTTCGATTCCTGCATTTTGCTCTGTCTATATTTGTTTCTAGATCGTCAAAACAATATCTAACCGATTAAATCCAGTATTTGGTGGAGTATTTTCAATAATTTCAAAATAACATTGAATTTGTTCAATTTCTTTTTCATTCAGTTCATATATTCGCTTCTATTTCCAGAACCAATTTTCTAGTCTTGCCACAATTTCCAATGTTCCATTTTTCTTTCCATATTGCTTAGAACTGATGAAATAACAATGTTTGACAAGTACAAAGAAATCAGTAACATTTATAGTGAATTTATTTTTCTTGTTCCTTTAAGATTGGTTTTAAAGCAGAATCTTCATTCGAATCTTTACGTAGTTATGTTTATGGTGTAAAATATTTTTCTTTCTTTTTTACGCTATAGTACGTTTCGCATGGACAGACTCACAACTTTACTTATACATTTTCCTATTCAAAGCTTATTCCTGTCCTTTGTGTCCAAGTGTCTATATTTCCTCCGTGGACTATCAGATTCTCACTCGCAAATATCTATTTGTCTCGTTCTATTTGTCCATTTTGAGCCGAGCTTTGTGCCTATGTTCAATGTTATCGCGCTGTATGTATTATTTATAAGCAGGATTAGGAAGTGTTTAGGCTTTCTGAGCTGCTGTGAAAGTTTCGTTTTGTATGGCTTCAGTTGGTGTGATGTTGGACATTAGGACTTAATAGTACAAACATTGAGTTATTGTTATTTGCTAAGTGTTTTTTTTTTTTTAATAATTATACAACGTAATTTTTCAAGTTTCGCATAAATATTTATGCGAAACTTGAATATAGTTTATTCAGAATAAGCAACTGAATCGATTCCAAACATTTTTACACCATGTTATATTTTTCCCGAATACATTTAGAAATTGTTGCAGAGTGGTTATCGAGCGGTTACGATAGATCATAGTACCTGCGCGCGCGCCACAGCTTACACCAGAGGTCAACGCATCGCGTTCGCCCACCCGAGCGGAGCTTTGACCATATTTTTGTTAGGACAACCAAGTAGAATAGCAAGCTCATAACTTTGTGATTTTTCATTATATCTTTTTGAAATTTTGTGCATAGATTCTTTACTTAAAATACTGGACACGTGTTTCGGGTTTCGCATAAGCAAAAAAAGACCTAAAGTAAATCTTAGGTACGAAGACTATAATTGTCAAATTTACTGGAGAGATAATTCCATCTATGCTCAAGATGTCGAGATCTCGGAAAGCACGTTTAGCCTGCTGTCAATTGCAGATATTAATTGATAATCATGACTGGTAGTCAAACGCCTAGATGTCTGATAATGAATCTTACCAGGGGGTACCGTGTCACCTAAGAACTGGGTTGAGGAGGTCAGATAGCAGTCGCTCTATGTAAGCTGCTAGTTTTTAGCTAGAAAAGGCCAGGCAGATTGACATCGGAGAAAATAAGTTTCATCATCATCATCATTTCAGCCGAAAGACGTCCACTCCTGGACATAGGCCTCCCCCAAGGTTCTCCACGACGGGTCCTGCGTCTCCCGCATCCAGTGGTTTCCCGCGACCTTCACCAGGTCGTTGGTCCACCTTGTCGGGGGCCTACCAACGCTGCGTCTTCCGGTGCATGGTTTTCCCTCGAGACCCCGTCGTACCCATCGGGCATCGGTCCCACGGGCAATGTGCCCGGCCCACTGCCACTTTGGTGTTGTAATTCTTCGGGCTATGTCGGTTACTCTCGTTCTTCTGCGGACCTCCTCAAAATAAGTTTGCATAATAGTAATTCACAAAATACATTAGCACTATTTCACGACATCCAAAACAAAACTGGATAGTCTCTAGAGTATTTATAATATCGACAAGTCCTTGTGCCGCAGTATTTCCATTAATACTAAATAGTTTTGACGTACTTTCTCCGTATCTTTTTAAAACTATAACATTAACATACTCGTAAATACTTCATGAAACAGTCGTTTTCTTGCTTATCCTATGTAACAGTGACTAACTAAATTGTGCTATTAAACAATAACATAAAACAACATACGTCCGCGTTGGGCCCGTCGTAAAGTCGAAATGCGTCCCGTTTTGAATGTGCAAATTTATGACCACCCTGTGTCTTGGGTACCGTTACAGTGTTAAAGAGCTACACACACTGTGCTTTTCTCTCTCAGCTGACTTGTCAAGCCTTTCCTAAGAAGTCAAATAAATATGGGCAGTGGAACAAGGAGTAGGCTTGGATAACAACAAAAAAAAAAACAACAGAACAATAATTATGGATGAGGTCGAAAAGATAAATATCGAGTAACCTGAAGTTCTAATATTTTTTTATAATTATGTATAAATTAGCGCTTGACCGCAATCCCACCTGATGGTATGTAGTGATGCAATCATTGATGGTAAAGCGTGCTAGATAATTAAGACCCTATTCACACTGGCCTTGAAGATACTTAAATTGTTGTCAGACGGAAACACCGCCGCTGGCAAATTGTTCCAGTCTAAAAGACGAGGCGAAACGCTTCGTCCAGATCGTAGTGATGTCAAAAAAGTCAATATATTTGCGTAACGAAAAGTACCTTGTGCAGTAAATTCAATTCAGTAATGAAATAGTAGACATAGACGTCAAGGATGTTAGCTCTATCAAAGCTGAAGAAATAGATAAAGATATGGCCATCTTTGTCTATTTTGTCAGTTTTGATGTAAATACACATGGAGTATTCCTACTTTTCGAAATGTGTCCTTGGAGTGTTCCGACCGCCTTCAGCGGGTTTTGGGAGTTGAGATTACCTCGAACCTCAACTTTGAGCGGTTCATTGAGTCCAAGGCCAAGGTGGCTGCCAGGAAACTTGGTGTTATCGGAAAGGTCCGGCAGTACTTCACACCTGGGCAGCTTCTAATGTTATACAAAGCACAGGTCCGTTCGTGTCTGGAGTACTGCAGCCACATTTGGGCTGGTGCTGCCAAGTGTCACCTGGCCACTTTGGATTCAGTGGAGAGACGTGCAAAGAGGCTGATTGGTGACCCTGATCTAACTCGAGTTGGTCTCCAAAGCCTAGAGCACAGGCGTAGAGTAGCCAGCCTTCGGTGTTCTATAGGATGCATTTCGGGGAGTGTGCGAGGGAATTGCATGATTTAATTCCCCCATCTCCGTTCCACCAGCGGACGACCTGTCGTACGGCTGGTTTCCACCCTTACGTTGTTAACACCACTACGATCCGGACGAAGCGTTTCGCCTCCTCCTTAATACCGCGTACATCGAGGGACTGGAACAATTTGCCAGCGGCGGTGTTTCCGTCGGACTACAATTTGAGTGTCTTCAAGGCCAGAGTGAATAGGCTCTTAATAAACTAGTGCGCTTTACCATCAACGATTGCGTCACTGCTTACCATCAGGCAGGATTGCGGTCAAGCGCTAGTTTATAATATGTAAAAAAAAAAAGTATATGTCGTGGTGGCCTAGTGGTTAAAACATCAGCCTCTCAAGTATGAGTGCGCGGGTTCGATTCCAGGTCAGGCAAGTACCAATGTAACTTTTCTAAAGTTATATGTACTTTCTAAGTATATCTTTGACACCAATGACTGAAGGTGAAGGAAAACATCTTGAGGAAACCTGGACTTTATAAGTCTGAAATCGCCAACCCGCATCGAGCAAGCGTGGTGATTACGCTCTATCCTTCTCTGTATGAGAGGAGACCTGTGCCCAGCAGTGGGACGATAAAAGGTTGATGATGATGATGATGATGATGAACACGTGGAGTTAAAAAAAGAACGAAAGAGAAAAAAAAAATCCGCGTAGCTAACACTTTGAACATAGAGCTTAACAGGTACCCAGCTATAAACGACGTTTGATTGGAGCTACGACCTTGCACATTTTATACCGCTTCTATTTATTGCTGTCCTAGTATTTATGTTAGGATTTAACGTAAAAACTTTCTATGACCCCGATAGAAGAATGTCCTGGCTCAAAGGTTGAAAACACATTTATTTAGTAAACAAATATTTTGACAACAACTTTCATGGGATTACTGTGAGGTCGTAAGAGTTCGCTTTCTTATGGAATAAGTAACTTCCTTTGAACAACTACAAAACTTACTTTGCTCACGTCCATGCATTTGCATTACAACAAGGGGAGGATATGTGTATAGTATATTTTTTAAAATATACTTTCCAATTTTTGCAATTTCTTGCAATTTTTTTTAAACATATTTGAAAAAAAAAAAATTGTTGCCTTTTATTAACCTTTTTCTGGTATGTATGGGAAATCATCAAATGACGTCTCCCGCTATGGGCGAAGCGGCAAGGCGTGTCAGACTAACTGACTAAAATCTGGTCGTTTGCGGGAGTTAACTGACTAAACTCGCGCAACGCTGGCCCAGGCGTTGCTCTTCGTGGATCACGTCACGATGTGCTGACTTCTCTCTTGGCCTGATCCTTACCGGGCGGCGAGCTGCCCACTGCTCGCCGCCCGCAAGCCCGCGTCTACGTCCGTGGCCGGGAGTTCGATGTAGTCTACCGACCAGGGCGTCTCCCAAAAAAAATTTTAACCTTGAAATCGGTCTGTTTGTTTCCTTTCTTCCACAACGGGGTAAGATGTAAAAAATAACCTTGAACTGGATGGGGAAGTCAAACCAATTACAGATAACGAATCGGGTTCTCTTCGATCTCACATTGTTTTGGGATTTGCAAACTATTTGATCAGGACAAACAACAATATAAAGGACAAACAATATAAATTGAAATATAGCGATTTTCTTTGTTTGCAAAAGCTTTCTTTTATTTGATTCCTTTGTCGTTTGACGATGGACGGACATAGACTACAGTCGGGCATTGTAGGGCAGTCGATTGTCGATTTCAGTCTTTATTGTAATGTTTCCCGAAAAACATTCTTACAAAAAAATTACTCGAATTGGCTCTTATATGGTTGTAAATTTTTATTCATTTGGATAACCAGAATTTTCTTAATAAACAGTAAAGTTTGCCGAAGCCCTCAAAACTGATTTCCCAGATATCCCTCCGACGATTCCACCCATAATCGGCATTTCGTAGAATAACAGTACAAGATAAGTCCAGGTTTCGGCCAATTACAGTCCTTATACTGCTTCGAATTCTGTCGGTGACCCAAACTGCTGGCTTGAACCCATGTTCGGAGGAGAAAGTTAGTTCACAATATTATAAATTGTTATTAATAGTCCCCGTGATATGACTGGCTTTGTTTGGCCATTTGATATATTATTATGAGGAAATATTTCGTTATATGGGTAGGTATATTTAAATGGGATAATTATATATTATCTACATACAATAAAGCTGTAAATAAATTGAACCCGAATCGTTAAAAATTAAACAGAAGTCGAGGACCGATCTATGGCAAGCGAAAAATGATACTCCACTAAGGGATATACTATTCAAAGTATAAAACCGCTTCTTCTCGATATATGTATTTACTACTAGCGGCCACCAGCGACTTCGTTCGCGTGGAGTTAGTTATGCTCCGCCCCTATTGGTCGCAGCGTGGTGTTATATATCCAAAAGCCGTCCTGGATTAATGGAAAAGAAATTTTCAAACGCAAAAAGAAATGTTCAAATCGGACCAGTAGTTCCTGAGATTAACGCGTTCAAACAAAGAAACAAACTCTTCAGTTTTATATATTAGTATAGATTCAAAGAGATTGAGAAGTAGGATTCTAACCTTTTGGCCTGTTTCTGTGGGAGTCAATATCATTAATTTAGATCAATATGTAGTTTGTCACTTGGAAGTTTGCAAATTTGTAAAGTTTCTACCAACCACGTGTTATCTAACCAACGGGAGCGTAAAAGGAAAATTGAATCGGTGCGGTTTCCTCCGCGACTGGTTCCTATTCATCACGGTTGCGAGGTGCCGTGATATTTCCGTCTTCCAACTTTGCATATTGTACGTATACAAAAGTTCAAGGATATTATGTAAAAGGGTTTCTAAATGCAAATAAGTTAATGCACATCTTATGTATGTATATTATGCTGTGTGATGAGGCTGTTGTTTTGAAAGCACCGATTGAATTTCATTGCATCAAAGTTAATGCAATGCTGCTAGCTCGTAAATAAATTTAACTTGCAATAAGCTCATTAGACGTTTATAGGTTCAGTTAAACCGACGCGACGGCTGCTAAGAAGCGTTTGAATATCTAGCGCTAAACTTTCTCAACTATAACTTTACTTGTCCACAGTAAGTAAGGACTAACGCACTTCCTTTCGATGGTACCAGGATAGGGTGTTCACATCTTAAATCAAAAAGATACACACGTTTACCATAAGCCAGGGAGAAAACAAACTGCCGCTGCGTACAAAACATAGTACCTTCTAGATAAGCCGCCAGTGCCACACGCAGCCCTGAGAAACGTTTATCTGCAATAGAACGCACAAACCGTTAACAGTATGTATCTCTCACGATACACGCAAGTTAGTCGATTACAACTAACTATTACCTACATGGAAACTATTACAAGCTGATGTTTCCGACTGTTAACTGCTTTTTGTTTGCCGTTCGCTTAATTTATTTGTGTTCTCAGAAAGAAAATGGTTGTTGTTCCGGCTCTGACAATGTCAAATAGGAAAACTAATTTAAATTTACTAAGCACAAGGCTATGCAAGGCGTTTACTTAGCCTTTCGAAGTAGTCGTACTCAATAATGAATACACACTTGATTAGAGAAAAGCGGACCCTTTCAATATACCGGGGAATGAAGGAGATTGAATGAACGCCAGCCTTCCAATTCAGTAGCTTATGAAATTGCGAATAAATTCACACATATTTAATGTCAACGTATTAGAAATTCATAACATGAGACAGTAATAAGCTCAAGACAAGCTATGTCGTCATAATTGGCGCCGAGCGCTCTCGAGCGAATAAATCTACGCATAGTTATCCAAGCTACTAGACGTCTGTAGCTTGCGTAACGAATTCGCCTCTATTTATTACTATTAGCTCACTCTGAATCATGACACCCTGGTATTAGCATGTCGTCTTTGTGAATTCACTTAATAGCGTCATAATTTCTGCATTGTTGACGTGTTGGTGAATAGAGATTGATGATGCAGGTTCAGCAGTAGGCTGATCATTTAATTTATCCTTGATGCTATGGAAACTGCATTTCTATTCAATGCGAGCTTTCAAACATTGAGATTTGCGCAAGTCGATTCATTGGTTAAAGCTCCATTTGAATTCAATGTTTCATTATCGAATCTACTAAAGTCGCTTGCAATTAATCTCACTACATGGCCTGGGGGAAACTCTAGCTTTCTTTGGTCCCCCGTCGTCTGTTCACTTTATCCTTAATATAAAATATGAGCTATAAACAAAGGAATATGTTGTAACAGTTTCTAGAGGAGCTATAACGTTTGTTATTGACAACGCTAATTTGACTCTAAGTTGCAGAAAGTGTTACTTATGGCACCATAACTTCATTGATCACTTTATTATGCATTACATTAGTTATTGTTACTTTGTTTGTTACATAAAATTTCTCCGCGCTTATTAGCATAAGCTCAGCTTTTAGCACGCCTGTTTGGCAGAAATTATTGAAGTAATAAATAGTCTGAAATATTTATTATTAGTTCAGGAAGTCAAAGTTATTTCTGTTTGGAATGTTCGCGGTAACGTTAGGAAATTAATGCTGGGACATGTTTATTTTGATCGGATAATTTAGACGTATACAGAGATGAGAGATATAAACATAATGGTAGTTATGAAGTTATTAATACGCAACATTTTGTACCACAAATGCATAACAATAATGTCCTTGTTTAGTTCTTCCTACCAGCCCGCACTGGGCTAGCGTGGTAAATTACGGCCCACTCCCTCTTACCGGGAGGAAGCCTGTGTCTCAATAGTAGGAATATTATAGGCTGATTATGTAATGTTAATCTTTTCGTCTCTGCTATGTGCTAGCTGTACGTCCAAACCGATTGTTTTTCTTCAGCTGATAGTCGTCCACTGCTGGACAAAGGCCTCCCCCAAGGCTTTCATTGCTTTTCGGGGGGTTGCCATCATCCCCACGCTTGGCAGGTAGGTTAGGGATCGCAGTAATTTGTTTTTCCACATGAGAAGCGCTGCTGCCCGAATCCCTGGTGGGAGTTCCCTTAATCTTCTCTTACGACACCCACGGGTGGATATGGGATGGTACTGTTCTAAGCCCGGTACCACAAGGGCGGGTATCCTATGATATAACCCATAGTAAGGATTTCATCATTAACGGCCTATTAATCAGTTCAGGAATGTGCACATTTTTAATCACCACAGGCTACTGATGTGGATCATCAGTCTATTCTACAGCAACCTTGTTTATAGAATCTCTGATGATGGATTGTATTTTAACAAACGAATCACTAAATATATTCGACTTTTTTCGGTCTGGGACAAAACCCGCCACACTGTTCCCAACCCACTGCAACGCCTGAAAGCCAGAATCAACAGTGGAGACCGCCAGAAAAACGCCGAGCAATGAAGCTCGACGAGTCCCGGAGAAACGATTCAACTGTCTTGGGTCCCGCAACGAAATTAATCAGAAAAGAATAGCGGAGGAGTAAGAAAAAAGATATTTTTTCCACTTCCACACTTTTTTCGGTCTCAAAACATCGAAGAAGATAATAAATAAAGTTCCCTTTTAACGAATGGTACCAGTTATATTTCACATCAATCAAGTTATTTAGGATTCCACTATCGTGATTGCCACTTATGGCTTCCCATTGTTTCGTTTATTGACCACTGAACAAAAATATTAAAGTTTATAACAGCTCTATAAATTTCCTTGCTTAAGGGTATTCTACATTTGTAACGAGAATGCAATGTAGCCACACTAAAAATATCTTAGCTTACGAATGTAAGACATTTATGCAATATATTGGAATGGTAGACAATGTTAAAGTCTAAAACGTTGAATTGTCACAGATATTAGTTAATTATGCTTAATAATTAACATAAAAGGAAGTGAATCTACAATGAGTTTCCCTATAGGTAACATGTTTCTATCTTACTTCGACATGTCTGTGTCCAGGTAAAGCAACTATGTTATGTTCAACAATATATTTCCCCAGGAAGTCTAGAAACTGGACTGAAAACAAGAATAGAAATTTCCAGCACGGTTGGCGCAGTGGTTAAGATATTATATGATAACCTTTGTGCTGCGTGTCGCGGGCTCGATTCCCGCATGGAACAAATATTGATCTATATGTAATTGTTCCGGGTCTGGCTGTTTGTGCATGTGAGAATATATGTTTGTAAACGCACCCACGATACAGGAGAAATACCTAGTCTAGACAAGTTTTTTAAAAAAAAAGAAAACTCAACTACCTACTGATATTTCTGGAAATGTGTTATGAGAATTTTATAGTAACTATATGTAAAAATTATTTGTCCAACCTTTTCCTAATTTTGTTGGAATGAATGAGTATTTTCCATGAAGTACATAGAGTCTTAGCATAATGCTGAGCGCCAGCCGTTTTGCGTGGACCTAACCTTTACTATCCTTTTGGGTCGGACAGGGTTTCCTTTACATATGTAAAGGAAACCCTGTCCGAAAGCTGATAGCTGCTAGCCGCAAATTGGAATCAGCCGATCGATTCATGTATTTCATGAGTCCTGGGTTTTTTAAATGAACAGACAGCTGTGCTGCTGGGGAGTTTGTTCCGCCACTACTTCCCAGCGAAAGCACTAGGAAGTGGCGAAGGACGGGCATTTTGCAGGACTATCTTATGTAATACTAGCTTTCCTCCCACGGCTTCGCCCGCGTGGCGCATAAAAGGTAGCCTATGTCCTTTCTCAGGGTCTAAAGATTGTGTGCTTTCCGCCCACGTTTTCGCCCGCGTGGTGTTCGGTTATATCGCGCTTTTTAGATTTCCCTCGGGAATATCAAATTTTTCCGGGATAGCAGGTAGCCTATGGTTTTTCTCAGGGTCCAAAGATTGTCTGTGCCAAATTTCATCAAAATCGGTTTAGAGGTTTAGGCGGGAAAGCGTAACAGACAGACAGACAGACAGACAGACAGACAGACAGACCGACCGACATACAGACAGACAGACAGAGTTACTTTCGCATTTATAATATTAGTATGGATTGGCGTTCAAAAAGTGCTGATAATTATCACCCTACTTTGAATAAATGACTTTTGATTTTGATTCTATAAAAATCGCAAATTAAAAACTTAGCGTGAAGTTAAAAAAAGTTCATTTCATATAATCATGCGATAAAGTTTGTTCACCCCCTCCTATTAATGTATCCCAATATTCCCACACGCTAGAAAACAATAATAATATCGACCTAGTCGTCTCTTACCACGATACCAAAACGATACACTTGTTTTGATCGTGTTACCGACACTTCCCTGTACATTGTTTTGTATCGTGTGGGAATATTCGGATACATTAGTAGGAAGGGTGAACAAACTTTATCGCATGATTATCTGAAATGAACTTAAGAATAAGCTGTTAATAGTGTCCCTTAGAATTAGTTAAAATGACAAGTTGAATGAAAGTTGTTACAGTGAGATGATCACAGAATTTTTTTCTCACTAGTCGCTACACATACCCGCGTGGATTTGTATTCATTCCTACCGATATGTAACCCCCTTTACAAAACATTTGTTATCCAAAGATATGTTTACGAAAAATGTAGTAAACTGTCGGGAGCCATTGTCAGTTTGATGGATGGTTTCACATTAGTTTTTATTACCTTTAGTTGTTTGCTTCTATACGTGGAGGGGATTAATTTTGGAGTTTGCTTTTTGTTATGTCATGTCATAATTACTTGGCTGGTGATGAAGGCTGATCGATTTTAGTTGGTAGCGGTTTTTAATTGTCTTTAATTGTGCTTTCAACAGGCTCGTTTGTTATATCGCCGGGGGTTGTTATAAGTTAAAATGTAAAGAGGTAAAAATGAGATTATTAGGTCTATTTTTAATTTTTTTATAACTATCTAAGTATATCTTTTTATTCGGTAATAAGTAACAAATGAAATAAACAATATGGATGGATATTATTAGGATATAGTTAAAAACTCGCGCCCCTTTTTGCTATCAAGACGACGATTAATAAAGAAAAAATTATGGAGGAAAAGGAAATGTTGCATCGACCCAAAATTACTATCAGGACAGGATGATGATGATGATTCACTAAGTATATTCGTAAATGTCGGTAGGTCTACGTTACCTATATATAAATATTATCATTAGTTGTAGGTTCTTCAGCTAAAGAAACTTGACTTTCATCCTCCATACTTGTTGGTGTTCCTGTACTGACACCTAGATCTTGGCAACTTTTGACTGAATTGCAGAGAATTGACTGAATACTTTAAACATCTGCAGGAAGCAATGGTTACTTTTTTTAATTTCGAAAATTAAAAAGTCGGCATTCAAAATTATTATTAAATTCCAACAAGCTCGATCCTTAGCAGTTCTACGCCAGCCCCTACCAGCCACCTTTTTGATGTAGTCGCCCCATCTCGCCCAAGGGCGTCCTACGCTACGTTTGCCGAGACGCGGTCTCCACTCGAGGACTCGTTTACCCCAATGGTTGTCGGTCCTGCGGCATATATGACCAGCCCATTGCCACTTCAGCTTACTAATCCTCTCAGCTATGTCGGTGACTTTGGTCCTCTGTCGGATCACCTCATTTCTGATGCGGTCCTTCAGAGAGACACCCAACATAGCCCGCTCCATAGTTCGCTGAGCGGCTTTAAACTTATGGACTAGTCTGAGCTTGTTGGCGTGCCATGGAGGAGGCCTATGGCCAGCAGTGGACGAGTAGAGGCTGATGACGATAATTCTAAATTATGTAATTTATTAACCTGTAAATTACCTTACGAAAAATACGCGCGTTGTCGTGGAATTTTGTTTTACAGCCCGTATTACTTATTAGCTATCTGTAAATTAACTGATCTATCAATAAACTATAACAATTATTAAACTTCCACTAATAGATTATCTATAAAATGAAGTTCTCATGTCACGGGGGAAACGTTATGACGTATCAGTATATCAGAGACTTTTAACGAGTGCTTTGGTTATCGGCCTACGAGTTGCTCAATTAAAACTGTATTATCTATAAAAATCGTGACATCCAAATTATAATAACACTCACCGTTAGGGTTGCTACTTAAATGTAAATATATCAATTTTATAGGTTATATGAGTTCATTGCTTATTTTTTACAATGCATATAGGTAGATATATGAACTGTCATGCCTGGAGTCTTTTATTTAGGTAATATGTGAGTTTTTAGTTAATTACATTTCTATTAAGATAATAATTTAATGTAATGGTTTTTTCTGTTGGTTACTTTACATGCATAGTAACTACAAACTATAAAGTCATGTGTTTTTTTTTAAACTGAGCAGACAGCTGTACTGCTGGGGAGTTTGTTCCGTCACTTCTTTTTCCCAGCGAAAGCACTAGGAAGCGGCGAAGGGCGGGTATTTAGACTATCTTAAGTAATATTGACATTCAAAAAGTGCTGGTTCTCAGCCTAATTTGAATAAATGAATTTTATTTTGAAGTTATTCATTCTAAAGGCACAACAATAGGAAGTGGAATAGATTTAAATCTATTAAAATTTCAATCTAAAGCCTCGCGTATGGCGCAATGTTTAACATTATTTAGGAACCATAGGACATCAATATTAGATACGATTATGTAAGTATTTTTTATTTATAGCCTAAGCTTTGATTATGTTTAAACCACAAGACCTAGACACCGATTTACTTATTCATGAACGAAAAAAAAAAACAAGTTTTGTAAGTAAGAATGAGTCTAAAAACTAAGCTAAATAAATTAATGGTTTCTCGCCTAGATTATGTGTCATATTACAACCCTAATTACAAACTGACCATTGACACATAATCTGCGTTCAATGTCAAGAGTCATGCGACTGAACGGTGATTGGTCAGCGGCTACTCAAAGCTCGCAAATGTGCGCTTACGCAACCGAGTTGAATCGAGCGTTGACGTTGTCAATGCGTCGATTATCGATATCGGTTCGATATTGACAAGTCGTGATTGCCTATAGTGTGTAATGCGACCACACGGGGTGTCTAGATAGATTAGGTAGTTCGTTGTGTTTGAATGGCATTTAATTGGAGAAATCTGTGTACTTAGGAAATTAAATATGGCATGTATTTAATTGAAGTCTAATTTTACCCTCTCCAAAAATGTCGTTGAACGCTCTAATACCTAAAATGACTAACGCCTTGAGGTACTAAAACCTAAATAGCGAAGTTTCTGCTACCAATTTACACATAGCCTTCTTCGACTTTTGCCGAAGCACCCCTTGCTATGCTCGCTCGGTTCCTGTGTGGTTGGCCACAGTACTCACAGTTTAAACTTACTGACCTAACCTAATACATTTGGATCTGGTAGCCTAAAAAAAAACCTAAATAGCGAAGTTTCTGCTACCAATTTACACATAGCCTTCTTCGACTTTTGCCGTAGCACCCCTTGCTATGCTCGCTCGGTTCCTGTGTGGTTGGCCACAGTACTCACAGTTTAAACTTACTGACCTAACCTAATACATTTGGATCTGGTAGCCTATCTTAGTTACCTACTGCAAATAATTTGACTGGCGCGTGGTTGGTCAAAGTTCCAACCTAATCTTATCAGCTGTAAAAAGCTGCGAGAAAAGGACAGAAGGTTTGTTTGAAAAAGTGTCGGTCTCTTTTTAAGCGCAATAGCTGTTTAGAGAATCAGTTAAATATATGTATAAATAAATAAATATATTACAATATATTAAAAATATATTACAAAAGTGACGAAGTTTCAAGGTTCACCCTTACGTTGTTGACACCACTATGATCAGGACGAAGTGTTTCGCCTCGTCTTTTATACCGCGTATATCGAAAGGCTGAAACAATTTGCCTGCGGTGATCTTTACGTCTGACTACAATTTAAGCGTCTTCAAGGCTAGAGTGAATTATCATCATCATCATCATCAACCTTTTATCGTCCCACTGCTGGGCACAGGTCTCCTCTCATACAGAGAAGGGTTGAGCGTAATCACCACGCTTGCTCAATGCGGGTTGGCGATTTCAGACTTATACAAGTCCAGGTTTCCTCAAGATGTTTTTCTTTCACCTTCAGTCATTGGTGTCCAAGATATACTTAGAATAGGCTCATAATAAACTAGCGATCTTTGCCATCAACGATTGCATCACTGCTTACCATCAGACAGACAGACAGACAGTTAAAAAAAGGTTCATCACGTATCGCAAATATTATTTTCCGAAAATTTCAATATGACACTGCTTTAATATCAACATGAAACTATTCCGCATCCTAAACCAATATTCTCTAAAAACTTTGATGTCAATATCGTCCTTTGTCTTCAAAGCGTGTTCTGTGCATGCAGGAAAAATACTTGTAATAACGCCTTGTGTGTGATGTTTAGGAGACTCTGCTCTACTATCGAGGATATATTGAGCCACATAATTTATCGCCATACCCAGCAGTGTAATTGTGTAACACATTAAAAGCATCAATGGCTTTCATTTGAACAACTTTCTTTGCGTTATTGATGAACGATGGATGAATAATGTCATTGATCGTGTGTTACGAAAGTAATTAAGGTGATGACTAGGCCTGTTATGATGGAAAAGTTTGATACTGCTTGTGAGTCTTTAACTGTTTTTTTACCTTCTGCTTAGACTCGTTGACCGTCTTACGGCGAGTATCCACCCTTGGTCCCTTACTTTGTGGACACCACTACGATCCGGACGAAGTGTTTCGCTTCGTCTTTTATACCGTGTACAGTACATTGAAGGACTGGAACAGTTTTCCAGCGGCGGTATTTCTTCTGACTACAATTTAAGTGTCTTCAATGCTAGAGTGCATATGCTCTTAATAAACTAGAATGCTTTACCAGCAACAATTGCATCACTGCTTACTAGCAGGCGGGATTGCGGTCAAACGTATGTAAAAAGAAGATTTTCCCAGCCAAGTTGATATCGGCTTCCTGTCTTACATGTATAGGTACATGTTAAACTGGCCATTAGTCCGAATCGAACTTAGTATTCAACCAATAGAACAATTGTCTTGATTCGATAGATTTTTTCTTCACCTTCTTTTCTGAAGTTCTAAACTCGTATATGCAAATTTAAACACTGTTTGCGAGATTCAGGATTTTGCGTGGCTTCAGTTTGACACGCTGTTCGTATGTGAGTGACATCTTTGTAATGAGAAAGGATGTATTCACCAGTCAAATAAGGTTGACTGCCTGTCTGACTTCGACCACCTAGTTACTGGTTTATATGTGTTCCATTTTCTTTCTAGATGATGACGAGGAATGTGGTGCCCTATCCGAAGGCTCAGAGACTTCAGAGTGCGGCCGAGCAGACACTGATGACGAGGGCATTGAGCGGGACTCCGAGCCTGCCCCCAGGAGACGGAGCCGGCGCAGACGGTTTATGCTCAAGGATGTCGTTGAGGTAAGGAATACCTATATAAAAACTAGCTTTTACACGCTTCTTTGTTCGCGTTAAATTCAGAGTAATACGGTTCTTCTTTCCCAATATTAAAAATCATCTTTTCATTCATATCTTAGCATCACGTTTGCTTTAATATGTAGGTACTCGACATTACGGCGGCTTGTGACGGTCACCGCTTCGTTAGGGAACCGAGCAGAATTGATACTGCTCTAATTTTAAAGTTACCAAAAGAAATATGACAGCAGGCTTTTACCCATAATTTTATGAATACTGGAACATTTATTAGTAAATTGTCAAAGGATTTATATTTTGAGAAATAATTTGATATTTACGGCTGTTGAAGTATACTTACATAAAAATTAAGTGGAGTTCAGTTGAAGATGGGCAAGAAGTAACATCGATGTTTTGCCCAATTAATCAGTCGTTAGGTCGTTACTTACATCTCCAAAATCCAGAACATCATAAGTAGGTCTCTAATTTTCTATCTCATATAATACGGAATTTCCATCTCCTTTGACACGTTAAATTATCAAGGATTCAGGAGAGTTTCTTAATGACACTATCTAATTACTTTG
The DNA here is from genome assembly GCA_017933935.1 of Sesamia nonagrioides. Taxonomy (NCBI): domain Eukaryota; kingdom Metazoa; phylum Arthropoda; class Insecta; order Lepidoptera; family Noctuidae; genus Sesamia; species Sesamia nonagrioides. The sequence goes on from JADWQK010001158.1 coordinate 18,166, forward strand.
TCTCAATCAATTACCGTATCCTGAGACCTTACTAAGTGATCTGTGGAGCGACATCCTAAATTGGAAGAAAATAGGAGTAATTGAATTAGTTGGTATTACTGAGCACATTCATACAAGAGCGAGTTTAGGCGGGAAAGCGATGATGAGTGCCACGGTCATTTTCCATTGGACTTTTAAATTATTTATAGTGTCGTTTACTAAATAAAAACGCGTGATTTATGTAGTAAAAAGTGCATTCAGTGAATAATTCATAAAGAACAGTGAAATATTGTAGCATAGTGGCCACATCATGTCTTTACGCTAAACCACTCCTAATGTGCCACACGCGGGAAACGAAAGGAGTTAGATTAGTTAGGATAAGTTTAGGATAAGTTAGGATAAGAGTTAGATTAGTTAGGATATGTTTTAAAAATACTTTAAGATTTCGACTGAAGGACTTTTATCCATGGTCATGAAATAAATGAATAAAAAAAAAAAATCATACAAGAGCAGTGGTGGCCAAGTGGTATCGGCGGCGACTTACAAGTTGTAGGTCATAGTCTCGAATCCATACAAGAGCAGTGGTGGCCAAGTGGTATCGGCGGCGACTTACAAGTTGTAGGTCATAGTCTCGAATCCCATCAGGCGCGCACTTTGTGTAAATTATTTCATCACCACTGCTCTCAAAACGGTGAAGGAAAACATCATGAGGAAACCGGCGTGTCCTAGAGCCAAAAAAAAAATATCTAAGACATGTGACAACCCGCACTGGGCCAGCGTGGTAGATTACGGCCCACTTCCTCTCACCGAGAGGAGGCCTGTATCCCAACAGTGGAAACATTATAGGCTGATGACTGAGCAGATTTAGTTATGTATTCTTTAGTTTCTTATTCATCATTATCCGCCTAGTGTCTTCCCGATTACTTTGGGGTTGGCTTCCAGCCTAACCGGATTCATCTGAATACCAGTGTCTTACATGGAGCGACTGCCTATCTAACAAGGTGGACCGATGACCTTTTGAAGGTTGCGGAAAGTCGATGTATGCGGGCAGCACAAGACCGGTCGTCGTGGAAAGTCTTGGGGGAGGCCTTTGTCCCGCAATGGACCTCTATAGGCTGAAGAAGAAGACTGACTATCTGACTTCCACAACTTAAATACCTACTGGGTGTAGCGGTCTCTACAAACGCCACAAAGAAACAACGCGTCATACTGACGTCACACGCATTCTACATCTCGCAAGCAGAGTTTACCATGCAATTAGCATATTTACAACTTCCCAATATCAAACGTTGGGCAAGTGTCCGCCAGACATTACACCCGTTTGGTCCGAGGATTCTCCCTTTTCTATGGAGGATGAGTGAACTTTACTCCCTGTTCCTCATACCTCCACGCTCGGTACTCGGTAATACGATACACCTTGGTAAGACATGTTGTCAGATTTACGAACTTCTGAAGAGCCGTAACGAATGTCAAAGGTCGGCGAAGGACTAAGAGCCTGACGTGCTTTCCGAGGCATGGAGGAGTTTCGGTATGTAATGATGTTCAGACATCCACAGACCAGCTGCAGTAAGCGCAGCTTAGTTTGTTACTGTCATGAAGATGACTAGGCTATAGCTACCAAGAATTTCATTTTTTTATCGATTTGTTAATTTCCTTATCGATCGATATTACCCTATCGCTATCGATAACCGAACATTAGTTATATTATTTTATTCTTTTCGGGAAACTTACTTACTTCTTCTTAGACATGAAATTTTCTTAAACAATATGAAATTTCAAATCAAATCAAAAGTCATTTATTCAAATTAGGCCGAGAATCAGCACTTTTTGAAGGTCAATATCACATAAGACGGGGACTATCAAAACGCCTACCCATCGACGCTTCCTAGTGCTTTCGCGATTTACCTTTTTAATTGGAGATAATTTACCAGTTTTTATTGATAAGCACTATTATAAAACACTAGACAATTTATTAAAACTTCGCCTGCTAATTTCCTCATAGTAATTTCCTAATTTCCTCATGCTAATCTCCTCTAAGTAAATTAATACATCTATTCAATTGATCTAATAGAAACCAGTTTCTAAGATCCCAAGCCCTGATTAAACTAGGAAAGATTTTCAAAAATCCAGTCGGCTTACTCATCTTCATCCTTAAGTTTTTTTTAATGCTCGTTCACACTGTCAACTTTCTCTTAGATATACAACCTTATTTGAGTAATAAGGCTTGGTGTTCATGTACCGTCGAGCGGTGACAAAGAACCGAAGAACATGTAAGGTACTGGTTTATTTAGATCGGATAAGGACGGGACGGTACACAAGTTTTAGAGAACGGGTATGAGAGATAAATCATGCGTAATAGAGATTTCCGAGAGATAATTCCATTGAGGAAACGCTGGGATAAGATTATTTTGACAGGCACTACTACGTTGCATATTGAATTGAATTAAAATGTCAATAGCAAGAAATATGTTAGGTTAATTATATGAGAATGCTATCTAAATGCAAAATTAACGCGTAAAGTCCTTTATCTGTATGAGTAGGTACTATATAAAAGGGTGATAATTATATCAAATGAAAAATTTACAGGTAGGTAGGGCATGACGCCTTGCCGCAGTAGGTACCTTGTACTATAGATTCAGAACACGATTCTAAACCTCCCTACACCGCCAAGTGCGAGTCGAATCGAAACTCTGAAATTTCAAAGCCACGTCTTAAATTGAGACCTGAAGGTCCTTTTCACGATCTGATCACTATGGACCAAAAAGTTCCCTTTCGAACCATTGTCCCGTAACATAGACTCCATACACTTAAGATGTTGCATCATGTATAATGGTTACCGATGTCATCTACTTTCTCCGTCACGTATTAGGAAGTTATTAGTGGATAACCTGACGTTATGACGCTCTGTTGAACTTGTTAATTGAATCCGGTTGAGTTAAGGTGTCAGCGCATTCGTGGGAAGATGAGGAGTCTTTGTATTGAGCTTTCAAAATCAAATATTTTATTTCGGGTATCCATATAATGTTAGTAGTTTTGTTTAGTCTAATTTTAGTATTAGTTTTATTTTACTTTATTTTTTGTTTATGCGAAACCCGAACTATTAAAGAATCTATGTACAAAAATTTTTAAAAAGATATATAGAAAAACCACAAAGTTATGAGCTTGCTATTCTAACCTGGTTGTCCCAACAAAAATATGGTCAAAGCTCCGCTCGGGCGGGCGAGCGCGGTGCGTTGATCTCTGGCGTCAGCTGTTGCGCGCGTGCATGTACTATGTAATATAATCTATAGTAAGCTGCGTAACGCGCTCGGTACCCACACTGCAACAATTTCTAAATGTATTTGGGAAAAAATATAACATGGTGTAAAAATTATTGGGATCGATTCAGTTGTTTATTCTGAACAAAGTATATTCAGGTTAATTCTCAAATATAGAAAATGTTTATGCTCTTAAACATGCGGTAAACAAGCTTTTCCTCTATCCAAGTCCAGATAATTTCACCATCACGTTTCAAGTCGTAATAATTTTGATGCGAGCATGCCCATTTCCATTACGAAATGTTGCGCTCCAATCCGTCGAGCTCGAGTCCCTTAGAACTTATAATTTTTTATGTTAAAGATAGTGTTGATCTCAAATTTCTGAGTTTGTTTTACGATCGTACTTACCTAATATCCATAGTAGAAGTTGTCATTAAGCCGGTAATTAGTCGGTGGAATGGCTTTTCGAGTGATATCGATGGCTTATTATGAAATTGTTTATGATACTACTGATGGAGTAAGTGAATAACGAACATAAATTCTATTGGGAGTTGCATCACTTGCATTTTTATGGGTTTTGATTTAGTACGTGTTGATTACTTTGTTTGTATGGCACAGTGACTTAGGTAAGCAGCCTCGGCTTAGATAATATGGACATCAACTTTGCATGTATGACCTACGTTTACCCAAAGTGGTCGTCTACTGTGTTTGTGACTAGTAAACTTGCCAAACATTGATACAGATTTGGTGAAATTGTTGTAGAAATTACTGACAATTGAAATATTGGCAATTGGCAATTGGCACATTACTCTGAGCAATACATTTGAAGGGTCAGGAGCACCTTTTTCCTCGACACAAGCAGTACCTAATATCACCAATTCACTTAGCAAGTGTGGCTGAGATGGCGGAAAGCTGCCGCAGTGCGGTCAACATCTCCGCTGTTATTAAAATGCATAGTTGGGAGAGACGGGTTTCACACAGGTCATCTTGATATTCTACTGTCGAAGATATCTATTAATTTTTTGCCCCTAGAATAGGACATGCGGGATTGGAGACAATAATTTTAAAAAGGTGACTTTGACTAAACTCGTCATAGTAGACTATGTGTAGGATTACGATTCTTTCTTAAATGTTAATGCCTTTCAGGTTTCTTCTTGGCAGTGGTTTTTGGAGCCAGCAGAGGTTTTATGAATATATGTATAAAGCTACTGTTAAACTGACTACAAAATGTCTGTGCCTGGTTCTTGCAAAGAAATTGTATCGTAACTGAAAGTTTTTATGGTGTCTTATAGAATTTTGTAAATAATCTTTTTATGACAATTCCGTAAGAAATACATAATACACATCTACTGATGAAAGAAATTCAATTTCGTATTCACTTAAAGTGAAAACCTTAATAACATGGAATGCGCAACAAATTCATTGAAGTAGTAATGGAAACCTGTCACTGGTGATTCGTATGAAATTTGTGTAAAATGGAAAGTTTAATGCAATGTTACTGACTACAAATTACTATAAGTTACTAGCAAATGATGCGCATTAAGATACTGTATTAAAATATTGCGAAAAAATGGTGAAATACCTGTTTTTATGTTAATGTGTTGCTTATGATTATCAGTATATTCTACCCAATATAGCTACAATGTCCATCCATCTCGCAGCCAAGTTTGTCTAAAGTTCTCAACGAGTATGACGTTGTTGCTACGTTTTATTGTAGGCGCTGGTTACATTTTTTTCAGAAGATGAGCCATAGGTCAGCTTTTGAGTAAGTCAAATAATGTGTAAAAATAAAAATCTGCATAAAAATCTAACGAACTAAAAAGGCAGAAACAAGTTGAAGCTGAAACATCCGCCATATTGGTTTTTTAATGTCACCTATCTAAGAACACTTGGGCTAGTAGGACAAATCTAACGATACCACAAATGTGAAAATCCGTTTAGCGGTTCTGGAGATACAAGATCTTAAAGAATATTACATACAAGATACGCGCTTAAAACATAACCCTTCCTGGGTTCCTACCTTTTTAGGAACTTCTGAAGGAAGGAAGTTTTTAGGCGCTTTGCTAAAAGAAACTTGTAGCATTTATAGCAGGCTCAGCAATCTTCCCTTTTAATACTAGCAAGACCTAACATCACCAATACATTTAAAATAACTGGTAACTATGATAATTATTATGAGGTTAACTCATTTTGTTCTAAGTTAACGAAGCATTGAGCTTAAAACGTAATGTTTCAAAGGTGTAATCACTGAAACTAGATTGACTTAAATTTAATGTCGAAACTCGTTGATTATTCTGCATTTCACGTGTAAATCGAAGTTGTTACGCGATAATTGATTCAATTATAATTTAACACTGTATGTCGAGTGCGCTAATTGTTGTGTTACTTGTCTAATCACGCGTTAAATAGACTTACACCAGTTTTAACCAGGTGTGGATGTAACACAAGAATAATAACGCGGTTTGGCGGAATTAAGCGCTGAATTATCTAAAGAATTTTTGCTTGCAATTGTAGCCCCATTTGGCGTCACGATAACATCATTTGTGCGAGTTTACTGCACAACTAGCCATAGCATACAGCGACCCGACATCATTCGTGGGGCAGTTGCCCACCAGTAATAATGTCCGGCCCTTCTATGGACAATAAGTGTGCCATTTACGCTGTTCTTCAGCACCACCATGCAAAAATCACTTGGTGCCAGGCGTAAATTAACCTAATTTTAGTTTCCACCTTATTAATCACGTCTAAGCTGTCTATGGAGTATCTTAATTTGACAGAACTAAACTAAAGTTTATGTTCTGTCCTTTTCTTAACGGTATAGAAAGAAAAAGCTGCACTCAAAGAGATTGTAAATATAATTTTAAAGTCTTTGGCTGCACTAAACTTCAATATAGTTTAGTTCGTGAGCATGAGTACGCGCGCCAATGTCATGGACGTGTGGCGTTATGCCAATCCTCGCCGGTATTTCCCCCGAGGACTTAGTATAATATCCGTCCTTTTTGTTGAATGAAGGCGGAATTTTGTATTCAGTGTATTGTGACTCTTACATTATTAAGTGTACCTGGTGCATTGACGGAATATTCAATTGGAAAATACGATAAAATTGTATCCATTACTTAACCCAATGAAAAATGACAATAATAAAGTAATCTATATCTATACTAATATACAATATGTAAAGAAAACCCTGTCCGATCCGTGAAGGTATTGTTAGGTATCGTTAACTGATTCTAATAATGCCTACAAAGCCGGGCTAAACTTAAAAAAAAATCCCCCAAAAAAAATAAATATTATTTCGAAAAAGCGAGGTAACTTAATGCATGTGCGGTAGGCAACCCGATAGCCCCGCCCCCCTTCACCCGCGCATGTATGCGCGGGTGAAGGGGGGCGGGGCCATGCGGCACGTGGTCGCATCGCTATTCGCTCCGTCACAAATGGTGTTGTCAGTTTTTTAAAAATTACCAAATTTCGGGGAAATTGGAATTAATACCCGGGAAAAAAAGAATATTTCAAAATTCATTATTATTGTTACTGTGATGATTATGTAAAATTTTATATTATATTTGGTCAAGTGTTTACCTAACCTTTATTATCCTTATGGGTCGGACAGGGTTTTCTTTACATATTGTATAAAGCTGAAGAGTTTGTTTGTTTGTGCACGCTAATCTCAGGAACTACTGGCCCGATTTGAAAAATTCTTTTTGCGTTGGATAGCCTATTAATCCAGGAATTCTTTAGGCTATATAACATCCCGCTGTGACCAATAGGAGCAGAGCAGTATTTTTTTTTTTTTCTTTTTATTATATTATAAACAAAAAATGTTGCGAAAACGGGAGCTAACGCAGCCGTACATATTGCCAATAGGAGCTGAGCATGACTAATTCCACGCGAACGAAGTCGCTGGCGGCCGCTACTTTGCTAATATTCTTCTAACATTATAAATGCGAAAGTTTGTGAGTATGATTGGAAACGACTGAACGCATGAAATTTGGCACACCCAATGTTGTTAGAAGTCCGTTGTAGAACCGATGGCCGATGGGGCAGTAAGGTTCTGGAGTGGCTGGAAGTCGCAGCGTAGGGAGGCCCCCAACAAGGTGGACCGATGACCTGGTGAAAGTCGCGGGAAGCCGATGCATGCGGGCAGCACAAGACCGGTCAACGTGGAAAGCCTAAGGGGAGGCCTTTGTCCAGCAGTGGAAATCTATAGGCTGAAAAAGAAGAAGAGACTGTTGTTAATTTTATTAATGAACAAAATGTATTGTTTAAATGTTTTTTCAATGATATAATTTCTTGAATAAGAGGCCTTTGTCCAGCAGTGGACATCTATAGGCTGAAGAAGAAGAAGAGATTGTTGTTAATTTTATTAATGAACAAAATGTATTGTGTAAATGTTTTTTCAATGATATAATTTCTTGAATAAGCAGATATATGTATCAAACCCTTAAATGCAGACAATACAAAGTGTGTGTAAGTTACATTAATTAGACCTTTTATAATTAAAATTGTTTTGGCTAGTAACTCCATTAACATAATAAATAAAGATGCAATATGTGAGGGACTTTAATAGGCCGCAGAGCCGCGCAATTCCCTCTTTTCTTCAGCTATGTAAGCGCCGGAATCTTAAAAAGTGGGTCAGCGGACCGCATAGGATTCATCAATAATAAATTTCGGGTGCACACTTACACTCATTGGCTGTTTTATAGTCCCCCCAATTGTCAATGAGGTAATTTAAATATGTGTTGGTTTGTTTTCATCTTTTTGATGGGAATTGCATGATTTATTTCCCCCATCTCTGTTCCACCATCGGACGACCCGTCGTACGGCGAGTTTCCAACCTTACGTTGTTAACACCACTACGATCCAGACGAAGCGTTTCGCCTCCTCCTTTATACCGCGTACATCAAAGGACTGGAACAATTTGCCAGCGGCGGTGTTTCCGTCGGACTACAATTTGAGTGTCTTTAAGGCTAGGGTGAATAGGCTCCTAATAAACTAGTGCGCTTTACCATCAACGATTGCGTCACTGCTTACCATCAGGCGGGATCGCGGTTAAGCGCTAGTTTATAATAATAATAATAATAAGAGGGAGGAAACAACCTGACCGCGTACCGTGTTCGAATGCTCTCTCTGTTTCAGGTGCTTGAGCTTGAGCTGTCAACGTGTCGGCGCAACGACTGTCGGATCAGGTGCGGGTCATCCAGCGTAACCATATGCTGGATGATGTGGTACTTGATCGCCTACGCCTCGAGTCACGGAATAGTCATGTTACGCCTGCTTCGTCATTGGTCGCGGTACAACTTAACAGTGTTTCACCGCGACCCAACCACGTTGATGAAGAGGATGATGATAGGGCTATATCCGTGAGTCCCCAGTGCATTGAAAAATTGAGGAGCGCTTTGGAGGATGCTTTCTGTGAGTACCGCTCTACTCTGCCTGAACTTAGACCTCGTTTACCTCGATTGCCCATGCATAAAAAAAACAAGGCGCTGGTGTGTGCTCTAGACTCTCAGCTGTCTTATTATTTAAAAGACAGCAAAGATCTGACTGATACACATTCAATCTTGTACTGTGGAGCGGTTGCGATATGTCGTGTGGCTCATGTCAAATTCCCAGATAGTGACAGAGCCACACGACCAAAATCAGCTGTACCAGCTTGGCAGTGCAGGATTGAGCGTCGTATCGGAGAGACTAGAGCACTCATTGGCAAGCTAACTAGCTTCAGGGAGGGCAATACACGCCCTAGAGTGATGCGCTTTGTGAGGCGGGCGTTCTCGGGGACTGATACTAGTACTCGAGACTATTTGTTCCGCGTCACAGAGCGCATCGACTTTTTTAAGCAGAAGATTTATGCATGGGCAAACCGTATTCGTCGGTACAAGCGAAGAGTTGAGCGGTATTCTCAGAATCGCAATTTCCAAAGCGATGAAAGGCGGGTCTATAGAGCTTGGGAGCGATCAGACCAAGGTGTCACTGACACGTGCCTACCGGATGATGATGCCACGTGTTCATTCTGGCGCAATATCTGGTCGGTGCCTGTCAGTCACACCGAAGGTAGTTGGACTCGGGTTGTTGAGCGAGCCTGCGATCCAGTACCAGAAATGGGAGCTATTACCATCTGCCCCCAAGATGTAGCTCGTGCAGTCCGTCCATTGCCTAATTGGAAGTCTCCAGGGCCGGATGGGCTGCACAACTTTTGGATCAAATGGTTCTCCAGGTCGCACGCTCGCTTGGCATCTCAATTCCAGACTGCTTTAGAGTCTGGTTCGCTACCCCAGTTTCTAACAACTGGAGTAACCCACCTGCTCCATAAATCAGGTAGCACCGCGGAACCCAAAAATTATAGGCCGATCACGTGTTTACCGACGGTCTATAAAGTTCTTACATCCATTTTGAAATCTAAAATTAACACACATATTGACAGCAACTCCATCATGTCTGCCTCTCAAAATGGATGTAGGAGCGGGTCCCGCGGTACTAAGGAGCTACTCCTCATTGATATGGCCATTAGCCAACAGGTTCGTCGTTCCCGAAAGGATCTGTCGACATGTTGGATAGATTATAAGAAGGCCTATGACTCAGTGCCACATACATGGCTCATGCGGGTGCTGGAGTTGTATAAAGTGGATGCAACTCTACGCACCTTCCTGATGACGTGTATGAGGACATGGAGGACAGTCCTTCGCTATCCAGGATGTCGAAATATTCAGAGGAATAGCGAACCGATAAGGATCGAGCGAGGTATATTTCAGGGCGATAGTTTGAGTCCACTTTGGTTTTGCTTAGCACTGAATCCTCTAAGCACACTATTGGAGGATTCAGGTCTAGGCTATCGGTTGAGGAGAGGTGGTCAGGTTATATCGCACCTCCTCTACATGGATGACCTAAAACTTTTTGCTCACACCGATTCACAACTGAAGGAGCTACTGAAAATTACTGAAACTTTCAGTAGCTCCATCAGGATGGAATTTGGTGTGGACAAATGTGCGGTCATGCATGTAAAGCGAGGAGAGATTATGGAATCCGTGGGAACCCAACTCACGAGTTCCATAAACCTTAGAGCCCTCTCCGCATCCGAAACCTATAAGTATTTGGGTATGTCGGAAGCGTTGGGTATCAATGTTACTGACATGAAGCAATCGTTGAAGGAACGCTTCTTTGGCCGCCTGAAAAAAGTACTTAATAGTCTTCTATCAGGCGGAAACAAGGTGCGCGCTTTCAACGGTTGGGTCATGCCGGTATTGATGTACTCTTTCGGCATACTCAAATGGACTCAAACCGAACTTGACGCCCTGGATCAGAGGGTCCGTACGCTGCTGACTGCAAATCGATTGCATCACCCACGGTCATCGGTTATGAGGCTGTATATCCCGCGAAAATGTGGAGATCGTGGCTTTTTAAACGCCAAGACCCTCCACAATCGCGAGGTATGCAGTCTCAGGGAATATTTTCTAGAAACCGACGTGGGGATGCATCGAGATGTGGTTGCGGCTGACAAGGGCCTCACTCCGCTCTCCTTGGCTAAAGAGAACTGGCGTAAACCAGTAGTGCTTGACACAAATGATCGCTTGGATGTATGGAAGAGCAAAGAGCTTCACGGACGCTTCTTCAGAGCCCTACACGGGCCCGATATAGATTTTCAAGCGTCCGTAGCCTGGCTACGTTTCGGTGACCTCTTTGGGGAAACCGAAGGTTTTGTCTTTGCAATTATGGACGAAGTTATGATGACGAACAATTACCGGAGATTCATTGTGAAAGACGGCACAGTTGACATCTGTCGGGCATGTCACCGGCCGGGAGAATCAATTAGACACATTATTTCCGGGTGTTCTCGTCTAGCTAACGGAGAGTACTTGCATAGACACAACCTTGTAGCAAGGATAATTCATCAGCAACTTGCTCTTAAATACAACCTTGTGGAATCGGAGGTGCCGTACTACAGGTATATGCCCGACCCAGTTCTCGAACATGGCCATATCACATTGTACTGGGATCGATCCATCATCACTGACAGGACTATTGTTGCCAATAAGCCTGATATAGTGCTGGTGGATCGATCAGAGCGGCGTGCAATGATTGTTGACATAACCATCCCACATGATGAGAACCTCGTGAAAGCTGAGAAAGATAAACAAATCAAGTATCTTGACTTGGCTCACGAGGTTGTCGACATGTGGGAGGTGGATTCAGCAATCATTGTACCGATAGTCGTGACAGCCAATGGCTTAATAGCCAAGAGCCTCGACCAACACCTCAGGAGGCTCTCGTTAGGCAGCTGGATCAAGGGCTTGATTCAGAAAGCGGTACTGCTGGACACGGCTCGCATCGTCAGGAAGTTCCTCTCTCTGGAGCCCTGACCGCCGGTAGCTTGGACCCTGTTCCCGATACCGGTGGGCTACTATTTTGTATATTTTTAAATGTTTTTATGTGTTTATATAAATATTTAAAAATATCAATTATATGTATGTTAAATAAATAAACGAAATAATAATAATAATAAAGCCCTTTATTCCGAAAGAAAATAACAGTATATATAAAAACATTTTTACAATATGTCCCTAACTTCGGCGTGCCTTCTGGCAAAGGCCTCCTCCAACAGTTTCCATTGTTGTCTGTCCTGGGTAACCCTTCTCCAGTTAGGAATTTTTAGTTTATAATGTATATATTAAAAAAAACTAGCAGCGTCCCGCAAAAGCTTCGTTCCTTTGGGTATATCGGGACAAAAGTATCCTATCTGAAAACCCAATAACACTTTGTCCGACCTGGGAATAGAACTCAGTAACTCTTGCGACCACTAAATTAATAAGACAAACTTTTACAATACATCTTTAATCTTATAAACGCCATCTTTATTGGTCCATCCATTTGCTTGAATGTCAACCCAACATTCGCCAAATACAAAGCTTCCTTCACCGATATTAGATCAGATAATTCATATTCAGAAGCTCCCAGCCATAATTCACTGCTTATTCAAGATTTATAGATTAGAGGTGGCATTAAGATAATGATAGTTACGTGGGTGTCTGTCGAGTGCCGACAACTCAACCGCAGCTCGTTACACAGCTTGTCTTTGATTCGGTGTGCGGACAAAGGTGTCTTGCGAAAGCGGTCGTGTTTGGCTCTCGTTGCCCCTTGCGCCCTTGACATGTTGAATCATATTGGCAGACAAAGGACGGTAGCTTTGGGCTTAGAGCCGATGGGGTGGGAACGTAACTCTTCAAGAATTTGGTAGCTTTTAGCAGCAGCGAACGACGATATGGTGCATGTAGAGGATCGGGTCTTGCCGTTTTTGTTATAAGCTGATAAGTCTCCTGAATTAATTAAATTCAGGACGTCTTATACCATTGGCAAAGGGCATAATATCCATTTTGACCTTCATTTATTCTTTCTGCATTTATTCAGATATTTTCAGTGCCACTATCTGGAAGTCTACCCCTTCGGTTATTCACCTACACATTCCGGTTACCTCTCATTTTGAATTTGGAAGCAAAAAGAAAGAAAAAAGGTTTGTATGTGGCGCATAAAAGAACACAAAAAATAAAAACAAAATAACAAGTTAGGGGGAAAAAATACGTGACATCTACGCAAAACGGCCATCGCTCAGTATAATGCTGAACCAGCGATAGACGGCGTTGATATGATAACGTCAACCACAGCATACGATTAGAAAAACTTAGCAGAACAGCCAAATGGAAGGTGTTAGAGACGATTGGTATTTTGTCTCATTGCTGTTTCAAGATTATTGGAAACCGTTACATGCATTTGTTTAAAGTGCTCAGTTTTCTGAAGGGAACAGTTCCGTTAAGGTATACCACAAAGCTTTAAATAATTTTTTTACACGTCAATAATTTGTTTTTAAACTAGATGAAGTCAGCTTTTTCAGTCTGACAAATCTGAGTAAAAGAAAGATTGGCACAAACTCAGAGGACTCATTTGCCTTAAATCTTAAGATAATTTTGAGTCCAATTGACTTTTCAGTAAAATTCAGTTATTGGTCATTTATTGTCCTCGTGTTAGAATGCAGTCATGTAAGGACAGTTCAATGAGTACGCAAGTGAAAAGTCTTCACGACTTGCCGAAAAGACTTACTGGATTGCGCTCAACTCACTAACTGGCGTCGTGTCTGCCAGCCGATCTAGTACCTACAATCAACTGTCTCTCATCAATTAGTCTCGGCAATAGTAACTACGTGTGTGTTGCTCTTAAAACGGTGAAGGAAAACACCGTGAGAAAACCGACATATCTTATAGGCGACGAAAAAAATCGAAGACTTAGGTACTCCTTCAACAAATTTTTCTTCCACAAACGCGAACGTAAGCAAAGGCGATTTTCACACTGCCCCGCATCATGCTGCATATTGCGTGTCGCCCCACCTACGCGCGTTCCTGCGGGAGTGCAGATCTGCATCATCGTGCGGGTTTTTTGCGCACTCACGCGCGTAGGTGCGTTTTGTAGATTCACGCACGGCGGCTCTCATTTATTCGCCGTTCTAACATATTTATTACTGCCTCCCATTGTTTCACTTTCTGCGCTCTGTCACTGTATTCATCACATTTCATATTCCAGATAGCTGGGTGGTTTTCGATTTCGAATATAAATCGATCGATATCGAGATGCATTTTCAAACACACACGTCACGCTCATTCAAAATCACGCGCGGCACTGCGGGATTTGGTGTGCCATCTACGCGCGGGGGTGCATGTTTCTCCGCGTGTATGCGCGTGATCCGCATGACCGCGCGTGGATGCATTTTCTGTGTGTTAGACTGTGCGTGTTTTCCATACAAACGGAGATACTTACAAGCAACGGAAGAACACGCATCCATGCGCTACGCTGCATCATGCGGGGCAGTGTGAGAATCGCCTAAGACATCTGTATTTAACACCTCGCAACAATGTTCACACGATTCAACATGCAAATGTTCAAATGGTGAAGTGGACCCCGACGTCCATTCAGAACAGGCACATGTGAATGTGCCTTCATTATCTATGGGCAGTGAAGTTGCAACAGTTAAGTAATGTCTGTTCACGTAGGCTGTGACGGAATTCCTGGTAGTTAGCTTAGGTCTTAGTATATTTCATTTAAGTTTGGTATTAGGTATTAAGCATTTGGCAAAATTTACATAGTTTTAATTTATTACGACAATCAGACGCGTGACGTCTGGTTGTAGTAAATTTACGACATATGTTGTAATAAATTATATGCACACATTGTTAGCGAAGTAAAGAGCTACTTGCAACTGCTTGTCTGTCGTCTATCAAAAAGGGGTATTATAAAATCACAGATTATTTAGAAGACAAAAAGCTTGGGACTGAGCTGCTCGCTCTGCTAAGCATTGTTATTAAGCAATATGCGTAATTATAACGTAAATTATTGTAATCATTTTCATTTTTAATGTCTGGACTTGACAAAAGACGATTATCCCTGAGTTTGTTTCGGCTATTTCTTCTCAGAGGTAGTCAGTTAGGACATGCCGGCTTCACAAATTAAAAAAAAAAAAAACATGACGTGTAAAAGTGATCAGTGATCCCACTTGTTTAATAAACATATATATATATATAGTATATATATACAAATCACACAGATTGAGCTAGCCTCAAGGTAACTTCGAGACTTGTGTTATGGGATACTAACTCAACGATATTATAATAGATACATATATAGATAAACATCCAAAACCCAGGCCAATCAAAAAAGGTCGTTTTCCATCATGACCTGGCCGGGGATCGAACCCGGGGCCTTCACGTCACAGGCAGGCGTGCAGGCTCTTGATAAATTCGTAGGATTCATTTATGATATTGAAATATAATTTACTTATTGATTGACGTCAGGCCGTTCACCGTTTTTAGAGATAACTTGATTCCGATTAGTTATCCTTATCAATCACTTGAAAATACCACAATATATTTATAGGTACCATATTTGTGAAAACGTTCCAACCATCATTTGTGCTTATTTCTTTTTTTGAACTTTATAAACTAGAGCTTGATTGCGATCTCGCCTGATGGTAAGCAGTGATGCAATCGTTTGTAGTAAAGCGCGCTAGTTTATTGAGAGCCTATTCACTCTAGCCTTGAAGACACTCAAATTGTAGTCCGACGGAAACACCGCCGCTGGCAAATTGTTCCAGTCCCTCGATGTACACGGTATAAAAGACGAAGCGAAACACTTCGTCAGGATCGTAGCGGTGTCAACAACGTAAGGGTGGATTCTCGCCGTCCGATGATGGAACGGAGATGGCGGAATTAAGTCATGCCTTTTGCCTGCCTTCCGTCTATCTTTTTCCCAACTTTGGGATATCTTTGGGTCGGCTTTTAGTCTCACCGGAAAGCCTTATAATATGGTCTTAAAATTAACCCTTTCTTTGCCGTTGTTAGATAAAACTTCAAGCCATTTTTTAATATGATTTATATAATCCAATTAAAATTTATATATGCATACATACATATAGTAGAAACGTATTTTTCATCGTTTATCCATTCTGTCATCAGCTTCTAAGGCGCTAAACAATACTTCTTGATTCAATTTATTTCCCTATGACGCGTTTCCTAAATAATAACCTTATTAACAGCATATCATGGACTAGTCGGTTCGCTTTTACGATATGGGCTTGTTTTTTGGGGGCAGGCCACTAATAGAGATCTGGTTTTCAAAATGCAAAAAGACTTGGCATTATTACAAGCAATATGTGCCCACATTGTGAATCACAAGAAGGAACCATGGAACATCTGATTTTTGACTGTCAAAACTTCTTGCTTGACAGATTACTGTTGGCTAGTGAACTCAGTGATGTAAAAATTAAGTGTGATGCTTCCTCCCGCCCGCCGCCACTTGAACAGTTACTAAAAGACAAAAACACTTACAAACCTATTTATAAATACATAAAAAATACTATTAAAACAATTTAAAAGTTTTCAAATTAGTGAAGTGAGAAATTTTCAGTTCAATTAAATAAGACTTGACCTAAAGGTCTTTGTTACCAGGTCATAAAATTCCAAAAAAAAAAAAAAAAAATGCAAAAGCGATGTATAAGGACAATGTGTAACATTAGAGTAACCGATAGTTGTGTACCTGCCTTTAAATCTCTAAAACTACTTACACTGCCATCACTGTACATTTTGGAAACAGCATTATTTGTGAAGACTAATTTGCACTTATTTGTCAAATTATCAGACGTTAAAAAAACTCCAATGCGAGCTAAATATTTAAATCAGTTGTGTCACACAAAATGTAAAACAGCTCTAATGTACAAAAGTTTCTTTGGCATCGCTCCAAGAATATATAATAAAATACCTGATCATATAAAAAAATTACCTGTACCCGAGTTCAAGAAAACTTTACAAAGAATTTTAATTGACAAATGTTATTACACGGTTGACGACTTCTTGAACGATTAAGTTTTTCTAATTTCTGACCTAATTTTTTGACATTATTTATTTTTTATTTTTGTGAACTTTAAAACTATGACTATTACTTATTTGTATGTCTCACCAAAGACAAAACATAGCGCACTGTACATTTTGTCTTTAAGATCTGTATTTTTTGTTACCTATGTTTTACAAATAATAAATGATTTGATTTTGATTTTTGATTTTTTATATTTTTCTTTCACAGCGCTGCGTCTGGCACTGCGGCGGTGGCGGTCGTTGTGCCCGCGAAGCCGCTGCAGCACATTACCGCGCTGTCTGCCGAGCCCTCGTCGCTGAAGCACTAGAACTGGCCTCCTTCCTCGCCAGAGTCAGGGTCGGAGGAGCCAGGGACATGGGCGCTGCAGAGGACACCGCGAGGCATCTCGACACGCTACGGTTTTCAGACTGGGTGGGTATCATGAAGGTAGGACGGAGGAGGATATAGTGACTATAAAATTGTTTGAATAAATGAGGGCTATTCTGGTTAGGCTTAAGTAGCATTGTTGCCAAATCTATTCATGGTTATTCTAAAAACCAATTACCAATAACCAAAAGTTAAATCTATAGTTGGTTAAAGTAGGTCAAAGGATTAGGAATGGTGCAGGCTTGAAGGCGCGATAAAAAACGCGGCTCTAGCGCTTTGACCTATTTGGCACGGTGCGGTTGAATGCAGCTGTGGAGGCATGAGGAACAGAGTTTAAAGGTCACTCATCTTCCATATAAAAGAGAGGATCCTCCGACCAGACGGGTGTTATGTCTGGCGGGCACTTGCCTAACGGTTGATATTGGGGTGTTGTATGTATGCTAATTGCACGGTAAACTCTGATTGCGAGATGTAGAATTCGGATGACGTCAGTAAGACGCGTTGTTCGCATGTGGCGGTTGTAGACACCACTGCACAGCTAATTTGATTCCATAAGCAACAGCACCTAACTCATTTTAAACTAGGGTTGTAACGGAGGCTTGTTAGCGGAGGCGGAGGCGGATGCGGAGGCGACGAGTCTCACCTCCGCGGATGCGGAGGTTAACGGAGGCGGAGGCGGAGGTGAAAGTACATATAGAAAAAAATTAAATTTATGGTTAATTAAAACAAAATGTTTATTTTAAATACGTACATTAATAGTAGTATACTTGGTAAAAAAATATTACCTTCTTGTAATGAAAATTAAGGAGAAACAAATTGTGTTTGCCGCATTCCCGCCTCGCACTCGTTGATTCTTGACCATTTCGCGCTCAAACGCGGCCGGACGGTTGTCGAGCGTCGCAGCTTGCGCGTTATTTATTTTATAAATACGTAAATAAACCTCCGTTATAACTCCGCATAAAATTGTGCGGAGGCGGAGGCGGAAGCGAAGATTCGATTTCTTGCGGAACTTCCGCAGTAACGGAGGCGGAGGCGAAGCTCCGTTACAACCCTATTTTAAACTTACGACCTTTTGCCAGGGCTGCGGGTTGTTTGCATTATATAAAAGTCTGACAACCCTTTCTACTCAGCCCAGAGGTCTAGGATAGGTCTTTTAATAATTTCCCATCCACAACAAAAAGCTTAAGAGACCTAAGAACTTAAAGCTTAAGAAACGGAAATTACGAGAAATATCTCACGGTTGAGAATTTAAGGAATTTGTTAAAGGTGAACTTTGTCAGAGACTTGAAATTCCCAACCTTGCTACATAACTACTAATTTTAGATGGAAAATTTCGAAACATGATGTGGTCCAACTTTCCAGTTGGACTTTTAGATGCTTAGTTGGTTGGACTTTTAGTTACGGAGTTAAGGTACCTTATAAGTATGGTGATGATGTACAAAGCATAATGAATTATTGGAATAAATAAAAATAATAAGTTATTCGGAGACGGTTTCTACGTTCAACCCCACTTCAAAATTTTCACGCACCGTGTTGGAACTGGGGTCTCTCTAATTCCGCCCAAAAACACGGACCCGTTTGAAAGTAGTTGACAGTCAAAATTTTTCGATCGGGCTAAACATTGCTGACAAGTCGTGTTGTCATTCATTCGAAGTTCGGCTCCTAACTAGTCTTATGTCCGTAAATGACATGTTGTTGGACACATCCGTAACTTCGCCCGAAACTACGGATTTCATGTTTAGGAGGTCCCTTACACTGCAGGTCAAAAGTCGTAACCTTATTCTAGGGCAGTCGAACAAAAACTAAAGACCACCAACAGAACACACGTTATGCAGTTAAAACCTCATTAGATACTATCTCGTCCAAGTTCCCAAAGAAACGCATGCAGATTTTAATTATCCGCATTGGCTAATGTACCTCGCACTGCATTATTAATGACTCTCAAGTATTCGAAGTAATTCGCGTTATGCTCAGTATAGGACAAAGAGCATTGCGATTAGCGGATGAGGCCACAAAATATGATATAGCAATTTGCAGTGGTACTCTTTTTTTATAAATAACAATTAGCTGTGCCCCGCGGTTTCACCCGCGTAACCTTCTAGCCGAATGAGCTCAGTTGATATAAAATAAGCGCCTGTTAAAATAATGGGAGCAATATGTAGTACATCCGCGTTTGCTCCCGTTTCCGCAACTATGTCTATGTCCTATCTGAGGCTCTAGACTATCTGTGTACCAAATTTCATTACAATCGGTTCAGTAGTTTTGGCGTGAAAGCCGGACAGACAGACAGAGATACTTTCGCATTTATAATATTAGTATGGATATCAGTGCTTGACTGCAATCCCACCTGGTAAGCAGTGATGCAATCATTGATGGTAAAGCGCGCTATTCACTCTAGTGAATAGGCTCTTAATAAATTAGCGCGCTTCAAGGCTAGAGCCAGCAGGCCAGCCAGGCCTTGGGGTCAAGTCTACAAATCAGTCAAATTTTTAGAGTGTAGTCTTTGTGCGCTATAGTCGCACGTGGTTTTTTGGTAATTACACATATTTAGTGGTAATTACCTACATTTTTTAGTGTCTATTGCGTGGTTTATTTAAAAGTTAGAGATAAGTTCTGCAACATTTCCAGGGGGGGCAGCTGCCTCCCCCTGCCTACACCTGGGTACGCCCACGGTTGTCCTTGTTGCGGCCTTCTTCAGTATCTACAAAGTCGATTTAAGGCATTCCAAGTAAGCCAAGGTAAGCTTTGACCAGCCTCCTAATCGGTGAACACATTTTTGTCAAATGATTGCGACTAGTTGGGATCAGTTGGTATCGTTCGGGCCGCCCATTGGTCGGTTCGGTCCAAACGATCCCAACTAGTTGCAATCATTTGACAAAAATGTTTTTGCCGATTAGGGGGCAGATGGGTTCTGAAAGTTCAATAAAGATGTTAGATGGTTGAAGCAGTTTAAACACTGAAATTCCCGATGCAGAAGTTAGTTCTGTGGCAAGGACATGCTAGTGCTATGATTAAACGACAGAGAACACGCGGCAGCCGCTGAAGCAAACAGAAAATACCTTTATATTATAAAATTGGAAGGAAAGTTTGTTAGTGACCAATTTTGATGACATTTGGCTCACAGTTGGTTTATAACTAGGATTAACAAATATAATACTCTTATCCGGAAATTAGCAAGGGATCGAAACTTATCCGGGTGAAACTGCGGCGCGCAGCTTCTTCTTCTTCAGCCTATAGAGGTCCACTGCTGGACAAAGGCCTCCCCCAAAGCTTTCATTGCATTTCGGGTTGCCATAATCTCCACGCTTGGCAAGCGAGTTGGGGATTACAGTAATTAGAAATTCAACAGGAGAAGCTCTGCTGCCCGCTTCCCTGGGGAGAGTTCCTTTAGTAGCCTCTTAAGGGTTGGTACTATTCTAAGCCCGGTACTACATAGGTACACATCTACTATTCTGTAAAGCAAACTGATGAATGACTTGGACAAAACGAAAGGAGTATGTACTTAAGTAGCCATAGTCGGCGGCGTTCTGTTGTTTCTGACTGGAAAAATACATGGGCCTATGTTTGCTATAGAGTGGTTTTTAAAGAAGGAATGTCTGTTCACACCTGAGCGGATAAGATGAGGTGTTGGTATTTGTATGCAAAATAAGTCATGGGATAATCTGATCTCTAGAAGGTCTCTAAACTCGCTTATCGCGCCGTTCTTGCACAAATGCAATCTTAGCCTACGCGTAAATATTTATGGCATTCAGGTCTAGTAATGAGAATTATTCCCCATAATGTATGCAAGGTATTTATGCCCACTTTTTAGCGGCTGTCTCTGACTGTGTGAAAATTGGAGTCACCTTTGAACAACAGGTGAAAAGATCAGCCTATGAATTTGTGATGAAGATTCATAATTTAGTTATGGTGTTGGTATTGCCATTGACTGCGAATCAATTAATGGAATCAAAATTGCTTTTTACAATAAATGATGATTGCTAGAGGGTTAAATATGCTTTAACCCATCTGGTATTCGTCGAACAAGTCCTAGCCATATTCATTTTGTTCGGTAAAACCAAGCTGACACCCACATTAAGTTCTCTGTTTCAATCATGTTAGCAAACGCTAATATGTTTGGAATAGAGAGATTAGTGTCCTTGTGACCTTTTAGGGTAAGAAAATAGTAACTATTTCTTCAAGCAGAAATTGTCACATATCATATAGTCAAAATATTTGAGTCCTCCTTTTTGTAACTGAATACCTACTACGTTCGCTATCATATTTGTAACACCATGTTATTTTTAATTGTAGTCAAACCGAAGGATTTGGAGAGCATTACAAGTACGTAGAATGATAAATTAATGATGTAGTGAAATTATCGCTTTTAGTAATTTGTAAACACAAATAATTTAAATGCTGGAGGTTTACCCAAAGGCACATAACTTGGAATGCATGTTTATTAGATGTCACAAAGTTCAACATCCGTCTGGAATGCAATTATATTGTCATCAATTGATCATCATTAGTCACACTTACATATCTTAGGCTATAAATTTTCATTTTTCATGTCAAGGCTTTCCTACAAGCGTATTTAATAATCTGACTAATTTTGAGGAAATTAGTCAATAAAATCTTTGTACTTACCTTTCTTAAAGTAAAACGCCAGCTCAGTATGTGTGCTTACTTTAAAATTAAACCTTATATACCCAGGAGAGCTAAATAAATATTCCAGCGCTTCTTAATATTACCTAAAGAATTTAAGTGCTACCTGTGAAGTCTTGACGTAAACGTCTGCAATAAATCTTATAGCAAGAGTACTGCGGGAAACTAATGGCTATAAATAATATTTCAGGCGCGGTTTTGGATGCAAGTCATCGGCGAATTACGGATGGGTGTAAAATTAAAGAAAGTAAATTATTCAAGGACACCAATAGAGTACGAGTTAACGCCGTACGAAATATTGATGGATGACATTAGATCCAGGAGGTACACACTACGGAAAGTCGACGGCGCGATACCTCCAAGGTTGGAACACAATCCTTCAATATTGATGGTTGCTGCTCTGTAAATTTGCACATTAAACTTAAGAAAAATTATTTATTTGAAAATTATGGATCTAAAAACAAAGTTACTATAAAAATTTTCACTGCTATGTGCTTAAGTGAATGAATGCTAAGTGTAAAACTTTTTTGAGATTGCTTCATATTTCTTTTTGTTTCCAGTGTGAAGAAAGACGCTCATGCAATGATTCTCGACTTTATTAGGAGTAGACCCCCACTTAAAAAGGTAAATAACTTAATCATTTGGAATGTAGTCACAAAACAATAACTAAATTGTGGTAACTTGATTGACTTGAAAATCTGAATCTTTACTTAAAAAGGGAATCTTGAAACAGAACATGATTTGTTCTGTTTCAAGATTCCCTTTTAAGCAATTCATTTCACAATTTTTTTTATGCTGAGTGTAATTATTGTTTTATTTTTGAACTTAGGCATCAGACCGCAAGTTGCCGCCGCCTCGGCGGGAGGTAACACCCCGAGAAAGGCTACTTGCCTCCATTCAAGTTGGCAGGCAACTTCGACCCACCCCGTACAAAAGGAGATTATGTAAGTACTCTTGACCATCATATTTTGTCTTATTTTGCATTAATACAATTTAACTGTAGGTACGTAAGCAGCAAGTTTCAGATGCTCGTAACATTGCTATGTGCCTTTTTAAGCGTGTCCATAACTGGGTATGTAGCATGGAGCAAATACAGAGAGGAGATGTAATTAGGTTTCCCTAAGAAACGTGATATGTAAGAATTACAATATTAGCAGATTATTTTTTTTTAATATTTATACCTACTATAAATATTTAAATATATATATATATAGACTAGTGCTTGACTGCAATCCCGCCTGATGGTAAGCAGTGATGCAATCGTTGATGGTAAAGCGCACTAGTTTATTAAGCCTATTCACTTACAAAAATTAGGATTAGGAAGGATGACGGCAGTTGAGCGAGGTGATGCAATGTTAAACCCAAGACCAACACGACCAAACGATGCTGCGCTAGAGGGAGATTGATCTGGAGACTCTCCACGACCAAACTCCCGACACAACAACATTTGGCGCATCGTACCCGCCACACATCGCAACACAAATGCTCAGACCCGTCCTCCGTACGGCTTCACCAGACATCATGCCGGAACACGACGAATCGCTTGGCGGCAAGACTTTGTCTGGTGGTGGGGTGGGAGTATTTATAATATTTAATATTATCGACACAACTCATCTATTTACTGGAAATATCAAGTATGTCACATATGATATATGATACAATTGAAGACCAACACCTATTTAATGCTTTTCTGGTCCTAATATAGCAACTTGTTCCAGATCCTCCCCTCGAATCCTATTCCCAAAGAAGATACCAACTGATAATTATGAGCCCCTTTTACCGAATGGTTGGTGTAATAATAATGTCTATGTTTACCTATTGTATAGTGCGCGTGCACGTAAATAAAATTATAAGATATATTCTTAACTTTTCAACTATTAAACACTTTATTATGAAATACTTTTTAAAATAATGTTAAATTTATAATGCGCCTTATTAAAAGTTGTGAGCAATGTGCTATCTTGCTACTTGTTGCTATTATAATCATAAAGGCGGTGTCAAGTCAAGACAAGAGCTTGATGCTTTTATATGTTTTTATTTATATCTATATCGATTTACAAAAGTATTTACTTATATTTTGTTAAGTTTTTTTTATATAGATATGTATTTTATACTATCGAATAAAGAATTGTTTTTTGATACATAATAATTTACTTTTATATCTAATGATTTTTATTATTTTTGTCACAATGTTCGGTAATAAAATAATTGGCTTAATTTTCATTATTTATTTACTTGCGTCGCTGTGGCCTAGTGGTTAAAACATCAGCCTCTCAAGTATGAGTATGGGTTCGATTCCAGGTCAGACAAGTACCAATGTAACTTTTCTAAAGTTATATGTACTTTCTAAGTATATCTTGGATACCAATGACTGAAGGTGAAAGAAAACATCTTGAGGAAACCTGGACTTTATAAGTCTGAAATCGCCAACCCGCATTGAGCAAGCGTGGTGATTACGCCCAATCCTTCTCTATATGAGAGGAGACCTGTGCCCAGCAGTGGGACGATTAAAGGTTGATGATGATGATGATGATTTACTTGCGTATATAATATGTTTACACGAAGTCCTTAGCCAAGTTATACATAAGTGATGGTTTATTTTCTACCCACACTGATTGCATTATGTACTTCGTAAGTTAAGTAAACTTACAAGATGTACGGCGCTCTAGTTTCTAATCAGATCGGTACACAATGGTGTGATTAATTGTTTTATAGCATAGATGAACGAGGTAATGATTTAAATGAGAAGATAAAATATAGACAATTGGTTATGTAAGGTTAGGGTAGGCAATTTCAATAGTTGTTTAGATTTCAAGGGAATCTAAACAACTATTGAAATTCACAAACTAAATTTAACTTCAATGCGTGTTATTCTTTCTATTTAATTAAAAAAAGGTCAGAATACAAATATTAGTTTCTTCTTCAGCCATTGCAGGGTCCATTGCAGGACAAAGGCCTCGCCCAAAGCTTTCCACAATGCAGCTTCCCGCGACCTTCACATTCTCCTCCTCCTCCTCCCAATTAGTATTAGTTTAGTCCTATTTAATTAGTCAGCGCCTGACGTTTTGAGTACTTTTAGACGCCATGATTGTAATTACGTCTAAACTAGGGTTATAACGGAGGCTTGTTAGCGGAGGCGGAGGCGGATGCGGAGGCGACGAGTCTCACCTCCGCGGATGCGGAGATTAACGGAGGCGGAGGCGGAGGTGAAAGTACGTATAGAAAAAATTGAAATTTATGGTTAATTAAAACAAAATTTTTATTTTAAATACGTAGGTACATTAATAGTAGTATACTTGATAAAAAAAATATTACCTTCTTGTAATGTAAGTTAAGGAGAAACAAATTGTGTTTGCCGCATTCCCGCCTCGCACTAGTTGATTCTGGACCACTTCGCGCTCAAACGCGGCCGGACGGTTGTCGAGCGTCGCAGCTTGCGCGTTATTTATTTTGTAAATACGTAAATAAACCTCCGTTATAACTCCGCAAAAATTGTGCAGAGGCGGAGGCGGAAGCGAAGATACGATTTCTTGCGGAACTTCCGCAGTAACGGAAGCGGAGGCGAAGCTCCGTTACAACAATAGTCTAAACTGTCTATGGAATATCTTAATTTAACAGGACTATACTATAAAAGTCTTTACTCTTAAATCGGTTTTGAACTAAGTTACAATTCTGTCACCACAACAGTAACTGAGATACATTACCATAACTCATAAAACTAAAACTCTGCTAAAAACAGCAACCAAAAACCTTTAATATTTTTACCAAGCAAAAAGAACTTCCATATTTCATCGTAAAGCCATATCTCAGTATTCCCTGGTTCCTGTCAATGAATCAGACTGAGGAAACTCAATAACTTCTGCAAAAGCCACCGAATATTTTTTCTAGCTCACTTCACACTTGACGCAGAAGTTGACCTATAAAAATATACTAATCCATCATCATTTGATTTCGGAGCTAATGCTAAAGGCTTAAGGTTCAGTTTGCTGCTGTCAGGCCAGGCGCCTGCCTGTCTCTGGCGTAAGATAATCTAGCCGTCTAGGTCACTGGGAACTGGAATATAATATCGACCTGATAGTTATGTAATGTATACCCAGCTCTGTGTAACTTGGTATCCATTTCAAATGGGTTGTATGAGCATGAGGACTTCATTACCTGGTTATGTTTTGTATATGCAAAACCGGAAACATGTATCCAGTATTTTATGTAAAGAATTTATGTACAAAATTTCAAAAGCAACCATGAAAAATCACAAAGTTATGAGCTTGTTATGTTACCTGCTTGTCCCAACAAAAATATGCCCGTGCCTGCAGCGGCGTGGCGGGCCGGGTCCCTAGGATACTATGATCCGCTCTGACCTGTGTTGTGCGCTAGGTAACCATACTGCAACACTTTTTAAATATATTTGGGAAAAAACATAACATGGTGTAAAAATTATTGGAATCGATTCAGTTACTTATTCTGAACAAACTAGGCATATTCAGGGTTCGTACAACGAAAAAACAACGTTGTAGAAATTGTAATTATTCATAGTTTCTATTTATGTCAAGTATATGTAAGAAAAAGGTAACTTAAAATCGGAACAGTTAAGGACGATCCGGTTTCGCTTCGTCCTTTACACCGCGTACTTCGGAGGATTAGAACAATTGGCCTGTGGCGGCCTTTCCGTCTGAATACAACTTAAGTGTCAACAACTTAAGCTTTTCATAAACTAGTGCGCTTTACTATCAACGATTGCATTACCTACTGCTTACCATCAGGTGGGATCGCGATCCAGCAACAGATATTTAAAAAAACAATCTCATCTGTTCGAATATCGGCATTTATTGAACCTCGAAATTACATAAAACAGTTCTACAAAACGCCCACCATTCACCACTACCTAGTACTTTAGTTAGGAAAAAGATGTAGCGCAACAGACTGTTCAGATCAGTGAAGATGGCTTTTATGTAATGAAAATATTTAATTTCTTATGCAAATCGAATGCACTTATTAGTAGGCGACAAAAGTGTTAGCAATGATAAAACATTCCAATTTTAAAGGCAAAACACAAACAATGTTTTGCATTTTTTAAATAGAATAGAATACTCTTTTTTTAATTCAAAACGGTCTCTAAAGCCTAGAGCACAAGGGTAGAGTAGCCAGCTTTTCGGTATTCTATAGGATTCATTTTGGTGAGTGTGCGAAGGAATTGCATGATTTAGTTCCTCCATCTCCGTTCCACAATATATAAAAAAAAATGTGCAACATATAAATTACAGAACATAGATATGATATTTTATAAAGGGACAATTTTATTAACTTTTCTTTTTGTTGTTTTAATGTCGTCTTGTCTCGTTTTCTGTCAATCTCGTTTAGATAATGCGGTTGAAAAATGAAAAAGTATCCTACCTTTTCTCATTTACAATGAGTTGCACCTAGTTTGTAGCAAAATGAATAAGTCTTGGGTTGCATAAATGTAATCACTCTATTGGTCTGAGGTTCGGTAACTTTCGCATTAAATCTGACAATAAGCGTTTAGGTTTTTTCTTTGTAACGTTATAAGTTAGTGCTTGACTGCGATCCCGCCCGATGGTAAGCAATGATGCAATTGGTGATGGTATAGCGCACTTATTTAAAGAGTCTATTCACTCTAGCCTTGAAACACTAAAATTCTAAGCAGACGGGAAGATCGCCGCAGGCGAATTGTTCCATTCTTTCGATGTACGCGCAATAAAAGACGAGGCAAAAAGCTTCGTCCTGATCGTAGTGGTGCCAACAATGTAAGGGTGGATAAGACAATCGATTAAGGAACGGTGATGGCGGAATTATGTCATGTCATTCCCGCGCACAGTCTCCAAAATGCATCCTTAGAACTCCGAAAGGCTGGCTACCCTGTGTTCCAGGATACACCAAATAATGAATCTCGGTTACAGAACTGAAGTTAAATAAACTGTGGTTTACTGAATGTATTTCTTTTGCAAACATACATTATATAACTTTGTTTTCTTTGGCACACAATACTACATACAGATAACACTCTTATATCAAAATATCTTCTAACCAACTCAACCTCTAAACCTTACAAATAGAATTACCCAGAAACAATAGAAAACGGCATTAACAAATCAAATACTAAGTCAGAAACAAGGGTTTAGTTAAATTACAGATGGAAATCCCAAAAGATTGAGATCCGCTTGTTCAAAGCAAAGCGTACAGCCTACAACAGTTGGTACCGCAGTCTGCGCCGGACTTTGTAGACGCGCGGTCGCGTTTACACGTCATTATTTATAGAGGGTGTCTAATGTCAGATGCAACCGGTATATTTAAAAATCGAATGTTTAAATTCGAAGTAGGAAGGGAGGCGTAATTAGATTAAAGCTTCTATGAGGCTTCAGTCAACCCTAGAGTTTACTTCACTAACAGGATTTTGTGTTATATCAGTGTGTTCGTATCAGTATTTACTGGGAATCAGTGTGAGTGGTGTGGTTTAGTTCAGAAATTCATGTAAGGGCCGAAAGATTATCTCGAAATTAAGTGACTTCTTCTAAATTTTGGAGTTGTGGGATTAGACTAACAACTAAAGATGGGAGTGTGTATTGCCACTACTTTAGCTATGGAAATCTCGCGTAAGTACATACTCTTTATCTTTAAACCGAATTTATGTCAACATAGTTAGAAAACTGAATTCAGTCTTGCATCACAAATGCATTGCACCCATTAAGCATTTTGGTCGCCATTCCAAACTCAACTCTTTCGCTAGAAACTAAAACACAATTTTGCGTGTGTTTACACATTGATAATATTATCGCCAACGTGCCAATATTTTGACATATTTGCAAGCAATCGTCATCAAAAATGCTCGTAAAATCATCGAGACCTCTTTTATGGACTTGGTAATCTACTTGGACAACACTGTCTGCTCAATTTGAGGTTTTCTCACATAACAATCCAATTTACATTTAATTATTACTTTGATACGCGTCTTGGAAATAAATGGAGCATAACGCGCCAAGTATGCTCGAGTGTATAGAAGGCGTTAGACTAGAACAAGCTTGGGATTCTTTACATTTATTGAAACTCGTTATGGCCAAACTATTTTTTCTAAGGCACGTCTCGCTTTGAACTTGACTTGTTAGTATGTGTTCCAGGTATCAGCTACAATTATTTAACGTTCTGTCCGGTTTTAAATGTGTAACCTAGTGTAGGTAATAGCGTGAAGTCGGATGACATCCTTTTGAATACTCTTTGAAGAACCTGAATACAAAAGCAGGCTTAAAAGTTTAATCGATATTGCTGTTTTAGTAAATATAGATGCTTCAGTTATTTGTAAAGAATTTGGAAATATTAAATCTAAATCAGAACATTAAAGACGAAAAGTCCTTAGAATACCTCAAGGAAGAGTTTTAGGGCCATTTTTTTAACGCAACACAGTCATCTGAAAATGTATGTTGTAGGACATTAAAGTTAATCAAAGCACTTAATGGTATAGGTACTCTAAATACTAATAAATCGTTCGTTCTATATAGGGTAATAGTACATGTTTCGTGATTCGTAATTGATTGATGTCTTCGCAACTCGAGATTATTAAGCAGCATAAGTATCAATTCTTTTTATTTATCCATTCCTTGAGTCCATGCCTGAATGTGGCACACATTTGGCAATCATTACATATACAACTTAGATGTTAATTACAGCATAACTACGTGATTTCTGTTTTCAATTAAATTCTTTACATCGGATGCGGCATGTGTTATCTGTAGAAGAAAAACAGGTAAATATTCGTATGTAATATACTTTCCTCTTATTGAATGAACACTTTAAATCTTATCTGTCATCTTTCTTGAACTCTTTAATGTTTCTTATCAGTTCTTATCAGTAAACGTGTATCTAGTGTAGTTATGTAAGAGGTCTATAGTGTTCATTTCGTTACTAACTAGCAGTATTTTTGGCAGTAAACTATTTTGCTGTTTTTCATAGTCTTGGTATAATCACTACTACATATGTATACATCCACCTTAGATTTGGCTTTGAATCACAGAAAGAATTCCAGGTAAGTCTTCTCCACAATTGTGCTGTGCTTTCCCGTTTCTATGCTAGCCACGTCCAGGTCATTGTATCTTATTCAAATTCAAAAATTTAATTTCGGATAAATTATATAAATATCCATATAACGTTAGTAAAAGTAAAGTTTAGCCTAAAGTTAGTAATAAATTAACTTAAGTGCGTCTGGTCTCTTATCCACCTACGTAAGAGGAGAGAGTCCCACCGGTCTAAAAACATATTCAGGATGCCTTTGGAGGAGGAGCGTAAGCGCACCATCATGGACGCGCTACGTTCCGCACGATCGCACCGAATCCGTGGACCCTCGCTTCCGCGAACATCCCTGATAAGGTCAACCGGGGCAACTGCGTCTTTGGGGCAATTGCGTCTAATCGAAATTATTTTAAATCTATTTGAAAACCTACCTCTCCTGCCACTTGTTTTGTTTACTTTGAATAAAACACTATAACGTAAAGATGGTAGAAGAGGTAGGTTTTCAAATAGATTTAAAATAATTTCGATTAGACGCAATTGCCCCAAAGACGCAATTGCCCCGGATGACCTTACAGCACCACGACAACCCCAAGATCACCCTGAATGCGTTTTTGTACTGTACGGTGTATCTTCTATACCGGTTACATTTTCTGCTGTTAAAAATCATTGTAACTTCAATATTCGTTCTGCTACATTGTAGCCCGTATCATAACAGGTACTTTAAAACTCAGCACTGTTTTGTTTATCGTAGTCACAGTTCATTTTTATAAGTTTCATTATTTTCAAACGCTTGAAAATCAACTAGTCTCGGGTCATTTCGTTGTGCCTAATGCCTAGTTTCATCAGAAAAGTGAGATCAAATCGTTTCGTCATACTTTCCTTGGTCGGCTGAAGTGTTTCACTTTGCCTGCGGTTATCAATGACCACATTTTTCACTTATTTTGATTGGTAAATCAATGCTTGTCAAAAATAAATAGAAGTAATTGATGAAGGGAAATCGATGGGCAATTTAATTAAATTAACGTTTTCTTTTTAATTTTGTGTTTAGAAACTGCATCGCTTGGTAATAAGGCTGTGGAGAACGGTCGACTGGAACTTTGAGTGTAGAACTAACACTGGATTATTCTATATCTTAAGACTTCAAACGTACCCTTGATGGACTCCCACAAAGGGACCAATGGTCTTGTGAATGCCACAGAAATCCGCTGGATGCGGAAAGCATAACCGATCGAAATTATGGTACTTTTCGCAGGCCTAGGTCCAGCAGTCGACGTCTTTAGAATGAGTTAGAGGTCGGATGGGTCGACTGCCTCCATCCTGCTCCCTTCCTCATACACTGCTCTCATTTCATAATTGTTTTGACTTTAAAACGTTTGCTTCTCTGTTATACATATGCTTCGTAGAACGAGAGTACTTCGTGCGAGGACTCTCGTGACTATCAGGTTGGTTGTTCATTAAGGAATTTATCCTTAATGAAAAATCAAATTAATAGCTCAGTTTTCCGCACTCAGAAGTCGCTAAAGGAGAAGGTCGGAATAGCTAAATGAAAGATGCAATTTTTCATAAAGTTTTATTGAGTCGTAGATTTTATTTATTTATTTAGGTAACCAACAGCGATATATTATAAAACCAACCACTGTTCGAATTACCTCTTTGTTACTTGTTATTAGATTTATAATGATGGTAGCGACTTTGAACAAGTGTCATACTTATTCATTAGCAATTTACTACAGGGTGTATTTGTCTAAAGACAAAAGTAAGTGGCACAAGGTAGTGTCCCACTAGATTTTGAATATTTAATAAAAGAAGTTACCACAGTTGGCAAGCCAAAGCTCTAGCAATATCACAGTAAAAGCACAAAAATATTGAGAAAAATATTCACTTCTCAATTATCCATAGTTCACTCAAGAAATTCGGTTATAGCAAGCATAGGGTCACATAAATAATGGTTTCTTTCTTAATGGTATGAAGGTACTACAGCTATTGATTTATTCATTGCACTGATGTAACCTCTACCAATGTACCAAGAATAATACAGGGTTGCCACGCCAGCTGTTTGAATAGTGTTCTATAAAGTTGAATGAACTGTCCAAAATGTCATCCGTTTCATATTGTGTAATGATTTCTATGACTTATTTAAATGTACCAAGTAGTGTATATAGTTAGTGAAATATTTGATATTGTATATTTACCGTCTCGTTGCCTAGTGGCGGCAAGTGCGATTTCTGAGTGTGGGATCCATTATTGGCAGTGACGGATTAACCCGTAATCAAATTAAGCAATTGCCTAGGGCATCACGTCTGGGGGGGCACCAGAACAAGCACAAAAAAGTCCATCCTGAGGGCATCACGAATCACGTCCTCACTCTCACGTCACCAAAAACCACACCAAAAAAGTTCCTAGGACTAATTTGAAAATTCGCGCTTTTTAAGTTGACATAGAGTCCGACCTAGAGTCATAACCCCGCACCCGCTTGCCCACTCGCTGCCCGCTAGTGCATTCGGCAATTCGAATGTACCGGAATATGCGGTGCGACTTTGATTCTTTGGGCCGTGGAAGAATTTAGACTCCCGCGGGCCCACGCGCGCACGTGATAGAAGAGACACCGGGGTGGTTTTAGTCAGTAAGAGTCTGACAGACCCCGTCGCCTACCCCAGGGCGGCGGACATCCATTGAGGATTTCCACACCGGAAAAAAATAAAATAAAGGTACACGTAACTGTCAACAACTTCGAGAACAGAGTCTCCAATCTTTATAGCAGTCGGTACAACATGGGCGTTAGACATGACTGGTCTTGTCCATGTTCATTTTAAGACCGACTCGCTCGAAGGCTCTACTGAGGTCTTCGAGCATTGTACTCAGGTCCTCCGTGGTCTCAGCCATGGCTACGATATCATCAGAAAACCGAAGGTGTGTCATATACTCGCTATTGACGTTGATGCCCAGTCCTTTCCAGTCCAGAACCTTGAAGACATCCTCCAATGCAGCGGTGAACAGTTTCGGGGAGATAACATCTGCATCTCCCTGTCTGACACCACGCTGCAGAGGTATTGGTTTCGAGGTCTGGTCCTGTATTCGGACTGACATGGTGGCGTTTTCGTACAAACCCTTCAGCGCTTAATATACCGATAGTCTATTTGGCACCGCTGGAGAGACTGCAGTACAGCCCAGGTCTCGATCAGGTGTATAAAATAATACATGATGATAAAATTGAATAAGCTTTCCCTAATATGGAAACAGATCCCTGCGTATATTCTTATCGCTTATGATTTCAAATTGCTCAGCGGAGCGTTCTTTTACAAAATTAAAATTATTAAAAAAGGACAAAGATGATACAAGAAAGGCTCGATTGTTTATCGATATTATACATAGAGTCCGATATGATAAAAACATTACACGTTAATACTATCTTGCGTGAATCCAATGCCCGAAAAAGCCGCAAGGCGCATTTCAATAAATAAATAAATTATGCTTCAATTGGTTTTTATTGTTGTCGCGCCTACTCTACTTCTAAGGTACGTTACATCTGGGCACGCCACAATAGCGGCGGTAAGTCCCCTCTTTGAGGAGTGGCTAGAGAGACGCCACGGTGCCCTAACCTTCCGCCTGACGCAGGTCCTCACCGGTCACGGTTGTTTCAGGAGGTTCCTGTTCCGTATTAGGCGGGAGGAAACGCCAGGGTGTCACCATTGTGTGGATCGCCATGAGGACACGGTGGAACATACGGTGGGGGTCTGCCCGGCTTGGGTGGAGCACCGCCGTGTTCTCGTAGCGGCGATCGGTGGCGATCTCTCGCATCCGACCCTGGTCCAAGCCATGGTCCGGAGCGAGAGTACATGGCAGGCCGTCACCTCCTTCTGCGAAGCAGTGATGCTGACAAAAGAGGAGGCGGAGTGCGTGAGACAGCGGGAATCCCAGCGCCCTCACGCCACTAGCCGCCGCAGGAGACGCCCTGGTCGGGAGACCACACCGAACTCCCAGCCACCGTAGGCGCGGGCCTGCGGGCGGTGAGCAGTGGGCAGCTCGCCGCCCAGTAAGGACCAGGCCCGAGTCGACGGCGCGTCGTGTTTCACGTGCGCCTCAAAGAGATGTCAGCACATCGTGACGGGGTCTACGAATACCGATGCCTCCTGGGTCAGGGTTGCGGGTTGGTTAAACAAGAAACCGTGGCCGTGGCCATCGCACAGGCAAAAGAAGAAACACGGGTGGGTTTTAGTCAGTAAAAATCTGACACGCCCTTCCGCTCCGCCCAGAGCGGGAGAAGTCATTTGATGATTTCCCATCCCAACAAAAAAAAAAGAAAGAAAAACATCTCATCATCTTATTTTACAAAAAACGAATGTTTTTAGGCGGTAAAGGTTTAAAGACAGATTCTAGTTGACCTTGACATACGGATAGGGGGGCCCACAGGCGTGGATTGCTTAGGGCATCAAGTAGTCTTAATCCGTCACTGATTATTGGTTCCTTGGGTTGTGATTTTTCTATACTATTGAATTTTGCCATCAGAAAACTCTTACTAACATTCAGGGTCTGGATTGATGGCTTTATGTAGTCTCGCCACCATAGTTCATTGAGCATGCATGCTCTCTAACATGCTTAATATAACTTGTTTAATAGTCTATGGGTCCAGTCTTTTTCATCTTGACCTGCAGCCAAACGACCAAAGTCATCGCTCCCATATTCGACCAGCACCCGAATTGCGTAACACAGTATTACTATCGAATGGAATCATTGTGAAGCAATTGCTAACCCATTGCTCTATATGTTCGAAAACTGTGTCAACGCAACGTAAATAATGTATATTACCCAGAAAGTATGTTACCCAATTACTCTGCAGAATTCGCTTTCGTAAACTGACAACCCTAACGCGATAGTACAGTCAGACACCTAACACGTAATGTTGTGTGACCGATTTTGTGCATCATGCAATAATCGTAATTATCCGTAATTTATACCGAATCCGATTGGCCAATCGATTTTTATATAATTGATACTATATAGTCCTACATTCTCTGCCTGACCAATATACATATACCTGAGGATAAAAAAAACTTGCATACCTTTCCCCAAAGTGATCTTACATAAGTATATTTGGACTCGTAATGTGTAGACTCTGATTATGTTGATGTGTGACTGCCTCCTCGTTGGTGTAATAGTACCAAAGCCCGACTTCTCCGCGTGAGGTTATAGGCTCTGACCTCCAGTCAGTTTTATCGAGATTCATGCTTTAGGAAAAGAGCTTTGTGCCAGATTTATGGGAATGGATTCGTCACTTGTTAACTTATGAAGTAAAGCGAGGTCGTTGCGTAACACACTATCAGTAATACTGGGTTTCGTTTTGACGTTCAATTACCTATATTCGTTGCGTTATTCACATTGTTGTGTAGACGTATGAGTGGAGTCATTCGATATGTTTAAGATTGAAATTGATTAATTTCCTTAGATCACAAACGAAACTAAATTTAAATTCTGTGCCTTTTTTTGTTTTTATTTCAGTAAAAAAAAAGACTTTTTATAATTATTGTTAAAAATTAACTTATCCAGCATTAGCGCATTCCCCGAGTACTTATATTATTTACTAAATTATAGACCGTATCAGCTTCACACCATTTATTTTATAGTTCTGTCATGACGACAGACAGCGCATCATGTGTTGGTTGCCAAGGTAGGTATACAACCTCCAACACGCCTCCTCAATCTACTACATGATGAGTTACACAAATTAGAACCAAAAACGCTAACTTGATTACATATAGAAGTAATAAATCCAACGCGTCACATTAACAAAACAAAACAATATCAAAATTAAAAATAACCATTACAACAGATAGGTATAAAACTCAAATTACAAATCCTAAACCTAACTGTACTTGCCCGCCCTCTTAATGGGTAATTTTTGTACAATCTGTTTAAGTTTTGGGCCTGGCAGAGACTTCGTTAACATGTCTGCTAACATCTCTTGAGTACACAAGTATTGTACATCAATCGCCTCCTTAATCAAGGCTTCGCGGACAAAATGATACCTAATATCTATATGTTTTGTTCTATTATGGTTCATTTTATTTTGCGATATTTTATGTGCTGACTGATTATCGTTAAAAATAATCGTTGGTTTGTCGCAAGCATTTTTAGTCAAACTAGACAACAAACCTCGCAAGTAAATTGCTTCTTTAGCAGCCTGACTGAGTCCTATGTATTCTGCCTCAGTCGAAGACAATGCTACACATCGCTGCTTGCGACTCTCCCATACTATTAAATTATCGCCTAATGTAAAAAGCATTCCTGTGAAGGACTTTCGATCGAATGATCCCCCCCAATCAGCGTTAACGTACCCGCGCATCTCTAAGTTACCGGATTTTCGGAAGACAAGCGCAAAATCAGATGTCCCCTTTATGTATCGCAACACCCGTTTAGCACAATTGAAGTGGGTCTCATCATAGCACGAATTGAATTGAGACAGTAAACTGACAGCATGTGCTATATCAGGCCTAGTAGTTTGAGCCAGATAATTCAGACATCCTATCAAACTTTGGTACGGCAACCTACAACCAGGCTCAGCTTTTTCTAGCTTGATGCCTACCTCCATTGGGGTATTGACTGGTTTGCAGTCTGACATTTTAAATTCCTTCAATACATTCAGGACATACTGTTCTTGATCGAGATAAATAGTTCTCTTATCTCGTCGTAACCTCATACCTAGTACGTGCCTAGCTTCGCCTAAGTCTTTCACTTTAAACTTTTTGAGCAGCCCGTTTTTCAAAGCTTGCTTCTCTTTATCCTGCTTTGGAGGACATAATACAAATATATCATCAACATAGATAACTACCACTATCCTATCTTGACCTATTATCTTTTGATATAAACAGGGCTCTATCTTTGATTGTATAAAACCTAAATTAAGCATCTCCTTATCTAATTCGCTAAACCAAGCATTAGAGGCTTGCTTCAATCCATATAATGACCGTTGTAGTTTACAAACTTTGTTTTCCTGACCTTCGGCTATAGCGCCCTCTGGCTGAAGCATGTAAATGTCTTCCTTTAATTTTCCGTACAGGAAAGCAGTGGTAACATCCCACTGGTCAATGGTCCACTCGTATTCTGCAGCTAGTGAGAATAACAAGCGAAGCGTAGAGTGCCTCACGACGGGAGAATAGGTTTCATTATAATCAATTCCACGTACCTGTGCAAATCCTTTAGCTACCAACCTCGCCTTGTATTTCAATATGTTACCATCACTATCTCGCTTGATTTTGAATACCCATTTGTTCTGTATAGGCTTCTTATCGCACGGTAGATTAACTAACGTCCACGTTTGGTTCTCCTTCAACGAGTTGAGCTCATCGTTCATGGCCTTCTGCCATAGCTCACGATCAGGCCTTGACATTGCCTCATCCATTGTCGTTGGATCGCCATCAATATCTGCGATAGCTTTTCTTTCAGCTTCGGCTTTCGCACATGTGCATCTGTAGTCCACATTATTCCTTGGACGTAAGTTATATCTGGGCGGGTTTTCACACTCGTTGTTTTCAGATTGTAATATAGGATTGGTACTTGCTTCTTGAGCTTCCTGTCTTATTTCATCAATAGTTTCTTCAAAAACGTCTTCATTGCTTCCTTCACTAACGCTGTGAATTTCCTCACATGCAACCTCAGGTTCAACACGTTCCTCCTCTGTTGAAATAGGAACGACTGAGTTCTTCGTCACTTTCATATCGTCTCCAGGAAAAACATTTTCTAAAAATTGGACGTCTCTCACAACTGAAAATTTTCCAGTCTTTGGTTCTACCAGTTTGTAACCTTTCGTGGTCTCGCAGTAGCCAACAAATATCAGAGCTTCAGTTTTTGTGTCTAGCTTCTTTCTCTTTTGTTTTGGTTTCAGAGCGTATGCCAAACATCCGAATACACTCAGATGACTCAGATCTATTTTCTTACCAGACCAGAGTTCCTGTGGTACTTTTCCAGTGACAGCCTTCGTTGGGCTTAGGTTTTTTAAATATACAACTGTTCCGACTGCTTCTGCCCAAAATCTTTTGCCCAAATTGGCTTCAAAAAGTAATGTTCGCGCTTTCTCAATGATTGTTCTATTCGCTCTTTCAGCCACGCCATTCTGCTCCGGCGTGTATGGAACTGTCTTTTGATGTTTTATACCAGCTAACTTCAAATGCTTGTCGAAGGCATCGTTGCAAAATTCTTTGCCATTATCCGATCTCAAGCACTTGATCATCTTGCCAGTCTCATTTTCTACTTCCGCCTTATACTCACGGAACTTGTTGAGACATTGACTTTTGTTTTTTAAGAAATAGACGTGCGTCTTTCGCGAGAAATCATCAATAAATGAAAGCATATACAGCGAACCAGCAAAAGATGGCTCTTCCATTGGGCCGCACAAATCTGTGTGCACAATCTCCAATAAATCATTTGCTCGAGTGCCTTGTTTTTTGAATGGACTTTTGCATCTCTTTCCAACTACTGATATCTCATCACCACTAGCAACTTTTATCTTACAGCCGCCTTTCTGTGCCTTATATTGCACTAGTTTGTTCGCATCATTCGTCATATGGGTAGAACAGCCACTATCAACATACCAGGCGTTTTTATTTACGGTATCGGCAGTACCCATGCAAATATTCGCAGTTTTCTTGATGCCATTGCATTCTGATGCTTTGTGTCCAAATTTGTGACACTTGAAACATTTGTATGTCGCTGGTTTCCGAGCAGTGTTGTTGTTGCTCTTCCTGTTTTGAGTGGTAAAAGCTTGCTCACCAGCCCCATTACACACTTCGGCTTGTCTGTTGCCTTCTTGTAGTAATTTGGTCTTTACTTGCTCTAGTGTTACCTCTTTACCACTATTATCGATGGCCATCACGAACGGGTTGTATTCGCTCGTTAAGCCAGCCAATAGTATTGAAATAAGCCAATCGTCTGATACTTTTGCGTCTATATCATTAAGCTGCTGTGCCAGGTGTACTATATCGCAGATGTATTTTTCCATACTTGAATAATTTTCCAAACGACACTGCCATAGTTTACGTTGCAGCAAAATTCGCCTGCCCCAGCCTTGATCCTCGTAGGCTCTGCACAAGTTTTGCCATACCTCGCGTGCGGTTTTTGCTTGGTACACGTGCGCAAAACATGTAGGCTCAATAAGCAGACATATAGTTGATCGTGCCTTCCTATCACTGTCTTTTAGTAAATCACTGATATTTTCTGTTTCCACAACATCCCACAAGTTTTTGGATTCGAGGAGGTTTTTCACAACGAATTTCCACGATGTAAAATCATTCGCTCCTTGCAGTTTTTTAATTCCGCAATAGGAACCAGAAACAGAATTTTCATCACACATTTTTTCCTTTTTGACAGTACCAATTGTTTTTTCACTGTCAACAACGTGACAATCAGTATTTTATAGGAAATATTTTTTACGATCACTTTTTAATAATATTTACTCAGGTACGGAATGGGAACCATAACCTGTTAAAAAAATTAACTTATCCAGCATTAGCGCATTCCCCGAGTACTTATATTATTTACTAAATTATAGACCGTATCAGCTTCACACCATTTATTTTATAGTTCTGTCATGACGACAGACAGCGCATCATGTGTTGGTTGCCAAGGTAGGTATACAACCTCCAACAATTATAAACTAGTGCTTGGCTGCAATCCCGCCTGATGGTAAGCAGTGATGCTAGTTTATTAAGAGCCTATACACAAAAAAAAAAAAACTGAGAGCATAGGAAGGAAAATGGCTATTAAGCGAGGTGATGCAATGTTAAACCAAACAACACGACCAACGATGCAGCGCCAGAGGGAGATTGATCTGGAGACCCTCCACGATCAAACTCCCGACACAACTACATTTGGCGCATCGTACCCGGCACACATCGCAATTCAACTGCTCAGACCCGTCTTCCGTATGGCTTCACCGGAACACGACAAATCCCTTGGCGGCAAGACTTTGTCTGGCGGGTGGTAACTTCTGCCGGCAGCCGATGTTATGGCCTACCACCGAGAAACAGATAGAAGATAAATATGTCGTCTGAAGTAAATTGACGTATTTTTAGTCACCATGTTTTAAATCACATCTAAACTGTCTATAGATTATGTTACGTCATCAGGGTGCTGGGCTTGGTCCCAGTTCGAGCAGTGTTCGAGTTATATGCCTTAGAAATTTCTCCAGTAACTGTCCAGAGTAAGCCAACTATTGATTGATGTAATGTAATGTGTTTATTCAATGTTTGCCTAAAGAACTTAAAATTTAATGTATTTGAACGAGACAGACATTTGAAGTGTATATATTGGTTTAATCTATTGCAGTTAGTAAAGTGTATCTTTAAATATTTGTCGACTTGGTGAGAATTTTTTAAGCATAATTCTTACAAAATTCTCTTTGGTGACGTCTTGTTTCTTTTCAAGACTTTTGGACACATAATTTACAAATGTGTAAATTTTATGCATATAGCAGAAAATAGTTTGCAAATAATGTAAATTATAGTGACAATATATTCATGATTTCTTTGTGTGCAATATTT
This sequence comes from Sesamia nonagrioides, assembly GCA_017933935.1. Lineage (NCBI taxonomy): Eukaryota > Metazoa > Arthropoda > Insecta > Lepidoptera > Noctuidae > Sesamia > Sesamia nonagrioides. The sequence goes on from JADWQK010001158.1 coordinate 58,364, forward strand.
TTTACAATTTTGTAAGCCTGTAATGCATGGACAAGTATGGCCTTGTAAGGATAGACTTGTATATGTTCTGTAGCCAGATGGGGTTAATGAACTTATTAATCATTACAGTGTCTCACAGTATATCTAAGTTAAAATACGACAAAACGTATTCAGTTGACAAAGTCATTCCATTACAAAAACTATAATTTAAATTCAATGTTAATACTGACTAATGTTAAAACTTCAACACGCCTGATTTAAATTTTAATAAAATAAAAATAACAAGGAAATGAATTCTTAGAATAAAAGATTGCTGCGTGAGCGCGTGCGACTGCCATCAATGCAATTAAGATAAAAACTGGTTGTTGGTCATAAATATTTTATATTCCGTGTTAATATCTACCTTCATCACTCATCTGTTGAGGAAATTGGTAAGAACCTTGTCTTCATGCCGCCAACAAGAATGACGCTGTGGTATTCCGAAATTCCTGTATGATTAATCTTGGAAAGGTTCTTGTGATCGTGTGAGGAAACATGAAAGTAGGGCAAAATGTTGGCACTTTAACTTGTAAGACATTTATAACTTTGATTTCTTAAACAATAAACTACCAAAACCACAAAAAAAGACATTGAAATAGTCCGCCCAAAGCTATTCTTTTCCTTAGAGACCAACATTCAATAGCCAACATCCCATCAGCAATAAAAATACATATCACCCACTTATCTAAATTCGCTTTTGACCTTGAAAGCACACACGAAGTACTGGTCTAATCATACGGAATCTAACGAGGTCAGCCGATTCAGTTTTTGCAACTTTGACCTGCTTCGGGCAGCTTCGGAGCTACTACTTACATGACAGCCGACTTTTTTTTTTTGTTGTAATGGGTCGCGACCACAGACTGCCTTTCCCGCGTCTTCTACCGAAATTAGATAGTCAGATGCATTTTAATGGCTCAAATGATAGATTGTGAACGTGCGATTGTATGGAAATAAGTCATGGGGCCTAAGATGTAGCTTTTGCAATACCTAATAAGATCACAAAAGATATAATGATAAATCAAGTAACAGTAAAGAGGTCGTAAATAATATTGTTATTCTGATAGCAGGCATTTGAACGTACAGTTGCGGAATATTTAGTAAAACATAAGACTAATTTATTGCTTAAAATTATTTTTCATTACATAGCCTAGCCTTGAAAACGCCAATTCAGCTTTGTTGTAAAGCCAGTTGTATAAATAGTAAAATACCTATAAATATTATAATATTATTTTTCTCGCCTTCAAGTCTTGATTTCTAGAACTCAATGGCAGTATTTTTAAATAAATGTAAATGCTACAAGAAAAATCTAGGCGTACGTACGTTTATTATTCAGCAAACGTAGAGTCAGGACATTTTAGAAGTAACGGCAAAGGTTATAAAATGAGATGTTTTGTCTAAAATCTCATGCAATTCGAATATTTTATCCACTTAAAAGGAAAGCAAGTAAAATATTTGATATGTAAATGAAAATACACCAGTCATTCTTACACATAATAAAGGTAATGACCGACTGACGACATTAAATGGCGACATTCAAAATAAATGCTTATGTGTGGTACAACAATTATATTAGCGCATTAACGATGCTGTGTAGTTTTAATTACATAAATTGCACAACTAAACGACGTGTTGCCAATGAAAAAAATGTAAGTATTTAAACTTCTTGGAATGTTTTGGCTACTTTTTATTAGTGTGAGTAATTAATGTTTCTTTTTTTGAAATATGTGACTTGTTTGTATGTACACATTTACCTACAATTTTTTTCTTAATTTCGTCTCTTTTGGACGCTAAACTTGAATATGATGTATAGTATCCCTGAGCAGAGTGTATGAATGTTATTTCTATATATGAATTTCTATACCTAACACACACACAGATTGCCGTTAAATGTTAAAGTAAAATAAAATAAAAGAAATTCTGCAGTAGTAAAAACCAGCGTTAGGCCATGTATTACAACAGTTTAGAAGGTCGACAACAATGCGCCGGTATTAACCTATCATAAACAAAATTAATGAATCCCTAGCGTGATTTTCAACTTATAAATGATGATAGAAACGCGAATGGATGGCCATGTTTTGAAACTAGTGTATTATATTATCAGGGTCGGTGCTGAGGTCTTAAAGAACAGAAAGCTTCGGGTCAAGGAGAGAAGGCTTGGAATTCTGCCAACCGCGGTTATTGGGAAGCGTCTGTCTTAACTCTGAAGATAAAATATGTTGCTGCGTTTAATTGTACAGCCTTTCTTATTCTAAAGACTAGAGACCATTACTTGCGAGAAGATATGCTGTAGCTGGTTTTTACGAATTCATGATCTTATGTGGAAGGTTATTCTCCGCCGGTTGTCGCTAAAATAGCGATGGGGCTATGTCTTGCATTGGTTGGTACCATTATGCTTTTAGATGGCACTTTCGCATGCATATATTTCCCCTTCTTTTTTCTCATTGTGTTCTTTATTTGCATCATATATACGTGTTGCCGCAAATATACGTGTTCTCTTTGTTTCTTTCCACCTAAATTATCTCGGTAAAGATTCACCTTGTTTTCTGCAACGGATCTTATGCTAACGTAAAGATTTCACCCGAGATTGAATTGTTTTAGAAGCAAAAGGTGTAGTAGTTTATTCGCTTAATTGAGTTGTTACCCAAGACTTAGGAATGCAATTTGCTCGAGATACAAATTAAGTTTCCAGTTACACCGCGATCTCGTTCCTTAGATCTTGCTAATTGTTGTTATTAACTCTTATTTAGGTGCTGTTAAGTGGTTCTGTTGTTGCAATTCCATCAATGGACGTAACAATTTTGGATAGATTGGAAAAAGAGCAAAATAGAATTTTAATAACACCAATATATGGGTTGAGTGAGAGGAGGTGAAAATTACCAAAAAGAAAAGATAGGTACGAGCTAGAAGGTAATTCAAAAACAAGCATGAAATCTTACCAAACCTAGAAACTGAGAAAGCAAAATAGGAACTTGTTAAGGACGCTTTTATCATAATCTAAATATTCTGAATGATCAGTCACTCTGATGTATTGCAGCTAAATTAAGCAAAATTTAAGACTCGTATTAAGATTGCACTTTGTAGACAAGCATATTTCAAATTAGAGGATTATATTACATTGGATAAGTTTGCTTCGAAATGTGCTGGTTCTGCTCGGTAGGGCAATCTAGAGTTTATACGAAACGAAACTGCTAACAAAAAAACTGTAATAATAAACATGCAAAATCTATTAAATGCTACAATTTGCTTGACAAGATTTTAATGACCATATCCAGCCTACTTACTACCTGATTAAATAGCTCCATTGTGATATAGATTGCATTCATATACGTCACAACCTTTATCTGCCAAAGCCGTCAAACCTGCAAGTCTATAGCTTTATTCGAATGTGAATCGTTAATTCACATGACTATATCATATACTGTTTGAGATTGTTTCAATTTAAAAACCAACAGTTTTCAAGAAAAGATCAAAATATCGATTAATTTATTCTTTGGCGTGAGGTTTTCTGCTTTATCATCATCACCATTATTATTCCGCCAAAGAACGTCCACTGCTAGCGTTGGGCTATGACGCGGTTTCACGACATCGATCACCGTCATCACGATCTCTATCGAGCTACGATGTATTTATATGTACAAGCCCTTAGGTCTCCCTCAAGTATCACCACATCAAATGTTTCGGTGTATGGAGTGCTTCTCGCTTGTAATATTGAACGCGGATTCAGTTTGTTTCAATAAAATCCTTCTCTCTTTCTTTGATTGCGTACATTGCAAAACAGCCTATTATCATGGATGTGGTACTGTTTTACCAGCTGCTTTATAGATGCAATGATACGATAACAAACCATATGATACACAGTTGGATACTCTTTTGTTTATAATATAGTTTACAATTGTATTGAAACAACGCGTATTGTGTATGAGAATAGCTACAAAAAATACAACTCATTGTTTGGTATATTATGTACAGTGTTGTTTAGAATACCTATTGCGTGTAGCAATATTGTGAGACCAAGATTAGGGTTGAAGACAATTCAATTAATCCTTTGAGGTTGCGTGTATGTAGATACTTTTGAATTGCAAAAACATGATGGTACCGTAACAACCGAGTTGCTGGTGAGAATTTCAACTGCTAAAACAAGGATGTATGTCTGGTTTCGTGTAAAATTAGCATACGTATACGATTTGAAATTTTCTGCTTATTTTTGGTAATGTCCACAGTCATATGCCCCACTAATTCATGTAATTCGTCTTCTGGATCCAATTTGTCTCTCCTTATGGCAGTTGTAGCATATAATATGTGCCGGATAGACGTGTTTTCTTCAAATCTCCTATAGAATCTTGGGCCCCTTGGAACCCTTTCAGTCTTCAGTAAATTGAAGATTCAACTGAAGACTATTCAAGGTGAAGTCTACATACATCTCAAATAAATTAAGAAATTCCTGAGTTCCGCATTTAACGGAATAAACTGTAACAGTAACCGTTTAGCACATTTTCGTGCGCCAGCGCATCTGACCGTTAGGCCTCTCACCATCGGGTGGCATTGCGTCATCCTAACGTTACCTCTTTGTTGGCTTTGATTTTCGGTGTTACTGAAGCTAATCGAAGAATGTCTTGATCTTTTGTTGTTGAAAGGTTTTTGCAAACTAAGAGTCATTTAATTGATATGCAGCTTGTTTGAAAGACTATTGAATTGAATGTTCACACTTAATTTAGGAGCTTACTGCGAAACTCTGCCATTGTCCTGAAATTAAATTGAAGTGTTCACTCAATAATGACATATTGGGCATGGTGAAAGCTTTTTGTTGGATTTAAAATGATAATTAAAGGAATGGCTTTTTGTTAGTTTTTTTGTGATAAACGAAGAAATAAGGAATCTTTATGACTGGCCATTTTGAATAGATATCATGTCCATGTGGGTCATGGTATAAAATAATAACTGCAACCATCCCAAATAATTTTCGATTATTTGGGAATATGTAATATATAACAATCCAGGTTATGGTCTATATCTGTGTGCCAAATTTCATACAAATCCATTAAGCATGAAATCTTAACTAACAAGGATACAAAAAATCAAACCTTTTCTCTTTTTAATTTTTTTTTATACTTACAAACTAGTCCAGTCCTGTCTGGTGGTAAGCAGTGATGCAATCGTTGATGGTAAAGCGCGCAAGTTTATTAAGAGCCTATTATAAGTTTGTTCATAGCGTTCACTTAGGTTGATTAATGGTAATGAAGTTTAGAATCTCGATACTACACTATGACAAATAATTCCGTACCTAAGTAAACTTGATAAATTACCCATGATTAAAACAAATGAAACCTCCATTTTGAATCCCAGTATTTAAACACAGTGTTAGTATAAGATTAACTAAATGATTGTGAATGAAATTAACTTCGTTATCACGTCATATCGCGTGCTTATGAAGATAATAGTTTAATAACTGGTCGGTTTTCTATTATCTTATTATGAGGTTTCTCGTGAATTGTATTTTGAATCGTCAACTACGTCGTCAAGCTTGTTATTTTTTGCGAGGTCAGCAGCTTTCAAGCTGGTTCTGTTGTTATTGTTTGTGATTTTACATTCGTAGTGTTTATTCTTTAAACACTCATGTAGGATGACTGACAGATATTCTATGGGAATCGTCATTCTGATCTTGGAACACCTGGCTAAATATAACGGCTGAACAGTAGGATTGAGAGGGCAGTAAGATCCTGGAGTGGCGGTTACGTACCGGAAGACGCAGTGTAGGGAGGTCCCCAACATATTCGACCGATGATCTGATGAAGATTAAGGGAAGCGGATAGATACGGGTAGCACAACACCGGTTATTATGGAAAGCCTTGCGGGAAGCCTTGTCCAACAGTGGATCTCTATAGGCTGAAGCAGAAGAACGGTCAAAGATTAAGTTACACCCGTCGCCTTCAGTACGTGGATGCATCCAATGCTACATAGAACCCGCAGCGAACATCGGGAAGCACGTTAAGACGTTAGTCCCGGCTGTTTTTCGCCGAGCCGAGTCTTCAGAAGCCCGAAAATGCCGAATATCTAACAACATTTCCTAACAAGGGCTATCGTGGTACATGTGGTACCTTTATTGTGGTCAGATTAGCAGTCCCTTATCCATACTAATATTATAAATGCGAAAGTAACTCTGTCTGTCTGTCTGTCTATCTGCCTGTCTGTCTGTTAGGCTTTCCCGCTTAAACTATTCAACCGATTTTGATGAAATTTGGCACAGATAATCTTTAGAGCCTGAGAAATGACATAGACTACCTTTTATCCCGGAAAAAATTGACGTTCCCGAAGGAAATCTAAAAGGCGCGATATAACCGAACTCCACGCGGGCGAAGCCGCGAAGTAGAAGTTGACCCTAACAGAGATGGCAGACAGTTAAGGACATTGATTTGTCTAATTCGAATGGTATGGCTCAACAAATCGTGATATAACGGCAACGATGATGTGCGAATTCAGCTATTATCAGATGATTTTTCTTTGTCACGATTTCGTTCCGTCAGCTGTAATGTTTACTTCGTGACGTTAGATTGGCAGATGCTCAGTTGCCTTCATAGCAGCCTCGTCTAGGAACTTTATTTTTTTTATTTTCAAGTAGACATGGTCATGACTCTCTGTAAAATACTCCCTTTCTCTTGGAAAATACTGAGGGCTATGCCAGACTTTTATAGAGTAACTAGATGCGCAACGTGGTTTCACTGTATAAGTTTCGATTTCGTGGGGATATTGGGATAAAAGTCCCTGGTATGTGAATCCCGCTTACAAACTACTAGGGTACCAAAGTTTATGCATAGAGTGGTTTTTGCGGAAAAGAATAAGAAACATATGGATGTTTCTTATTCCTACTAATATTCCAAATGCGAAAATTTGTAAGGATGGATGGCCATCCTTACAAATTTTCGCATTTGGAATATTAGTAGGATTATCTGTAATCATACAACGTAACAAAATAAATGATTGATTAATTGATAGATGGTGTCCTGTACCACAGCCAGCCGCCACGAAATACCGATCATCTTGACTAGGTCGTCAACCTTCGCCTTCTTGACGTCTTGTTTTCGTAAAACAAGCACCAGCTCTCAGAATGCGAATTTATGTTATAGTCCTAAACTGAAACCATTGTCAGAAAAAAATATATGAATTTATTATTACCTACCTTTAGAGGTTCCGTATATTATATTGTAACTCTAGCTTGGGTATTTTGTATATTGCTTGTCATCAACATCATCTCAGCGTTAATCCCAGTCGGATCCGAAGCTTTTACAGCTTTGGAGTCTGGGGTCCGCTTTACCAGTGTAACTGCTGATTGTGGCTAAATTCGGTTCCGATATTTTAGTATTTATTGCTTGTGATATTGTGTATATTCTCCTTTAAATCAATCAACCAATTCAACCTAGCGGGATATTGCTTTGCACAAGTGTGATCTACACCTACATAAATATAACCGCATCGCTATTGCTTCTATGAATATTCAACTCAACCTATTGTAGGCCACTACAACGCCTAGCTAGGTTAGCTAGGCTACAACACCTTGTCCTTTCTCATCCAGGCCGTCCCAACCACCTTCTCATCACCAAGGTCATCAGCCCCTCTACCTATGAGGGGTCCAAGATTACGCTTGGAGCTGTACGGTCTTCACTCTAGAATTCGTTTGCTCCACTGGCCATCAGGCCGTAGACACGTATTATCTATACTAATTTATAAAGCTGAAGAGTTTGTTTGTTTGTTTGAACGAGCTAATCTCAGGAACTACTTACTCGATTTGAAAAATTATTTTTGCGTTGGATAGCCCATTAATCCAGGAAGGCCCTAAGATACATAAAATTATGCTGCGACCAATAGAAGCGGAGCGTATACAAATTCGCGGACATAGTCGCGCGCGGCCGCTAGTAATTGATAAACATTGGCTTTGCACGAACCATCAAAATCGCTGTGAAATTAAAAACTCTCGACTTTGAAGGATTATATTAATCACCACCAAATTTAGTTATAGTGTAATCTTGATTTCTTTGACCAAACAGGGAAAAGATCCTTGCCTAATAAAACTACATTAACCACTTTCTACTAAAATCGTAGATTTAGCTTGAAGAAATAGTAGAAAGTGTGGTAATTGCTGGTAACTAGAACACTCAAATAAAATGTCGGTATAAATGTTTGTGTGTCATCAACATTATGATCACGTGCAGGAAACGGCTTGTTATATCAAATAAACGGACTTTAGTTTACGTTGGTGTTTTAGATAATACAATTAACTGTTGCTATCTAATATTTGATATATTGAAGTTTACAGTTTATTTACATCAATATAAATCAAAACTCATGTATATTAATATATAAAACTAAAGAGTTTGTTTGTTTGAACGCGCTAATCTCAGGAACTACGGGTACGATTTGAAAAATTATTTTTGCGTTGTATAGCCCATTAATTCAGGAAGGCTTTAGGCTGTATAACATCACGCTGTGACCAATAGGAGCGGAGCATAATAAAAATTTAAAATGTATGCTGTATATTATGGGGTTAAAACAAAATGTTCAAAAACCGAACGAAGTCGCGGGCGGCCGCTAGTATATTAATATTAGGCTTTGGGGACTTTACGAATGTTAAAATTACACCACTAGTGCTTTCGCTAGGGAGAAGTGACGCAACAGACTCCCCAGCAGCACAGTTGTTTATTCAGTTAGAAAAACTTGCTTTGATACAATAATGATGTTAACTTCTTTGCATGCCGCAAAGCAGTTAACATTTAGAGACGTAGACCATTAAAGTATATGTCAACCAGCTATGCCAATATACCAATAAATATAATGTACTGCTCAAGAAAAACTGTGGAACCCGAATGGAATGATCTTATTGCCACCACTGTATACGCTTGTTGTCTCGTTCCTTTTGTATTTGAGAAGAAACCTCCTTGGAAGAAACCTTTATCGTGTACCTATAAGACCATTATTGTAAGACAAGTGTTATTTGAGATGGTGACCGGCGTTTATTTCAACATTCATCCTACTAACTATGTAGATAAAACCGTATTCCTTTTTTATATATTACTAGTTTTCCGCCCGCGGCTTCGCCCGCGTGGAGTTCGGTTATATCGCGCTTTTTAGATTTCCCTCGGAAACATCAAATTTTTCCGCGATAAAAGGTAGCCTATGTTCTTTCTCAGGGTCTAAAGATTGTCTGTGCCAAATTTCATCAAAATCGGTTGAGAAGTTTAGGCGGGAAAGCGTAACAGACAGACAGACAGACAGACAGATAGATAGACAGACAGACAGACAAAGTTACTTTCGCATTTATAATATTAGTATGGATAAACTAGCGCTTAACCGCAATCCCGCATGATGTTAAGCAGTGATGCAATCGTTGATGGTAAAGCGCACTAGATTATTAAGAGCTTATTCACTCTAGCCTTGAAGACACTCAAATTATAGTCCGACAGAAACACCGCCGCTGGCAAATTGTTCCAGTCCCTCGATATACGCGGTATAAAAGAGGAGGCGAAACGCTTCATCCGGATCGTAGTGGTGTTAACAACGTAAGGGTGGAAACTCGCCGTAGGACGGGTCGTCCGATGGTGGAACGGAGATGGGGGAATTAAATCATGAAATTCCCTCGCACACTCGCCAAAATGCATCCTATAGAACACCGAAAGGCTGGCTACTCTACGTCTGTGCTCTAGGCTTTGGAGACCGTTTCGAGTTAAATCAGGGTCGCCAATCAGCCTCTTCGCACGCCTCTCCACTGAATCCAAAGTCCAAAGGCCAGGTGATACTTTGCAGCACCAGCCCAAATGTGGCTGCAGTACTCCGTACACGAACGGACCTGTGCTTTGTACAGCATTAGAAGCTGCCTTGGTGTGAAGTACCACCTTAATGAACATCTGCCATTTTTTAATAATCTAGGTAAATTATTTTTAAATTTTCGTTGTGTTTCAAATCCTAGATTCAAACGTTATGAAATATTATTTGTAGAGATGTGCCGACTAGTCGCCGACTAGTCGGTTAAGCCGACTATTCGGCCGCTTTTGTAGTCGGCGAATAGTCGGCGACTAGTCGGCAGAAAACGCCGACTAGTCGGCTTTTTACTTTGTATGTATTTCTCATTAATATGTACTATATCAGGGGAACTGAAATGAAATAAAACCTTAACTATTCATTACTAGCTGTCCGCCCGCGGCTTCGCCCGCGTGGGTTATATCGCGCTTTTTGGAAATCTCAGGATTATCAATTTATTCCGGGATGAAAAGTATCCTATTGTTTAATCCGGACTTCTAACTTACTAACTTAGGTCCTTACATATGAAATTGGCGTTTTGTCGTAGGCACTGGCCACTTTGATTTCAAATATCTCCTCTTTGGTAATTGGTTTAGAATTCCAAATTCAAAATTATTCAGCTATTTACTCATCAATTTGTGTCTTGAAAACCTATTTCTTTTATTTTTTCTTTTGGGTTTTTCTCTGCGTCATTGAGTTTACAAAATGTTGAACTGCAATGCTTCGATGTCGCCTTCGGGTTGTGGAGGTCAGACGGCAGTCGCTTCACGGAAAATGTCGAAGTTTAGCCATATCAGCAGTAGGACTGGTAAAGCGGACCCTAGACTCCAAAGCTGAAAATGCTTCGGATGCGACTGGGATTAACGCTGGGATGATGATGATTGAGTTTACAAAATGGAAAATTTAAAGATTCGCGTTATTCACGAATATGAGTTCCGCCATAGGTTCCGCCGTGGCACCAGTGCTGCAGAAACGGGTCGAAGAATTAATGTTGTTTAAGGGAGTGGTGTCGCTAGAGAAAGCACAGTGAGTATGATACAAAACGCCAATTTCATATGTACCTAATATCTGTAACACCAACAAAACAAAATTATTACCTTCTTAAAATTGCTATTAATTAATAAACAAGAATTTCTACTTAAGTTAAATAAACATTTATTAATTGTTAATCAAATGAAAAAGTAGGTATTTTATAATTACCAACAGATTAAAAAATAAGCATTCAATATTTTAAACACGAACTGTATCAAGAAAAATAAAAAAGAAACATATGAACTTATATGATTAACCGGACACAACCCAAAACAAAATGTCATATTTCTATAATAAAACATAGCAAAAACTCTTTACTACGACTAAAGAGGCCGACTAGCCGACTAGTCGGCCGACTAGTCGGCCTATTTATAGCCGACTAGTCGGCTAGTCGGCTAGTCGGCCAAAGTGGTAGTCGGTACATCTCTAATTATTTGCAAATACCCTTTTAAATAACTGCAACAGACAAAGAACTTGTGTTTAAAAGCTCCATTTATTGTCTGTCAAAACTACCTACACGGTATGAATGCATTCTCTAGGCCGACCAGTTCAAAGAAATATTTAACTTTCAACTTTATTACCATATTTGTAAAGTATAAATTGTAATGACAAATTGATGGTCACGATTGGCAAGTTTGGTCAGTAAATGCCAGATCTGACAAGGCTAGCCACTGCTCTCACGGAAATGATAATTATAAATGTTACAGTAAGTTTATTAAGTCAGCTCAATATTGTGAAAGGGCTAACTTGCATTATGGTAACGTTGACACATTACCTTTCGAAACTCTTTTGTTAGAAATTGGTAGTTTGTACGCTTTGTTATGTAGAAACATATTAAACTAGCGGCCGCCAGCGACTTCGTTCGCGGGGATTTAGTTATGCTCAGCTCCTATTGGTCGCAGCGTGATGTTATGTAGCTTAAAGCCTTCCTGGATTAATGGGCTATTTAACGCAAAAAGAATTTTTCAAATCGGACCAGTAGTTCCCGAGATTAGCGCGAACAAAGAAACAAACATACAAACTCTTCAGCTTTATATATTAGTATAGATATATGCCTTTTAATAATAACTTTATGGTTAACTAGCTTTCCGCCCGCGGCTTCGCCCGCGTGGAGTTCGGTTATATCGCGCTTTTTTGATTTCCCTCGGGAATATCAAATTTTTCCGGGATAAAAGGTAGCCTATGTTCTTTCTCAGGGTCTAAAGATTGTCTGTGCCAAATTTCATCAAAATCGGTTGAGAGGTTTAAGCGGGAAAGCGTAACAGACAGACAGACAGACAGACAGAGTTACTTTCGCATTTATAATATTAGTATGGATTTAACACTAGCTTTCCGTCCGCGGCTTCGCCCGCGTGGAGTTCGGTTATATCGCGCTTTTTAGATTTCCCTTGGGAATATCAAATTTTTCCGGTATAAAAAGTACCCTATAATTTAATCCGAACTTCTAACTTTACGTCTGCAAAATTTCAAAGCAATCGGTTCAGTAGTTACGTCGTGAAAGCGGAACAAAAAAACAAACTCACTTTCCCATTTATAATATTATTAAGGATTCTGTTAGGGATCAAAATTTCGATTTTTATTTAGGCTAGATTTAAAATTGGCTGTACTGCAGCGACATATAAAAGTGGTAGAATATAAATGTTTAACTAATATTTACATAATCAGCCTATAATCCCACTGTTGGACACAGGCCTCCTCTCGGTGAGAGGGAGCGGGCCGTAATCCACCACCCTGGCCCAGTGCGGGTTGGTAAATGTCACATGTCTACGAAGTTTTTGGTTCTAGGACATGCCGTTTTTCTCACGATGTTTTCCATCACCGTTTTGAGAGCAGTGGTGATGAAATAATTTACATAAAGTAAAGCGCATTATAAGGTTCGAACTTACGATCTACAACTTGTACCTAAGTCGCGGCAGTTACCATTAGGCCACCGCTGCTCAAACGCGGCTAATATTTATTTCTCTACAACGTGTAACATAAAGGGTATATACATAACAAAGGCATGGCATCTTTACATGATATCAAACGATATTGGAAGGGCTTTTTAATCCTATCTCTTTATGTTAGGAAGTTATGAGGAAAAACACCGCCTGTGATAGGCTACTATCATACTAGTCGCACAGAGATATTGAAGACATTTATCGGATTTTGGCAAGTAACGTGACGGGTAACGAGTAGTTAATAACGTATGTAGTGTGCTGCCACGTTTGTTATGATTTTATTTTAAGAAACACACGAAACCGAAAATTTGGTACTTACCAATTTTTTGAGTATTTTATTTTGAATTGAAACCCTGCCGATATCGTTTGATATCATCTAAAGATGCCATGCCTTTGGTATGTATATACCCTTTTACTGTTACACGTTGTATATTTCGTCTATTCCACTTCAGTAAAAAAATCGATAAAACTGATCTAAATTGTTAAACTAATTAATAATTCATCAACATTCATCTTTTCTTCTGCCCTTATTCCAAAATATTTGGAGTGTCAATGTCTTTCATTTTAAACAAATTAATTATTATTAATGATATAATTTGTTACATATTTCGAAATGAATTCAAAGACGTACTCGACCAGTGACGCGAAACATTTGAAATTCAAAGGTTGTAAAGGTCTCCAAGTGACTTTTAATTACTGATAATAATTATACGAACAAATCAGTTTCTAACTATGCAATAAAACAGTCTGGCATTTAATGCGTTCAATTATTTTGTATCACACATTTCACTTTTAAATGTTAAGGACAATGGCGCCGATTCTTTTGTTCATAAACTAATTTTAAGTTAATTTCATCTTTTTCTTTCCATTTAATTAAGAGTGGACTCTAGTGCCGAGGAATTTGAGAAATAGGTATTTGAAGAAACTTTTGCCGTCGCGCCGCTTTCAACCTTTCCCCGTCAAGTGCTGAAAAAAACTCAGGCTGATTTTACCTACAAAAACGTTGACCAAAAGATGTTTCGTATTCAGCTGTTTTCTTTTTCAAAACACGACAGATCTCAATTATTTAATTTTTATATCAAAATTTAGAGGATGAGTATACCTATGCCTCTATTATTTTCTTTTTTGTCAAAACTTATCACATTTGTGTAATAGTCGTCTGAACATATCGCGGTCAAAATTAAAACGCCACTAAAGTCCCCTCTTAAGAAAAGGACAGAAGATAACATTTTAGTTTAATCCTGTCGACTTGTTTTCTATAGTAAAAAAGGTTGTCAGAATTTTTGGGCTTCTGCACCCGTAACAACTGTCAAAGTGACAGCTGAGACCAATGATCAATTCTTACAATATTATTTTAGTTGAAACTCTATAGAAATGATTATTTCCTAACCCTGAAAATACGAATCCTCAAAAGGGTACCTACCTTTGACTCCACCGGCCGTTGTTTCTGCAATATTCCAGAAGAAATTTAAGAAAGTTACTTGACAGCCTCCGTGGCGCAGCGGTAGCGAATGCGGCCACAGCGCAAGGAGGCGCGGTTTCGATCCCCGCGCGGTGCAAAGATTTGTATGAATATGAATATTTGCACTGGTCTGGTCGTGCCTCGGAAAGCACGTTAAGCCGTCATCTAGTGGCAGTCGTTACGGGTTGTTAGAGCCCTTAAAGGTCCAACAATTGGTCTAACTGCTATGCTTCGATATCGCCTTCGGGTTGTGTAGGTCAGACGGCAGTCGCTTCACTGAAAATATCGAAGTTTAGCCAAAATCAGCAGTTAGACTGGTAAAACGGACCCCAGACTCCCAAAGCTAAAAAATCTCCGGATGCCACTGGGATTAACGCTGAAATGATGATAATGATTTAAGGAAGTTACTTCTATAAGGAAGTTGCCTCGTCGCTCTTCCCCAGATTATTAAATCAGATTGATACTGTTACCACAATTAGTAAGAATTACAATGCGAATGACAATTTTCTGCATACTCTGAAGCTTACACACAAAGGAGAGTTGCATACCATATTGCAATTACTCAGAGCATTACCTTTTTCTTGTGCAATCTAATATAGCTAACTACCTACTTGTATCTTTAGTCTTCCGCGTTGAAGAGATTTTCCCATAAAACTAAGATATAATTGAGATGGGAACAATGCACTCACTTATTTACATAAGCTGGATTATTTGTTAATTGGAATACGTTGTTACAATATGTCTTCGTAATTGAATAGATCGCTGATATTAATTGAAGCACAAGTAAAATTAGAATTTGTTAACCGTAATTTTGTAAGTTTTATCTTTTAGCACAAACTTCTGAGATTTTTTTGTGAACTTTTGTAATGTAATGTACGGACGACAGCACATCACGCTACTACAATCTGTCAGATTTATTTATTAGATTTTCAACTTTATTTCTGAAGTATTAAGGCTCAAGGTTGATTGGGAATATTTGACAGACAATTTATATTAATTAAACCAATATATTCTAAAGGTTTAATTGCTCACAATATTTCAATGGAAACTATTCCATCATCATCATCATCATGTCAGCCACATGAAGTCCACTGCTGGACATAGGGCCAAGGATTTCCAAAAAGAACGGTTGCACGCGACCTGCATCAAGCGCTTCCCAGCGATTTTGGTCAGATCATCTGACCACCTAGTCGGTGGGTGTCCGACGCTGCGCTTGCCGGTACGTGGTCTCCATTCAAGAACCTCTCTGCCATCGGCCATCGGCTCTACATACTATGTGCCCCTAAACTATTTACATTACGGAAATTCTTTCGCGTTTGCTTCTAAAAGCAATTTTAATATCTCACATTTTTCTGTCTGCTACAATAAGCTGCATCACTTTGTTTAAATTATTTACTTAATACTAGCAGCGCCGGTTTTACCCTACAACATTTATTTCTAGCAGCACTATACCTACCTTAGGAATATATAATATATACACATTCTAATATACATAATTATACATATGACTATGTATGTCATCATCATCATCATCATTTCAGCTGAAAGACGTCCACTGCTGGACATAGGCCTCCCCCAAGGTTCTCCACGACGACCGGTCCTGCGCCTCCCGCATCCAGCGCTTTCCCGCGACCTTCACCAGGTCGTCGATACCCCTTGCCTACCCACGCTACGTCTTGCGAGCGAGTCGGTCTTAAAATGAACATGGACAAGACGAAAGTCATGTCTAATGCCCATGTTGTACCGACTCCTATAAAGATTGGAGACTCTATTCTCGAAGTTGTTGACAGTTACGTGTACCTGGGACAAACTATCCAGTTAGGAAAGTCCAACTTCGAGAAAGAGGTCAATCGTCGAATCCAACTCGGCTGGGCTGCTTTCGGGAAGCTACGTAAAATCTTCTCGTCCGAAATACCGCAGTGTCTCAAGACAAAAGTCTTCGACCAGTGTGTATTGCCAGTGATGACTTATGGAATTGAGACGTGGTCGCTAACAATGAGCCTTATAGGAAGGCTCAAAGTCACTCAAAGAGCAATGGAGAGGGCTATGCTTGGGGTTTCACTGCGCGTTCGAAACAGGAATGAGGAGATCCGTAGAAGAACGAGAGTAACCGACATATATGTATGTATATAAGAAAAAATAACATAAGATCTCATGACGAAAGTATATTGTTGTTAGAGAGTAATTCACACTGACCTTCGTACTAGTAAAAATGTATCACGGTAGGTCAGACATAAGGTGTCGATCCCGTGAGAATATCGAGGGAAAAGTTTCTTCAGTGTTATTTTG
Source organism: Sesamia nonagrioides (assembly GCA_017933935.1). Lineage (NCBI taxonomy): Eukaryota > Metazoa > Arthropoda > Insecta > Lepidoptera > Noctuidae > Sesamia > Sesamia nonagrioides. The sequence continues at coordinate 74,891 of JADWQK010001158.1, forward strand.
GTGTAGCGGTACCTACCTACAACCGTCAAAAAAAAAAAAACAAACAACGCGTCATACTGACCTCACACGGAACTACATCTCGCAAGCAGAGTTTACCGTGCATTTAGCACACATACATACAACTTCTCAACATTAACCGTTGAGCAAGTGCCTGCCAGACATAACATCCGTCTGGCCGGAGGATGCTCCGTTTTCTATGGAAGATGGGTGAACTTTATTCCCTGTTCCTCCATGCCTCCACACTAACTTATACGCTATATTACTGTAAAATTTCATGAACATCCTTTCAATAGTTTTTGCGTGAAAGAGTTAAAAACATTCAAACTCAAAAAATGGATGTTCAAAATATATGTTTAAAAATAGCAAACACGTAATAAAAGCAATGGTTACACAGAGTTGTCTCGTTGCCCTCAATGCGTCAACCAACCTGACCCTGATCTCAGAAAGCAGATACATTGCAAATACCTTTCTAGGTCGCTAAAATCGACGTATTAATTATATAAAAACAAAGTTTTTTGCTGATGTAATCAGTCTTGTCTGGCTTGAAAAATAATAACTGCTCATAATTAATTTTCAAATAGGTTTCGTGGAATATAACAAACACTCTTTATTATGTACAACATATAAATCTATACTAATATATAAAACTGAAGAGTTTGTTTGTATGTTTGTTTGAACGCGCTAATCTCAGGAATTGAAAATTCTTTTTGCGTTGGATAGCCCATTAATCCAGGAAGGCTTTAGGCTATATAACATCGCGCTGCGACCAATAGGAGCGGACCATAACTAACTCCACGCGAACGAGTCGCTGGCGGCCGCTAGTTATAAATAAATATGAAGATTTTACAAAGAATGACACAATAGGCGGTCTTATCGCTTAGAGCGATCTTTTACAGACAACCTTTGGATATAATACTAAGGGGAAGGAGAAAGAAATAATGTAGGCAATCTACAGTGTACAATTTATACATATTGATTACACAATAAATCTGTGCAGACGACAGCACGTCAAGCTGCTACAGTCTATGACATTTCTTTATTAAATGTTCAACTTTATCACTAAAGCATTAAGGTTCATTGGGAATATTAGACAGTTTAGGGAAGCTTGATCTGCTGTCGTCTGTATATAAAGTGTATCTTACTAATTTAAATATCTAATTAATATACATCATACAAGCAAGATCAAATAAAACATAATGATAATGTTTAAATAGAGACGAAGTGCTTTTTTTTTATTATAGTTTGTCGTAGTGGACAGAGTTTGAGCACGCCTTACGAATACAGCCAAGTAATTCCATAGCCGCAGTGCTTGAACAGTAAAGGAATTATAACAGAAACCAATGAATACTTTTTTATGTAAAATAAAAAAGAAAGTTACCCCACACGTTAATAAACGTACACACGAGTTACTCCTATATCGTGGTTACGTTTAGACCAAAGAAATATAATTTTAATGACTTTGGTTTAGACACATATAACCTCACATACACAAACAGCTACATCCGTAACAACTAATTAATCATAATCAGAATCGCTTATTTGCTAGAGTGCAGTTATATAAAAATAAGGTCTTGGAGAATACAAATTACCATACATCCTGTCAAAGATTCGACATGCAAAATTTAAATCAGTATTATATTTATGTTGTATGGTATATCACAATTATCAAATAATTAAAAAATCAATACTACAAAACAAAAAAAAAAAGCTATTCAAAATACACACAATAAACATGTAGGTAGTCAAAAATAAGATCAAAACAAAATAGAATTAAAATGTCAGAATGCAATCAATACTAATGTCACCAAATAATACAGATGTCAAAATATTAATAATACCAATGCCAATAATATATAATAATTGTAATTATAGGTCAGAGAAATATTTGTTCCGTGCGGGAATCGAATACACGATATGCAGCGCAGCAGTCAATCGAACAACAAAACGAGCTTAGTACCGAACTAAGTTGTCATTTTTAAAACATATCATTAATTCTTTGAATGAAAAGTTGTTCTTATGAAGAACGAAATCTTAACTTTGAACAACACAGTGGGCGTTATTAACTAGTACAAAATTCGAGAGTTACCAATAATTATAATTATGTCTATTTATATAAACTGTGTTAATAACGGTACTAGGCTGGTCTTAATGTTATTTCCTGCGCAAGTACAGACGCCAGCAAGCTAGCAGAATCTGTCATATTTGTTCAATAGATTTTCAACTTTATCTATCCATACTAATATTATAAATACGAAAGTAACTCTGTCTGTCTGTCTGTTACGCTTTCCCGCCTAAACCCCTCAACCGATTTTGATGAAATTTGGCACAGACAATCTTTAGACCCTGAGAAAAAACATAGGCTACCTTTTATCCCGGAAAAATTTGATGTTCCCGAGGGAAATCTAAAAAGCGCGATATAACCGAACTGCGCGCGGGCGAAGCCGCGGGCGGAAAGCTAGTACTAATATACATAAAAAGCTGAAGAGTTTATTTGTATGTTTGTTTGTTCGCGCTACTCTCGATAACTACTGGTCCGATTTGAAAAATTCTTTTTGCGTTGGATAGCCCATTAATCCAGGAAGACTTTAGGCTATATAACATCACGCTGCGACCAATAGAAGTGGAGCATAACTAAACCACGCGAACGAAGTCGCTGGCGGCCGCTAGTCCTATATAACTTTATATTGGGTTAGAGGTTGATTGAGGAAGTTTGACGGTATCGGGAAACTGGTCCTGCCGGCGTCTGTACCTCCTAAACTAGGAAAGCTATAAAAAAAACATAACTCTCCTTTTTTGGGCAGTCGAGTCACCATCATTATCTTGTTCTTATCTCATTTTTATCGTGCAAATATGTATGTTGAAGATATGCAAATTTTATTAATATCTTTAGAGAGATTGACGCAAAAATTAATTGCTATGCAATGCGGAAATTGATATTCGGTGACGCAACCAAACGTAGGAAATTCAATCAATTTTAGGTCTTTGCTAAATAACTACCATTACGATACATCTCTTTGGTAGAATTTGAAGTAAATAGTGTTATATGGTATTTTCATTTTAGAATAGAATCGAACACTCTTTATTATGTACACCATATAGATTACAGAATATAAATAAAAATGTGGGTGACAATTTATAATTAATTTATATTAATTTATAATTAATTTTTTTTTATTTTTACGTGAATTACGATGTGAATAAGTGAATTTTCTCCAATCCACTTTTGACATTGGCAGAATAGTCGACATCGGCATCACTTGGCATAATAAAAATAAAATAGAATAGACAATTTAGTTTAGTTTGTGAACAAAGACTGGCGCCACTGGCAACTTAGTTAATGTTAAGAACTGGGTTCTCCCCAAAATGTTAAATACAGTACCAACTCAAAACTAATATATAATTATGTATGCATATGGCCAATGGGGCAATAAGGTTCTGGAGCGGCGGCCACCGACCACGTACCGGAAGACGCAGCGTAGGCCCACAAGGTGGATCGATGGCCTGGTGAAGGTCGAGGGATGCGGGCAGCACAAGACCAGTCATCGTGGAAAGCCTCTGTCCACCAGTGGACCCCTATAGGCTTAGAAAAAGAGAAGATCCCAATTTATTTGTTGTGGACGTCTTTTCCGACGAGTTGTCATCTTGTTCCTTTCTTAGCTAGGAAGCATATAACATCATTCATCTTTCGCAAAGTCCATTCAATGCTTTGTTTCTACAATTATGGCCATCCGTATTTCCTCCCTTCTTCGTAAGACGCTTGATTAAGATGGCGCAAATTCAAATTTCGAAATTGAATATCTCCACACAACTAAATTTTGTCACTGGTACTTTGACTACCTTTTATATACACCAATATTAAGTAGGTACCTAAAAGAAAATTGGTTCTAAGAAACCGCGCAAAAGGTACAGAATAAAAATATTTTGAAAGAAGAGCAGAAAATTAAGGTAAAGCGTACACAAAGCTAACAATGTGTTTTCTTGTATACCCAACCCTTTCCACATAAAAAGCGTAATATATTACGTTATTCTCCCGGAGTAAGGCGACCTTTTAATGTTGTCCTTAACCTTTATAGTATTTACCACAATACCCACGCAAATATTTGGCTTTAAACTTGAACTTCTCAAGAAATTGGTTCGAATCTACGTGGGTTTGAATCGCCTGAAGTAATATGAAAGCATCTGATTTACATAAATGGTATAGTTAAGTAATTTATCAAAGTCTTCCGAAATGATAAGAAGTATGGAAGAAGAAAAAAGGTTCTATCAATTCTGAATAAATTGGGATAATTCTAGGAGAATGGTGACGATAAACTAGGATTTTTTTAAACTTATACACTAGTGCGAAGATACTAGAAATTGCAACCAAGCAGGAAGATCGCCGCAGGCATAAAAGACGAGGCGAAACGCTTCGTCCGAATAGTAGCGGTGTGAACAACGTAAGGGTGGATACTTGGGCGGTGAGCAGTGGGCAGCTCGCCGTCCGGTAAGGACCAGGCCCGAGTCGACGGCGTGTCGTGTTTCATGCGCGCCACAAAGAGATGTCAGCACGTCGTGACGGTGTCCACGAAGACCGATGCCTCGTGGGTTAGGGTTGCGGGTTGGTTAAAAAAGAAACCGTGGCCCTGGCCGTCGCACAGGCAAGTGAAGAAACACGGGTGGGTTTTAGTCAGTAAAAGTCTGACACGCCCTTCCGCGCCGCCCAGAGTGGGAAAAAAGGGTGGATACTCGCCGTACGACGGGTCGTCCGATGATGGAACGGCACACTCTCCAATATGCATTCTATAAGATACCGAAAGCCTGACTATATAGTACATAGAGGCGGCTTTGGCTCCGTGGTGGTAAAGCTAAGATGTTTGCTGATACGCGCACTGATGGTTTCCAGGCGCAAAAAAGTATCTTCGCTGCTGGCCCGTATGCGGGATAGCAACAGCGGCATTATGAATACAATAGCTGTACATTTTGATTGTCCCCATCTAAATCAGTGGGCCATGTTTGTAATTTTAAGCATTAGTTTAAGATTTCTATGGGTTTATGCCGCTCGAAATAATGTTATTATTATTATTGGTTAACTACCTGTCAGTTAAATGTCACATCAGAAAACGTCGAGGTCTGTTTTTGCTCTAAGACAAAAGTGACAGAACATTTATGTCAAAATTGTTTATCCAAGTATGTTGTACGAGGTCAAATTTATAACACTTCATATTTAACCTTTATTATCTATACTAATATATAAAGCTGAAGAGTTTGTTTGTATGTACGCGCTAATCTCAGGAACATTTGGAGCGATTTGAAAAATTCCCATTAAGGCTTTAGGCTATATAACATCACGCTGCGACCAATAGGAGTGGAGCATATTTTTTTTTATCGAAGTTACGCGGGTGAAATCGCGGCGGGCAGCTAGTCCTTACTAATATTATAAATCGGAAACTAAGTTTATTTGTTCCGCTTTCACGCCGTAACTACTTAACCGATTGCTTTAAAATTTTGCAGACGTAAAGTTAGAAGTCCGGATTAAATAATAGGGTACTTTTTATCCCGGAAATTTGATATTCTCGAGGGAAATCTAAAAAGCGCGATATAACCGAACTCCACGTGGGCAAAGCCGCGGGCGGAAAGCTAGTAATAAAGGCGAAAGTTTGTTACTTCTTCATGCTCAAACAGTTGCACAAAGTTTGATGAAAATTGGCGTACAGATACTTTCTAACTAGGACTAACATAGAACATTTTTTATTTTATAAGTTAAGAGGTACTATAGCTTGCAGATGTTGTTAATTCATAAAAAACACTGATTTATCACTGATTCAGCTGTAGGTCGGATAGACACAAGCCGAATCCAACATAGACGGGAAAAGAACTTGCTCAAGAGTTGAATCATCTACTTTGAACTACGAGACTGATATTACGCGCCTTCTTTTTTTTAAAATACTCCATCGGTTTAGCTAATTAACTAAAGGTAAAAAAAAAAAAAAGAATCGCGGGAAGCCGGGCGGGCAGCACAAGATCGCTCATTGTGGAAAGCTTTGGGGCAGGCCTTTGTCCAGCAGTAGACCTCTATAAGCTGAAGAAGACGAAACAAAAAAAAAACGCGTGACTTTGTTAGCCGACTAAATAATAATAATAATAAATATATACGGACAAATCACACAGATTGAGGTAGCCCCAAAGTAAGTTCGAGACTTGTGTTATGGGATACTAACTCAACGATACTATATTTTATAATAGATACATAGATAGATAAACATCCAAGACCCAGGCCAATCAGGAAAAGATCGTTTTCCGTAATGACCTGGCCGGGGATCGAACCTGGGGCCTCCACGTCGCAGGCAGGCATGTTGACCGCTGCGCCATAGAATAAAGAGGGGTGCGCCACGGAGGACGACAAATGTCACACTTCAGTTGTCTTTATACGTCACAGTTTTACTCTTCAATTTAGCAACGTTACTAACGAATCGTAACGTTTTTTGTGTACGTTTTTATATAACTACCTTAACAGGTGGAATGAAGTACCCACCGGCGCCCACTGATACCGTTTTGTTACTGATGACAGTCACTAACGGTTCCGGCATTAGAAAAAAATGATTGCTCAAATTATTCAGCTCTTCGCGGAAGAAATTCCTGTTTTTGTTGTTTTTATTAAAGCTCTAAGTTATTTCGTCAAAGTGGAAGACAAAGCATTTATGTCAAACACGCACATAAAGGCAGTTTTGAATGTCATTTACAAGAAATATTGAATTGACTGTACTTGCCCCTTCCAAAGGTTATTTCGTGTGGAGAAGAATGGGATATAAACTCCAGTGGTCCCCTTTTAAAATGTTTTACATTATTTTGTGTATCTTAGTTCCTATCCCCCTAATATTTTAACTACGGAAATATAACTATAAAGGTTCTCTGTAAAAGATCGCTCTTAGCGATAAGACCGCCCATTGTGTCACCCTTTGTGAAATCTTTTTATTTATGTTTCTGTAATCTATATGGTGTACATAATAAAGAGTATTTTATTCTATTTCATAAAAAAACATACTTAGTCGAGAAGGTGGAACTCGATTCGATTATTAACATTATCATAAGCACAAATGCGTTTCAAATCAAATCACAAAGAGTCTTTTTTTAATTTAACTAAATGTTGGTAGTGAAAACTTGGAGCCCCCGGCAGGATTTAGGAATTGGGAAACAGTACCCTTAGTGTGTGACATACTATTCTATGTATTCTAAATTTGAATAATTTTGAAGCATGTTGCTAACCCATTGCACCATATATTCGAAGAAAGCGTCTGCTTAACAGCGTAGATAACGTAATGAATATTGTGGAGCTGTCAGAATGATACCCATTGCTACTGATAGTCTGTACGGACTACACTACAACCTAGATAATGCAATTACGCTGCAGGACTAGGGAGAAGATTACTTTCTACTATTTGACAATCATACTACAATTTCTTTAGTACCAAAACACTCCAAGGATAAAGGAATATTTTTCAATTAACAAATTGAAATACAAAAATTCTCCGAAAGATAATAAACTGAAAATGGAAATGCTTAAAGCCTGCATTGTTCGATTGATCCAATTCTCGGTATTGAAAACAGAGATTCTATATTTAAAGAACTAAGTCCTTTTACTGAGCTTGTGGAAGGAGTAAACCGGTAGAAATCACGCAATAAAAAGCGTTGTCCCTTCCATGGACTTTTTATTATAAGCAATATAAAAAGGCGGAGAGCGAGTTACTTTTCATTGTTTTGTCGCTGAAGCCGATAGTGAGAATAATCAAGCTGCAAAAATAAAAATAAAAAATCGTCATTTTGACATTTCTTTTGCAGCCATCTTGAATTTTCATTTTGAACTTCGTTCCCGCCGGCAATCCACCGACCCCACATTTATTTATTCCATGTAAGATCTACGGATGATTTTAAAGCTTTTGCACGTGCTTTATCTAGTAGTTGGCACACTCAAAGCTCGCTATGAACTCATATCCTTGATATTTTCTCATTTATGATGAGATATTGTATTGTTGTAAATATGAAGCAATCTTTTTCCAAGCAACTCACAGGGGATTCGCGTGGTAGATTTTGTTCCCTCATACATAGATGAGGTCTACACAACAGTGTAAATGTTATAGGCTAGTTATCTTTACGCTAATATTTTACTATCTTTGACATCCTATTTCATCGATTTTTAACGAGCACCCTAATTGAATAACACACTATTACTATCAGTTGCAATAATTTTGAAGCTTATTGCTATTCCATTTCTCCATATGTTCAAAAATGTGTCTGTTCAACAACGTATATAACGCAATGAATGTTGCTGAACTGTCAAAATGAAACCCTTGCTACTGACAGTGTGTTACGCAATGAATAAAAAAGACAACTTTTTTATTCATTTTCATTCATTGTTTTTACTGGATAACTACCTCGTCATACTGACTAGTTTATCATCCTCGTTGTAATTTCACCTGAATAACGTCCACTGCTGGTCATATTTAGGCCTTTTCAGAGAATAACCATACACCATCGTCATTGTACAGTTACTAAAATACAAAAGAATGGAAACTGTCTCGAAATTGCCTCTCTATCGAATATTACTCTCCTTGTAGTCATCAGCTGTTGTTAAATGCCATCTCCATGCCTATTATTATCGTCTTTTCTACTTGTCTCTAACGCTTTAGTTGCCTAGTCAAGTCATTCCTTCATATAATACTTTTCGGCCATCATGGAAATCTGTCATTTATCTATACTAATATATAAAGCTGAAGAGTTTGTTTGTTTGTTTGAACGTGCTAATCTCAAGAACTACTGGTCCGATTTGAAAAATCTTTTTGCGTTGGATTGCCCATTAATCCAGGAAGGCTTTAGGCTATATAACATCACGCCACGACCAATAGGAGCGGAGCATAACTAACTTCACGCGGACGAAGTCGCTGGCGGCTGGCTGTCTGTATTTTGACAGCTTTTTTCCTTATGAAACAAACACATAACATGACCAAGTGTGCAGCCAGCCTTATTTACCTTTCAACTCGTATGCAGACTACATTCCTCCAAGCGAACACCGCTCCTCAAGGCTCCCTTCACACGCCGATCAAGGCCGACTATTGTCCTAATGATCACTTATCTTGACTATCAGCTCGACATTGCACGATATTGTTGCAAGTCTTAACAGATCATTTAGTATTACAAAATCAATTTATCTGCACGATTTTGTGTTTCTAAATGCAATGGCGAATAATAGATTTATAATAACTGATTTAATTATAATTAATTGGATCTTGACTTGTGACTCTTGCGTCATCGTACAAACTTCAATGTACCCTCAGTTTGGTTCGATTAAGTTTCGAAAAACCTCTCTCGTTGTAACTTATTGAAGCCGTACGGAGGACGGGTTTGAGCAGTTATGTTGTGGGGTACTATGCGTCAAATGCTGTTGTGTCGGGAGTTCGGTCGTGGAGGGTCTCCACATCTATCTCCCTCTGGCGCAGCATCGTTAGTCGTGTTGTTGGGTTTAACATTGCATCACCTCGCTCAACTCACTCACTCACTCAGTTTTTTTTTTTTTTTTTTGTAAATAGGCTTAATAAACTCGCGCGCTTTACCATCAACGATTACACCTCTGATTACCATCAGGCGGGATTGCGGTCAAGCACTAGTTTATATTTTTTCCGTGAGGAGAGTCTTAATTATTAATGTTGATGGCTATAAGAGTAGGGGAAGACCAAAGAAACGATGGATGGAATGTGTGAAGGATGATATGGCTAAGAAGGGGGTGACTGCCGAGATGGCTTCTGATAGGGATGCATGGAAGAAAAAGACATGTTGCGCCGACCCCAAATAAATTGGGATAAGGACAGGAGAATGATGACTAGTTTATATTTTTTAAAAAGAAACTTAACAAAGCCAGATTAACCTGACCTCTTACTCTATTAAAACTTCATACTCTGCTGGGCAGACCGGTAGCCATTGGGGGCGAAAGGTTCTGCAAGCGACCAAGTATTGAAAGACATCCATTGGAAAGACTCACATTAGCTGAAAGTAATGAACTTATTAAAGCAGCATGGCGGGTGGACGCGGACGGAAGTACTTGGGGGAAGCTTTTGTCCAGCATTGGACGTCTTTCCGTTAAAATGATGGTGATGATGTATTCAACATTACTGAGCTGGCCAGCTCAATGGTGAGTGGACTACGGTGGATATCTCCAAACTTCAATGTAAATTTTCTGTTTTTCTGTCTTCAAGTAGTATTTAAGCTGGGCATTGTTCTCAGTTACGAAAATGTTTTATATCTTACCTAGGACCCCTACCTAGGGTCTTTTTATATCTACAGAACATTAAGATGACCTATAAAAGTTTACAAGAGAAACTCAAACGTGGCAACGGAAATGAGCCAATAGCTTCAACCTGAAAGGCCATTTTAAAGTTATAACAGCCCCAATTCGACACATTATAACTATAACAGTATATCACTAAAAACATAACTTCTAAATATGTTCATAATATAAAGAAAGAAAGAGACAGAGAATGCATTTCATAGCGTTACAGCAAATAAAAAATACTCTTTTACAAACAGAAAAAGAAACCCAACACAAAACTTGAGGGTTTTTTATTTTGACTTTCAGGAAAATCAAAACGTTTTGACATAATACGAGATTAGCTCCACGATTGTATGACTAAATTCAAATCATCATCAACCCAGTCCCTCTGCTGGGCACAGGTCTCCTCTCATAGAGAAGGATTGAGCGTCATCGCCACGCTTGCTCAATGTGGGTTGGCGATTTCAGACTTAAAATCCAGATTTCCCCAAGATGTTTTCCTTCACCTTGAAATCAGTCATTAGTGACCAAGATATACTTAGACAGTACATATAAATTACAAAAGCTACATTGCTACTTGCCTGACATGGAATCGAACCCACTCATACTTGAGAGGCTGGTGTTTTAACCGCTAGGTCACCCCGACTTTTTAATAATTAACAAATAATAATTGGCTCATTCTTTATCTAAATTAACTTTGACTTTAAGAACGTTAATAATAAATCGTCTGGTCCCAACAAAGCCGCTGAACAAACCACGTTGTTTGGGATACCTACAATATTAATTTTGTATATCTCAAGTTCTAGTACAAAAGAAGGTCGACATTTGCTGTTAAAGCCCTGCTGTCATTAATTTTTATTTATTCCCACAAAAATGGCACAACTTTTTATACTTACAAACCTGCGAAAATCTTCTCTTCAAAATAAACAAATCGCAACTCACGGACTGTGCACATTAGGTACTCAGAAACATACGACCAACATTTCTCTTTGGTATTCAAGTCCGCTTTTGTATGGCTCCGCTATTGTTTTCACTCAACACTACGCGCGATGGTAGTAGTTTGAATTATTCGCGTCGTAGTAACTGGAACGAGGTGGCATTTTAAATAAAGAACCCCGTGAGGGCTGTGAGTACTGCGCATGCGTTAACTCAAGCAACCCTCACGTTTCCAATATGGCGCCGACCGCCACAAGTTAAGCACGCGTTCGCTATTTACAATATTCTATTTAGAGATTCCATGTATGACATAAAAAATACAATCTAATTTATTTTGATCCACAGTGCGTTTAGTTTTGAAATTAGGGATTTTGTTGTGAAATTCTGTTGTGGTGTTGTTGGTGACGCAGTGCGATCAGATGTGTTTGATAACGTTGAAAGTGTAGTAGGCCATTTCTTGTAGTTTAACGCTGTGTCTATTGCCAATGCGTGATTTAATGTAGCCGAATTCCTTACATCTTAATTAGCTTAGTTAAAGCAAGACCAAGTATCATTTATGGAACGTTAACAATTTATCTGTATCTAAGATAAATCGTGCGTGTGAAATTAATTGAGCAACACAATTATAAAAAAATGCAATATAATTCCCGCGCTTAAAAACCGAGTGTTCAAAAAAATTAAAAACTTTCATTTTTAAAATATTCGCGGGTTTTTCCACCAAGTGACCAACAACAGTCAAGCTGCGTCGCTCGAAGGTCTCGCCCGCGGCTTTGCTGCTGGGTACAAGGCCAGTCTCTGGACTGGTAGAGCCAGTCAGGAGTCCTGAAGAACCAGCATTGGACGTAGCTCAAGACAAAGCTTACTGGGGCAGCGTCGCTACTGCTATGACGAGTAATTATCATTTTTAAACATAGAATCGTAATGCATTTTTTTTTTTAATGCGAGAAAGCGTGCATGGCAAAAGGGTACTTACTTAATCAAAGTAGGTCGTGACTGTAGCTAACAACTGATGAGCCGATGACCCACAAACGGTTCCATATAAGATCACCAATCATCGTTTATTAGCCTCTCCATTTGCCAATATCCTGAGTTTTCTATTTCCTAGTACATTTAGCAGTCCGGGTTTAGCACGAGTATTTTTGACTGGCTAAAAATATATCAAAGTCCATTAGGAGCTGTTGTCCATTAATTATCTCTAGTTCGAAGTTCGACCTAATTTGACCATTATTCACTGAAATCATACCTACGTTTATAGGTACATAGATGTCCATATACTGGCATTATACTTTACTCGGATACATAACATATTTTAATATTTACCAATCTCTTTTATAACTTTAAATTATGTACTATGTTTTTAACCTTTTATTTAAAGGAAATTGCGATTCTACTCACTTAACATGTGCATTTATTAGTTTTTATGTGCAATCCGCATTGTGGCACTGACTCATATAATCATACGTTCCCTGGCAACTGCAATGAAAACTTATTATGAACGCATCCTTTTTGCTGGGTTGTCCACAGCTCATCGCATTCGAATGCAATTCGGATTAAAAATTAAAAATTGACGTTAATGAAAAAAGCAAAAAATAAAATAGCAATCTACTTACATATCTATTTAAAAACATTTAGAGTATAAAGAGTTCTCTAAGAAAACTGCAGAAAATTGAAGTTTCCTATCAAGAGTTTTTCATCTGGAAATGAGAATATAGCACAACAACAAAATTATTAACAGTAATAAATAATGTTATACCTACTTAGGAATAGTTATGAGAAAATCTATATATCTATCTGTTATGAGAATCAGGAATGAGGAGATCCGCAGAAGAACGAGAGTAACCGACATAGCCCGAAGAATTGCAACACTAAAGTGGCAGTGGGCTGGACACATTGCCCGTAGGACCGATGCCCGATGGGGCCGACGGGTTCTCGAGTGGCGACCACGCACCGGAAGACGTAGCGTGGGTAGGCCCCCAACAAGGTGGACCTACGACCTGGTAAAGGTCGCGGGAAACCGCTGGATGTGGGAGGCGCAGGACCGGTCGTCGTGGAGAACCTTGGGGGAGGTCTATGTCCAGCAGTGGACGTCTTTCGGTAGAAATGATGATGATGATGAGAAAATACTACATCCTAATGACAGACTTGTTATTTTGTTTTCAAAACTTTGGTTTGACGATTTAGAGACACCCAAATTATATTTTCATAGATTTAATAAACTTATTTCCGATATTTCCCAAGAAGTTCGGAAACTGTTTAAATCGACTTCGTGACGAATCAAAAGCGTGAACTGTTAAATTTAATTAACTGGTCAACCAGCAATTTAGGGTACTTATAAAATAATGTAATTAGATGTGAACTGGTACTGTGACTATATTGCTGGACTTTTAATACTTTACTGGGACAGACCTTGAGAGATAAGACCCATTTTTTTCGCGTATCTATGGCAATCTAAATTGGATCTTAATTGAGGCTACCTCTCACAAAATTAAAATACACACACGCACACACACACACACAACCATCCTAACTGCACAAAAACACACACGCAAACATACCCTTACACATAAACACACATTCATTAAAATGTAGGTGATATTTTTATATATTACTATTATATTATTATTATTTGTGTAAATAATATTATAGTATACTAGCGGCCGCCAGCGACTTCGTTCGCGTGGAGTTAGTTATGCTCCGCTCCTAGTGGTTGCAGCGAGATGTTATATACCCTAAAGCCTTCCTGAATTAATGGGCTATCCAACGCAAAAAGAATTTTTAAAACGGACCAGTAGTTCCCGAGATTAGCGCGAACAAACAAACAAACATACAAACAAACTCTTCAGCTTTATATATTAGTATAGAAAGTATAGATTAGTATAGATAATCGTTAATCAGAAGAACAAAGTTTGCTTACGTTCTGACTCTTTTAAATTAACAATGCAACAGTTTCATCTCAAGGAATAAGTACAACAAAGTTTGCTAAGAGAAACTTGATCAATTTTGTACTTTTAAATTAACCGTGGAAAATGTATTCTAGCTCCCAACTGGCAACCCTACAAACCCCTTTAATTATTAATGTACAATTACAGCCTCCCCCTTTTTGCGTGGCTTACCTACTCAGGGCAAAATATACATTATAAATTCAGTTCCCATGACCAAATGTCCGTCGTTAAGTACTCAGATTAAAAAGTGGTAAACAATAATCAATTTTAATTGAATTTTAACTGGAACCGACGGACGCAACACTTTTAAAGGGACATTTATTTTATAAGCGTTTATCGGATTTAGTTTAATAATTTATTGAGCTAAAAAGCACGTTCGTAAATGATTTATTTCCTAATTTATGCTATAGGAATTTTGTAGCTATCTTTTGTTTCTTGTTTTTGTTTCCCAATTTATGTTATAGGAATTTTGTAGCTATCTTTTGTTTCTTGTTTTTATTTCCTAATTTATGCTATAAGAATTTTGTAACGACCTATTCTTTCTCGTTTTTATTTCTTGTGTTTATCATAATTTGTAAATGGAAACCCATTCACTTTCATACGTCATATATCTATAAATTAGTTGTAAGTTTCCCAAATAGGAAAAATTACTATATACAACATAGTACAACATGTCCATTGACAAGTATGGAAGAAAAATACATGTTGCGCCGACCCCGATGAATAGGGGTGAAGATAAGACAATGATATTAATGTATCTTTGGAGCATTAGAGTTTTGGAGCTTTGGAGCATCTGTAGCTTTGGAGTCTGGGGTCCGCTTTACCAGTCTAAACTGCTGATTTTGGCTAAACTTCATGAAGCGACTGCCGTCTGACCTCCACAATCCGAAGGCGATATCGAAGCATTGCAGTTATACAAATTGTTGGACTTTTGAGGGCTCCAACAACCCGTAATGACTGCCATTAGATGTTCGTATGGCAACCGGGACCAACGCCTTAACGTGCTTTCCGAAGCATGACCAGACCACTGCAAATATTCATATAAATGCATACAAATATTTGCACTGCGTGGGGATCGACGCCGCGCCTTTTTGCGCAGCGGCCGCGTTCGCTACCGTTACGCCATTGAGGCTGCCACAAGCTCGACGTAATGCTTCTAAGGTCTAGAATCAGAACTTCTGTTATTAAATATTTCGCGGTTTCCCAGTCCCCAAACGGTTCTTAACGCTACGGGCTGTTAACCCCGTTTAATCCAGCTTGAGGCATTGAATTTCGAGAAATCCTCCACAAACTTGCTACTTATAAAGTATTTCCAAGTATTACATGCTAATCTGCTCCTATTCTAGAAATTTTGATAGCTTTATCCATCAAAAAGGGAAACTTTCTAGCCACATGTAATGCTTTAAAACCGGATAATGGCTATCAAATCCCAGGAGTACGCAACTTTTTCCCTTGACGTAGAATGTCAAGGTTCGCGCGTATTTGCGTCAGTCATCCCGCCATTTTGTATTAACTGCTGAAGCCCTGTAATGAAACGGCTTAAGTAAATTTGGCATTAATTTAGGTTGAATCTACGTTTCGTTTTGGTACGGGCCTTTAATTGTAACTTATGTTATTATTAAGTTTAATGCCAACCTGTATGTAAATACTATTATGGTTTTAATATTATCCTCGGTAATACTTAATTAAAATTTTAATGATCTTTCCGTTTTTGTAGGTACCTAAATTGGTTCTTACAAATAATGTTTTTTTTTTAATAATTATAAATTAGTGTTTGACCGCAATCCCGCCTGATTCCCAAGCAGTGATGCAATCGTTGTTGGTAAAGCGCGCTAGTTTATTAAGAGCCTATTCACTCAAAAAAACTGAGTGAATAGGAAGGAAAACTATAGTTGAGCGAGGTGATGCTATGTTAAACACAACAAAACGACCAAACTCCCGACACAACAACATTTTGGTGCATCGTACCCGGCACACATCGCAACACAATTCCTCAGACCCGTCCTCCGTACGGCTTCACCAGACATCATGCCGAAACACGACGAATCGCTTGGCCACAAGACTTTGTCTGGTGGGTGGTAACTTTTACTACGTAGTGATACTTGCTTGAAAACTGAATAGGTAGAGTAATTCGAACGTTGGCCTATTAATAAGACAAGAAAAAGGTCCTCCATTAAAGTTCTATTATGACATAATCTATCTTTCATCTGTGATCATTTCAACTGTCTAGACTCTAGGTATTCCGGTTTATGAGATACAGCCCGGTGACAGATAAAGAAAGACAAAATGGACAGTAGAGCTTTTTTTTTATAATTATAAACTAGTGCTTGATTGCAATCCCGCCTGATGGTAAGCAGTGATGTAATAGGGTCCCATTTTTACACCTTGAGTAAGGAAACATAAAAGTAAGCCTTTAGAAAGCTTGTACTAATAACTAACATAATTTCCTTCATCGTATAAGTACTTATATAAAATTCTCGTGTCACAGTTTTCGTTCCCATACTCCTCCGAAACGGCTTGACCGATTCTCATGAAATTTTGTGAGCGTATTGAGTAGGACTGAGAATCGGCCAACATCTATTTTTTATATTTCTACTACTTACGCGGGTGAAACCGCGGGGCGCAGCTAGTTTCAATATAAATATTTTTAATCTATCCAATATGTATAAAATTTTCCTGCCACAGTGTTTGTCCTCGAACTCCACCAAAACGGCTGAACGGATATTAATGAAATTTCTTATATAGGTACATTCGATAGGTTTGTGAATAGGTTTTTATCTATTTTTTTTTTCTATATTACTACTACTTACGCGGGTGAAACCGCGTGTCGCAGCTAATGTAACCATAAATATTCCCTCTTTGCCTTTAACCTTTTCCCGACAAAGGTTTGTTACAAATTTATAATGATTTATGATATAATAGGTACCTAAAGTTAATGGTAAAAGGTTAAAGGTAGCGGATTTTATACAAATATTGTTATTATATAAAATCCCGGACTTTTGTTGTCTAGGTAATTTGAAAACGTCGGCCTTTACTGTAGATGCTTTATCGCTGAGATAATGGCTAAAGAATAACAGCCGCTTTAGTCGATCGGTCAGGTTAAGCAGCTCTTTACATACCGAGACCCCTTGGTTCCTCTGAAAGCACGTTAAGCCCGGCTGCTGGTGAAGGAAAACATCTTGAGGAAACCTGGACTTTAACTCTGAAATCGCCAACCCGCATTATGGTTGATTATGCTCAATCCTTCTCTGTATGAGAGGAGACCTGTGCCCAGCAGTGGAACGATAAAAAGGTTGATGATTGCTCTCAAAACGGTGAATGTAAACATCGTGAAAAAAAAACGGCATGTATTAGAACTTGAAATTCGATTACATGTGACATCTACCAACCCGAACTGGGCCCACATGATGAATTGCGGTTCACTCCCTTTCACCAAGAGGAGGCCTCCAGCTGTGGAAACGTTAGAGGCTGATTATGTTATGTTACGGCTATCGGAAACACTTTGTCATGTTATGTAATCGAATTTTTGCTCTAGGCTATTACTGCCGATACCTACTTTGACAGCGTCAGGTGTTAGGTACAGGCTTTTTTGCCTGTTCGCCAGACGTCATGGCGTCTCTTAAGAACAGTTTGCGTCCCTAGCAGCACGTGGTACTACCTTTTTTGTGTGGATGAGAAATCATCAAATGACCTATGACCTCTCACGCTCTGGGCAGAGCGGAAGGGCGTGTCCGACTTTTACTGATTAAAACCCACCGGTGTTTCTTCACTTGCCTGTGCGCTATTGCCACGGTTTCTCTTTCAATCAATCCGCAACCCTGACCCAGACATCGGTCTTCGTGGACCCCGTCACGATGTGCTGACATCTTGTTGAGGCGCGCGTGAAACACGCGCCGTGCGTCGACCCGGGTCTGGTCCTTACCTACGCATGCCTGCGCCTATGGTGGCCGGGATTTTGATGTTGTCTCCCGACCAGGGCATCTCTTGCCACGGCTAGAGGCATGAGGGCGCTGACATTCCAGCTCAATCACGCGATCCGAGCTGGTGGTATACCTTGTGTTGCCATCTGACATTATGCTAAGCTCTTTAAGGAATCTTTGTTTTAAATTTTTACGGGTTTAATGTGTAAGTATTTATTTTGCTGTAATGCTAAGAAACGAAATTTTATTTCTCTCTTTCAACTTAGTTGCTACAGGTTCTCTTGAGAATCTTGAGAGACAATTAAAACTAAAACACTGCTTCACCCACACGTGAGGTCACTTACAAAACGCAGTTAAATTTTAAATACCTTAACGGCTAGTTAAGTAACAAATAACCGGTTAATTGCCACCGCAGTTTCCAGTTCGAGATTGGAGTTAAACGTTTTACGGTATACAATTACTTTAAGTTAACATCAATCAATGTTGCCGCTGTGCAGTTCACTTTAGTATCATGTACCTACTGAGTTGAGTTGTATAGTTTGAGATCAATGTATGCTTGATTCGGTTGTTTCCGTTTTAGTGTACTTAAGGACACAATTAATCTTTTAAACTCAAATCTGTCTGCTTCTAACTTCTAAGTAGTGGTGTGACTTACCTAAGAGTTGTAGGTCGGTTCGATCTCAAGCAGGTACTTCACTTTGTCTAATACATTTCTTCACCACTGTTCTAGAACGAAGGTAAAGCGGACCCCTGACTCCAAAGCTGAAAAAGCTACGGATGCGACTGGTATTAGCGCTGAAATGATGATGATGTTCTAGAACGAAGGAAAACATCGCACTGATCATGTTTGGTGATTTAGGGCTTCCTTCCTCTCAAAGATTGAAGGCCTGCTCTTTCCTACCAGTACGAATGTTCCAGGTTGACAAATAGTTGATTATATTATAGTACTGTAGCACAGTATTCTGTTTTAGTTTTTGCTGTCATAGACGCAAGAGGTCTACGTTTCATGGGAAAATGTCGACTATGTATGTAGCTATCATGGTGCATGACATTCAGTCTGGTGGCAAACAGACGGTACCTCTCCTAAAAAATATGTTGCAATTTGCCAACAAATCTTTGAAATTCCATTTCCATTGTCCAGCTAAAATCATGGGCAAAAAAAACTGTGATAAGAATATTACCTAATGACACAGAATAGACAGTTGCTGATTTGATTCTGTCTTACAGGTTGCCCTATTCTGATATTATATCTAATCTTTTGCAATGATTCGTGTGCTTTTTGAAAGCCAATATTAAAATTTGCTTTTAAACTATAGCAATAATTTAATAGATTATGCTATAAAGCGATTGTTATTATCATTTCTATCATTTCATCCCAATTTATCATAGGCGCAACATGTACATATTTCTCTTACATATTTATTTATACTCATCATCTCGATCCACCCATATCATCTTCCACACAGTCCATTCATCTATTTGGTTTTCTCCTACTTTTATAACCATCTTAATTCGTACTCAAACCTTTCCTGACGACATTTTACTCATTTAAAGCTAAAAAAGTAACTGTATGGCAGAATAAACTGAATCGCAATGGCCCCGAAAATATAAACGAAATTCCCCAAAAAAGGGTCTTAGACGTACTGTCATAAAATACACGCTCGGTAGGCTTTTGATGGGTCATGATGAGCCAGGCGGTTCTTACATATACATCTGATTTAATATTCCTCAGGATTCATGATAATACCCTGTTTTTGTGACTTTTGTAAGTGAAAAATGTACATCCACAAACTGCATCATTTGCGGTGTTTGAATCTAACCATCGATCGCTAGGATTTAGGGCTGGTTTCTGTGTTTAACGCTCGTAGAATTATTCTAGTTATATGTACCAGTAAAATGATAACTATTTCCACTAGATATAGAAACTTTTAAAGGTCTAACTTTACACGAAAGTACCTATACATATACATGACGGGGTAATAACCGTCAGGAAGGCGTGGCCAAAGGTTCCGAATAGTTGAGTCGTCTTCTCATCCGCATGAGCATCCATCGTGGGCGGCATTTCGAGAAAACGTTGAACAATAATTAAAATGTGATGTTCGATTGTTATTATTTTTACTGTACAGACACTTACATCACTTTAATAGTAAGGGATTACAATGATAATCTCAGAATAAAACAAATAAGAGCCAATAGGTTAAAGCACGTGCTTTTCCGTCTGCAGCTGTCAATGGTATGACAGCCGCCACCCCTTCAAATCACGCCTACTACTCTATTCGGTGTTACCCGCTCATATTATAATATTACTCGAATCGAGTCGACTAAAGCAATATTGATTAAATCGAGTTATGATCTCTCTTATTAGTCTTAATAATCAGCGCGCCGTCATACATATAGGTGGTGAAGTTGAAATACATGGCGGCCAGAATATTTTTTTAGAAGCTGCGTTTAATGGCAATGATTATTCTTAGGCCGGAGAACCACCAACACTCTGGTTGAAAAAGAAAAGAACAAATAGGCATAAGTCATTGCTAACAAACAATTTTCCAGTTATCCACCAGGAAACTTCTAAAAATTTCTTCTTCGAAAGTTTTGTCATCTCTCATTTTATTCGTTACACGTGTGGTGAAAGTAAACTCAATTCATACGTTTAAATGTACGCAAGCAATGTAATTAGTTTGTAGAAGATACATATAGAGCAATGCTACACATCGTTAGGCGCGCGGTGAGGCGAAACTAACATTTTTGAGGAGTCTTTTGTTTTTTCTTTCTGCTGACTTACCTTTCTAGGTTCGATATAAGCTTTTAAGTGATACGAAAAGTGCATTCCAAGAAACGGACGATGAGTATCCACCCTTAAGTTGTTTACACCACTTCGATCCGGACTAAGCACTTCGCCTCGTCTTTTATACTGCGTACAACGAAGGATTGAAACAAATCAAATCAAATCAAATCATTTATTTCAAATAAACCAGTTACAGGCACTTTTGAATTGTCAGAAGGTCGGTCAGTCAATAAGATGAAGCTAGTCGCCCATTCCAAAGAGTAGGTACCTATGGAGAAGAACGGGCAAGAAACTCCATGGACACTCTTTTAAATTTTTAAGCTATTGTTACAAATATTTGATTACATCATTCATGTTGAAATCAACCGCGTGAGAACGATGCAGAAATAAATTGTACGCTGAGAGCGTCCATTATGGAAAACATACAAAAATCAATTCAGAAATTAAAATACGCCGTGGCAGCTAAGAGATGACCAGTCCCCTCCGACGGCGTCCGTTCACGAACATGACGTATGGATCAGCATCATTCAGCTCAACCATATCGAAGGGAACCCAATGACCCAAAACACACGCCACCATCAGCGAGACATTTGAGTGAGCATGACATACTCTCAACAGCCAGAGCACAATTAAGTCAATAAAAAAGACTAACCCAACAAATAAATGCCTTACAGCACATTCGTACATTGTGCTCACACGTTTGCCATGCAATTATACAATACTAAGAAATTGAATCTACACAATGCTAAGATAGTTTTGTCCAAGGTTCAGCAGCTCCAACAGTGTTCCCGAATCTGTGGAAAGTTTAACTCCTGTGCAGCTGCAGCTGTACAAGTGCCGAACACCTCAGTCAGCGATACAATTCCGTAACGTACAATATGCTTGGCTACATAGTGTGTAATACAGGCTTTGAATAAATAACATAAACAATTACATATTAAAACTACAAGAGGAAAAATCAAAGAACAATCATTGTATAGAAATCGGACGCAGCTCAAGCCCAAGCCTTTTTGTCCTCAATATAATCCTTCACACTATAAAATGCTTTCTGACACAACTTACGTTTAATGAAGGATTTGAATTTATTCAGGCTCAGATCTTGAACCACCTCTGGAAGTCCATTGTAAAAATGTATACATTGGCATCTGAAAGAGCCACCTATTTTCTTGAGCCTTGTTGTAGGTACAATAAATTTGTGCCTGTTTCTAGTATTTATATCATGGACATCACTGTATTTTTTAAACAATTTTATATTTTTATGAGCATACAAAATATTTTCATAAATATATTGAGACGGCACGGTCAGTACATTAATCTCTTTAAATTTTTCTCTGAGAGAGACACAAACAATTTGCCAACAGCGGTGTTTCCGTCTGACTACAATTTAAATCTCTTCAAGGCTAAAATGAATAGGCTCTTAATAAACTAGCGGGCTTTACCATCAACGAACATTTCACTGCTTACCAGCAGGCACGATTGCGGTCAAGCCTTATTTTTTAATTATTAAAAAAAAAACGATAATTTATTGGAACTTGTTAAGCTTCTTATTTTTCTAGAAATTTTAGATGTTTTGCAGTTCATAGGCCGTAATTCCAGTTCAATGACTTATAACTTTAATGGCATTTCTAAACGCAATAGTTTGCATAAACTAGACGCTAAAGCCTTTTTATTTTCTTCCATGCAATAGTAAATATTTACAGCTAGTTACTCCAGAATTCAACCCCTTTCCGCTGAACTGAATAGCACAATTTAACTTCCAAGTAAATAAACTCACATTCAACCAAATTGCAGTATCAACCTCCCATATACTGCAAAGCCAGCAATTGTAAAGCAATTTACATAAAAATACATATTTTATTTCCACACACATTGAAACTAATTTACGACGAAACATAAAATGGAAGTACCTACTGGCCGAAAATAATTCGCCATTTTGTTTTCGTCAGTTGGAATGTATCGTTAAGCCGTATTGCAGTACAATTGTGAATATTGAGTTCACAGCGTATAATGTGTACTACATACGGCCTCTACCTGCATACCTATAAGTGGGTAGTCTATAAAGGGTGTATCTGACATCGACGCACAAACGAGTACCATGGATCCAGTACATGATTCTGAACACCCCGTGGTGGAATTTTTCTTCGGCATTTTCCTGATTTTGAAAAAAAGATGCAGTTATTTTCATTTTAGACCATTTATAATTGCTATACTTTTATAAACCAATAAGATTTTAAAGTAAAAATTAATTAATTCGCTAATTACACAAAAAAGCGCAATGTGGACAAAACTCGAAAAACAATTCCATCAGCTGAATTAGTAGAGTTCACATCATGGGTCAACGTCATACCTACAAATCCGTACGGCGGCACGCTTGCAACGTTCAAAGGCTGAGCCGACACTTTTTTAAACACTGTGATTTCTGTAACCGCTCATTAACGACATAAATGACTATGATAATTTTATTAGTGGCATGTGGTCTAACCTTTTCGTTACGATATCAGATAGATATACCCTGTACAGGAAAGTACCTGTGGGGAGTAATTACGACAGTCGATCAGGTGCGAGGAGTGCTAATGGTTTGTACTTGATTGAGACGCAAGGTCTGAGGTAGAAGCCAATATGTGTTTACGACTAAGACTGCTGGCTTAGGTAAATTTAGTAAAGTATTTTAGATCCTGGGTTCCATTGCCAGACAGGGAGATATGTTATTAGGTTTTCTCCATCATACATTTCGCAATAGCAGCCCGGATTTAGATGTATACCCAGGGCCCTAGCTGTTACTACAATAGTGTCAGAATGGTCGATCAGTGATATCATAATAATCGATTTTGACAAGTTACGTAACTTCAAAACAAAATGGCGTCCACCCGCGTAGGTTTCGATATGTTTTTTTTTTTTATATGCTCCGCTCCTATTGGTCGCAGCGTGGTGTTATATAGCCTAAAGCTTTCTTGGATTAATGCGCTGTCCAACGCAAGAAGAATTCTTCAAATCGAACCAGTAGTTCCTTAGATTATCGCGTTCAAACAAACAAACAAACTCTAGAGCTTTATATGTATATTAGTATAGATATACATTATGACTTTCCAGTGGTCAATCACTGACACTCCACTCCGTATTAATAAATGTTCAACTTGATTAGTAGTTTTTAGAAAATAACTTCTGCTAACGGGTTTTATAGTAATAACAATACGGCAAAGTCATTATCGGCTATCACCATTCCATTATGAGGCGACTGAGATAATTGATCGATCATTATGAATTTAGTAGATTACGAACTTTTAAGCACAATGACAATGGAATCGTGTTGGAATGACAAATTCGGGACAGCAGACTAGGGACAAATAACAGAATAGACGTTGATAACAGTGTATGCCTGTTATTGCCCACATTCGCGATCAGTAGGGTAATTGCGTAACACACTAGTCAATGGCAATGGGTTTCATTTTGACAGTTCAGCAACATTCATTGCGTTATTTACGTTGTTGAGCAGACACATTTTCGAACATAGGAAGCAATGGAATAGCAATATGCTTCAAAATGATTCCAACTGATAGTAATAGTATGTTACGCAATTAGGGTGCTGGTTGGATTGCTCCAACATCTCCCATTGTTGTAAACGTCATGTTATAGGTTGATGCAACTAACCAAATCTCGTTGTTTTTTGTAAACTGTTGACGTAATTTTGATTGTTTTTCTTATTATTGATTTAACTACTTATTCAATTCGGGTAGGTATAATGGTGATAATTATTGTGAATTTTTGAGTATTGTATTAATAATGTGAATTGTCACATTATTAATACAATACTCAAAAATTCACAATAGTTACGATGAGTGTATTACGTCAATCGTCAGACGTTGAATTATTTCACGGGATTAAACTAATATTTATCTTCTGTCCTTTTCATAATCCATACTAATATTATTATAAATGCATAGTTATGCATTGCGTGAAAGCCGGACAGACAGACAGACAGAGATACTTATCTCTGTCTGTCTGTCTGTCCGGCTTTCACGCCAAAACTACTGAACCGATTGTAATGAAATTTGGTACACAGATAGTCTAGAGCCTGGGAAAGGACATAGGCTATAAAACATCCCATTATGACCAATTGGAGCAGAGCAGGAACAAAATGTGTTGCGAAAACGGGAGCAAACGCGGACGTTCATATTGCTCCCATTATTTTAACAGACGCTGTTTTATATTAACTGAGCTCTTTCGGTTCGAAGCTTACGCGGGTGAAACCGCAGGGCACAGCTAGTTTAATATAAAGAAAAAGATGCACATATATAGATATGGTATGTAAAAAAAATTGACTTCAGCCGTTTTGTTTTAAAAACGCACACACTTCGTGCAACGTTGAAAACGCAATAAAGCTTTTTAAGCAAGTCCGCTTTATGTTTTCTAAACCATCGCTTTCATATCAAAACTTTTCCACGATCTTATACTTACCAGTTACCACTAACAAATTAAATCCACACAACATTACACCAGAATCACATTGAAACCGTCCAACTGCAATCTACGTAAACTACGTTTATTGTATTGTTTACAACTCATAAGAACAGTTTACAGAATGAAACTACGCATTGCGAGCATTCTCACGGTTGGTTTTTATTAGGTGTAGTTACATGCAGTAATATATCTCACTGCGGTGGTTGCATAACCAACCCTAAAACGCGAGCGGGTCGTAAAGGCCATGCGAAAATTATACGAGAAATATTATGAAGAAAGTCTTATTTGAATTTGGAACAGGTCGATGATTCTTTTGTTTTATTTCGAGGTTTTATTAGGACCGTGACTGTCTGTGTTGCCAGCTCGATTTTGTGAAATATGAGCGAATATTCATCATCATCATCATCATTATCATCCTTTTTATCTTCCCACTGCTGGGCACAGGTCTCCTCTCATACAGAGGAGGATTGAGCGTAATTACCACGCTTGCTCAATGCGGGTTGGCGATTTCAGACTTAAAGTCCAGGTTTCCTCAAGATGTTTTCCTTCACCTTCAGTCATTGGTGTCCAAAATATACTTAGAAAGTACATATAACTTCAGAAAAGTTACATTGGTACTTGCCTGACCTGGCATCGAACCCGCGGCCTCATACTTGAGAGGCTGGTGTTTTAACCACTAGGCCACCACGACTTACAATATTAACATCATACAAATATTCAACATCTAACAAAATTATATTCGATATACTTCCGTGCCGAAACGAGAATCAATCGAAGGAGCTCTCTCAACGCTGTTTACAAATCCGTAACGCGTTAACCGATGTCAGTCAATCCGTAGCGTTAATTTTGACAGTTCAAACTATAAAGGCGACCGCTAGGCAATTGAATTGAAAAACCCTCAAAAGTTAACTGAAACTGGATACAAAATTATTAATTAATCGGCTTAAAAAGAACCTTGACGCTTATAATTACATATTACGATATATGTACATAAACCCGCTTTTATTCGGTTAGTATCACCTTGCCAACCGGTGTGCGGTTATAAACCATTTATTCACGTCGCCGATAAGGGTTAATTATATAAATATGTAGGTTACGTTACGTAAACCGCTTGTTTAGGGGTTGATTAAACAACTTATGGTAAGATTTGTTGTGGACGTGTAAAACGAAGCGAAAGGCGAAGCGTATTTTTAGCTGGTTGGAATGTAAATACTATGCAAGTATTATTATGGTGCATTTTACTTTAAACTACCGTATAATTGAAATTTCATTGTGAACAGCCTTTATATTCTGTAATAATATTACCGTAAAACTAAGACGAAATGAGCTCAACTAGCAATAGGTTTTATTATGACAGTTCAACAACATTCATTGCGTTTTTTACGTTGTTGATCAAACACATTTCTAGAACTTAAGGAGAAATAGATTAGCAATAAACTTCCAATTTTTTTTTTTAAACATTTTCTCTCAATCTTGTGTGTTGGCAGTAATAATAATAAAATTGATCATCATCTTTCTTTCAGTTATAAAAGTAACACCTATATTTTTGAAATTGCTTACTTAAGTAAATTTCATATCTATCTGGATCTGTAAGCTTTCAGTAAGCTCTCAAAATTACGTTTAGATCCCTCGGGATTAAGCGCGATATTGATGTAATCCTGACAGATTGTTTATTTCAAATGCCTACAGATTTTATCCACAGGCAATGTTTTTTATTTGAAAAAATAAAATATCAGTGTAAGATGGAGTTTACTCCATCAACTCGTTACTCGAGTTCATTTACAACCACAAATTTGGTGAGATTTACGATGAATAAGATAATCTGAATTGATCAGTTTTTAGTTTGATAATCTTTTTTTTAATAATTATAAACTTGTGCTTGACTGCAATCCCGATGGTAAGCAGAGAGATGCAATCGTTGATGGTAAAGCACGCTAGTTTATTAAGACTATTAACTAAAAAAAAAACTGAGTAAATAGGAAGGAAGACGGCAGTTGAGCGAGGTGATGCAATGTTAAACCCAACAACGATGCTGCGCCAGAGGGAGATTGATCTGGAGACCCTCCACGACCAAACTCCCGACCCAACAACATTTGGTGCATCGTACCCGGCACACATCGCAACACAACTGCTCAGACCCACTGTTAGGTACAGAAGTTGTATAAATTTATTAATGAACGCTATGTCTAGCCGTCATCGGCTTACAAATATTTTGGTACAGCATATCAAGCTTCTACAATGTTTCAGATTTCTCTATTAGATTTTAAACCTTATCTCTAAACCATTAATCAACCTTTAGTGATTGGGAATATTTTTAAGGGATAGGGAAATTAGACGTATTTTTTGACAGATTGACACTGTAATTATAACAAATTATTATTTGATATCTATAAAATTATGAAATAATAACAAAAATACAATAATAATATAATAGCATTTCAATCATTATAATTCAAATAAGCATATTCTTTTCAATAGGTTAGTTTCAAAAGTTATCAATTTAAGTATTTTTTTAAAAATTTGATTTGTTGCGCTTAATTTAATCTCTAGCAAGAAAGAACTGACAGTGATAGAATGTCATAAGTTATATTTTGATTTGAACAAATAAAAAATGTGTCAAGTCATAGGAAAGTTTGCTACAAATTGCCACTCAAAAATCAATTTAGAAAACATAACTCTAAAGTAGATAACAGACAAAGCGGCGACAAATATGAATTATCTGAGATTATGAACACAGCTTTAGGTTAATACATAACAGAATCAGCCTATAATGTTCCCACACGTGGGACACAGGCCTCCTCTTTAATCTTTATCAAAGCTTTGTTCCAACTACAATCAACTATAGAATACCTATAACAGTACGCTCTTCTTTTATACCTTGGGTAACCCATCAAATCAAAGTCTTATAAATGCAAATATGCAAAATAGTTTCCACTTATAAGGACACTATTTTCGAAATTATAAGGTAATTAAATATACTCCCTACATTGAGGAAAATATTGCTTATATACATGTCTCCACCTATATGATATAAGGTACATAAGCTACTGCCATGTCTTCGTTTCCCATCATTAATCTTACACCTAACACGATTCCTTCCTGGAGGAAAAAAAATCACCCTTCACCCGTCTTCCACCATCCCTACCTACATACATCTCTGCAATCATTCTTCTCAGGATTATCGCAGCCTTTCAATTTAGACTGGCTTTCCAGAAACAGCTTTTATTTTCCATAACGTTTTGTTCATTGGAAACAAGTGAGAGTGAACTGTAGAGTTTTGACGGGCGAATTCAATATGGCGGCTGGATCCAAGATGGTGGAAGTACCTGGCATTTTTCATTTCAAAGTGATGATCGTAAACGTTTTTGTACTCCACAATTTGTATTTAATTTAAGCGGAGCGTTACTGTATTATTCTGTGGTGGGTAAAAAACACAATATTTTAAAATGCTTAATTTGTAAACAGTATAAGTATACATATAACTTAGTCTACGTTTATTGACTTTAAAAGTATTATTGTAGGCTATTTTTGTACCAAGAAGGGAATTTAATATATTTTCCATTTTTTATTAAATGCTCTGTATACTAAAATAGTTGTACTAAAAAGAGTGACACAAATTAAAACAAAGAGCATAACGCTTCATACTTATTATAGATACCTTCTTTTTCTTCAACCTATAGAGGTCCACTGCTGGACAAAGGCCTCCTCCCAAGGCTTTTCACGATGACCAGTTTCGTGCTGCCTGCATCCATCGGCTTCCCGCGATACTTAACCTACGGGTGCCATTTTAGATTTATTGATCAAAAACGCCATATTTTTCCTTCATTAGTTTTTTCTTCTAACGTAATTTTATTTTGTTACAGCTACAAGTGGGAGCGGTCCAGGTGGGGGTGACTCAAGGCGCGGCGGTGACGTCACGCCGCACGCGCAGCCCCAGAGGCGACTTATCAAAGTGGACTTTGATAATCTAGAGGTAATTTGTCACTTTCTTTTACTTTCGTGTAATTTGTGTGTGTTAATGTCATTCATTAGTGAAAATTAATGTTAGGTTGCTACAATCGGCGAGGAAAGTATTACGAGAAAATAGAAAATGGAAATGTTAAAAATTATGCAGTGATATTATATTTAAGGGATGACACGCACAATGGAGTAAGTGTGGAAACCTAACCCTTGATATAGATCATAGGGATGTGTAAAAGTTTGACAAGATTAAAAGTAAAAAAATATAGATTAGCGAGGCTCAACACAAAAATTATTAATTTAAATAAAACTTTTCATGAGTATATTTATTAAAATTCTAGTATTTTATTATTGGCATAATTACTTTTCGTTTGAATCAAACAAGCTGACATTAAAATATCTATACAACGTGTAACAAAAAGGGTACATACATACCACGGGCATGGCATCTTTAGATGATATCAAACGATATCGGAAGGGTTTCAACTCAAAATAAAATACTCAAAAAATTGGTACCAAATTTTCGGTTTCGTGTGTTTCTTAAAATCAAATAATAACAAACGTGGCAGCACACTACATACGTTAATAACTACTCGTTACCCGTCACGTTACTTGCCAAAATCCGATAAATGTCTTCAATATCTCTGTGCGACTAGTATGATAGTAGCCTATCACAGGCAGTGTTTTTCCTCATAACTTTCTAACATAAAGAGATAGGATTAAAAAACCCTTCCAATATCGTTTGATATCATGTAAAGATGCCATGCCTTTGTTATGTATATACCCTTTATGTTACACGTTGTATAAAAATTTAACACAAATTTATAAAATAAAAAGTTGTTGGAGCCCTCAAAAGTCCAACAATTGGTCTAATTGCAATGCTTCGATTTCGCCTTCGGGTTGTGGAGGTCAGACAGCACTCGCTTCACGGAAAATATCGAAGTTTATCCAAAATCAGTAATTAGACTGGTAAAGCGGACCCCAGACTCCAAAGTTGAAAAAGCTTCGAATGCGACTGGCATTAACGCTGAGATGATGATGCTATCAATGGAAATATATTCTTTATTATATAATTCGATATTACGGTAAAAGTTTCCACAATTGGACGACTTTAGCCCAAATTTAGTGAGTGCCATCCAACTAACAGCAGAGCACTGACCATTAATTTACTTTACAATAAAGTTCCCCTCTTAGTCACATAGAGAGCAAGAGCCTCCTCACATGAACAAGTATATAGGTACAGACGACAGCACATCAAGCTACTACAATCTGTCAGATTTCCTTATTAGATTTTCAACTTTATCTCTCAAGCATTAAGGCGCAAGGTTGATTGGGAATATTTGGCAGTTTGGGGTAGCTTGACTTGCTGTCGTCCGTACATAGCATAAAGCACGCGGGGGCGTTTCTCTGTTCTTGGCACGATGCCACACGGCCGGATAGTCTGAAATCTAGATTACGTTGTAATTATACCTATACCCTAGTGGTTCGGGTCAGTGGCCAGATAAGAGAAATCCCGAGAAAAACTACAACTTCGAATACTTTCTAGTATTTAAGAAACCTCAGTTTTAAAAGCGTTTCTTTTATCTTTTATGGTCTTAGTTTTTTGCTTTAAATTAACAAAATAGCTAGGGCATTGACGCGCAAAACTGTAACTATAAATTCATACGTATACGTACATATAGTTCTGGACATATAGTCCTGTAGCGTAAAAAGTCCGTTATCATTACAAAAAAATACATCAGCTGTTTTATAGAAAGTGCAATAGAATAGAATAGAAAACTTTTAATTCAGACAGAAGTCCTTATGGATAAGTTAAGTAATTCTAGTGTTAGTAGGTTACAGACACACATTTAAGACACAGATACATAGGGAAAATTAAAAAAGAAAAAAAAAACTCAGCGTGGTGGAGCACCACCCCACTCTGCAAGATGGGAGTATCCCACTGATACACGAACACGCTGAGAATACTGTTGTTGCAATATCTACGTGGTAAAAATGTCTATAATCTTGAACTGAGTCCATTGTAAAAGCCTGTGCGTCGATGTGCCTTCCACTCTGTATATTTAAACTATGTAGCGATGAGTTTCATTGTGACAGTTCAACAACATTCATTGCGTTAGGGTAGTCACAGTTTTCAAACATATGAAGCAGTGGTATAGAACATCCTTCAAAATGAAAACCATTGCTACAGATAGTGTGTTACATAAATACCCCGCTGCGGGATCATACAAAACCAATGCAAAAGCTAATTTAAGAATTAGGCTGCAGGTCTATTTCCAGTGCTTTTTATGAATTAGAATTAAATGCACGATTTAAGTCTCTCGATTTAGTCCTCTATGCCCCAATTTATATTAAATTAGTTCTATGTTAGTCCAATTTATTTTAGTAATGACAGATAAATTCGTGTGAATATCAATCATGCCTATAATAACTTGAATATAAATAAAATCAGATAATCGATTTCTGATGTTATTAAATCTTCTAGCGAAACGGTTCCTAAATACTAACAACCTGGAACATTAACCAGCATGAAATTGAAACAGAATTTTGCACTATATTCAGCAAAAAACTGTGAAGGCTCGAACTCTCTGGTCAGTGACACGTTATGTGAACAAAAAATAAATGAGAAACGTAACTTCGAGTCGAGTTGCGTGGGTTTCTATGGTTTCTATAGTTGTTATTCTTATAATATTACTATCAGATAGGTATATTATGCGGGTATGTATGTTTCTATGCGCTCGTTGCAACTCACTGGCCCGTGAAATGAGTTCTACGTCTTTCGAATATAGCTATCATTAGACATTATACAATATGTCCGATCCGTGAAGGTATTGTTAGGTATCGATAACTGATTCTACTAATGCCCACAAAGACAGGCTAAACTTTAAAAAAAAATCCCCCTTAAAAAAATAAATATTATTTCGTAAAAAGAGGTAACTTAATACATGTGCGCTAAGCAACCCCTTCCGCGGGCGGCGGGGGGCAGGGCACGCGGCACCTGTGACGTGGTCGCGTCGCTATTCGCTTATAATAATACCGGTGTTGTCACTTTTTTAAAAATGACCAAATTTCGGGGAAATTGCAATTAATTCCCGGGAAAAAAGGATTATTTCAAAATTCATTAGTATTGTTACTATGATGATTATGTAAAATTTTATATCATATTTGGTCAAGTGATTACCTAACCTTTATTATCCTTATGCGTCGGACAGGGTTTTCTTTACATATTGTATAATTGTAAATACAAACTTGAGACGAAACGAGATAGAAAACAAAATTAATGTTGTGTTCTCTAATTAGAGTACAAGCAATAAATGTTTGTTAACGCATAATTAAACTGAGTTTAATGTTTTAATTTTGTTAACGCGTTTCTGCGCGGGTTTACTTTGTTAATTAGATACGACATGTCATTGATATTGTGATAAAAAATAAATAAATAGCAAATAAATTAATTGTTAAGGCACGCTTGGTTAGGAATGAGTCGAAAAACAACTGAAAGTGAAGTGAAGTGGATCCGAAAGCGTACTGCTTTGGCATCAACGATTGCATCACTGCTAAGCATTAGGCGCGATAGCTCTCAAGCAGAATATTGTTTATAATATAATATTTAAAACAGTCAATAAAAGGTCAAAATTTAAAATAAATTTCAACTCAGCGACAGTCAATGTCAATCAAAAACTTGTCTATAATGTTAGTAAATTAGATGGATTTTTGACAGATTAAGAACAGAGGGCTAATTCTACGAAGGAGATGTTTCACAAATATATGGAGCCTGTGCCAGCACTATGTACCTACACTTAATGTAAATATTAGTATACACTATATTTAACTGTTTTTTTATGTTAATTTCCTATATTTTGGCTTAGTTTTTATATAAATTCAATTTAACTCGGCCAAGTGCAAGTGCAATACAATACTAATAAATATAGTCGTCAGCAAAAGCGAAATAAGATTTTGACAGTAACATTTGATTGACGTATCATGTATCTAAGGTTCTATATTATCTACCATAACTCTGTGAAAAAAAATAATACATGTATTCCGAACACACGGTACACAAAACAAAAACAATCACTAAAAGCTCCGAAACACAATCAACTCAAACCAACACTCGCCACGAACACAATGGGAAAATAGAACTGTCAAAGTAGTCGATCAAACGTCATAACCACTGTCCTGGATACCTTAAAAAGGAGTTATCTCACTAAAAAACGTTTCAAATAATTAATTATATACACTTGTATTTTTATTCAAATAAATTTAGTAGTATTTTTATGAAAACCTATATTTTTTAGCTTTTTATCTATACACTATCTAACAAAAACCCTGTTGTTCCTTTCAGGGACATATATATTTACTTATAAGCACATCATTAATGAAATTATAATTAAAAAAAAGTAATTATTGTCTAGTCGAGGTGTCAACATCAAATAACTATTAAAATCGACACATTCGACAAATTGTTTAGAATATCTGATTTTATAAGTTAAAGAGATTGCCGGGAACGTTCTACTTATGTCTTCTTAATGCAGAATTGCAAAGGTAAGAAATTAGTTAAAGATTACAAATATTAATATTTAAATATTTATTTTAATTATAATTTTTGTTGAACAAATTTTTATAAATGATATGTTTTATTACATCCGTATACCGATTCATAAAACGTAGGGAGAAGGAACAACCGGGTTTTTGTTACATATTGTATATGTTGGCCCAAAATAAAACATCTCCTTTTAAGAACGTTCACTATCTGATGTCAGTTCCAATCTGTCAAAAAACACTTCTAATTTCCCTATATTTTCACAAGTTTTTGACATTTGTTTATCGCCTAGATGAGACAGTGACTAGGAGTTTTGACGTGAAAGCTAAGTGTCAGGCGCATTTTTCATTGCACTTTTAAAATTATTTATAGTGTCGTTTACTAAATAAAAGCGCGTTATTTATGTAGTAAAAAGTGCATTCAGTAAATAATTCCTAAAGAATAATGAAATATCGCAGCATAGTGGTCACATCATGACTTTGCCTCAAACCTCCCTCATAGACGGTTCACGCGGCCGTCTTTTTCAACTGTCATTGGCGATATCCGCCATTGTTGTGAAATAAAATTTTCAAATAATTTCTATAATTTGTTACAAGTGTTATTGGCAAAATTGTGGTATCTAATCCACAGAGGTCAAGAGTTGAGGTTGAATCTCACCTTGCAAAAAAAAAAGAGAGAAAGAAAGAGACAATGACCAGATTTTGAACGTTTCAGGTTGCGAGAATTGGTTCTCAGATTACGTTCGAGAACATTTTTTAAATTACGAGAATTTCCCCTCTGTTGTCCGGCCGTAAGACCCAAAAATGTGCTCTCCGTAAAAGTTACTTGAATTACAATATTGTTCACCGCCGCACCTTTTAGCCAAGTACTTGAGCCACAGGAGCAAAGAAGTTAAATCAATAAAACGCCCCGTGTGGCCACTTAAAGGCAGAATTCGTATATTGGGGTCACAGGTGGCACCATTTTATTATTAGCTTTTTAAATCCCATAACAAAGTCTGGGCGCTGTTTCTTTTACATAACAAATAGGATTAACCAAGTAAGATATAAAAATAAGCTAGCTTAAAAACATGCATATGTATTACTGATTACTTACTGATTTTAATGAAATGTCAATTGTAGAAGAAAAGGCTTGCTTTCGAGTATATTAAAAGAATTATTTTATATTAGATTAGCGGCCGCCAGCGACTTCGTTCGCGTGGAGTTGGTTATGCTTCGCTCCTATTGATCGCAGCGTGATGTTATGTAGCCTAAAACCTTCCTGGATTAATGCGCTATCCAACGCCAAAATATTTTTTTTAAATCGGACCAGAGGTTCCTGAGATTAGCGCGTTCAAACAAACAAACAAACTCTTCAGCTTTATATATTAGTATATATAGATTAATCTCCTGCTTGCATCATAGGTTGTGGTTTATAAGCAATAAGCCCCCAAAGTACACAAGAAAAAACATTCCTTTCATCGCCGCCGTTCTCGATAACATGTTCCTCGAACAATGCGTGCTTGAGGCTTATGCAAGCGCTTGCAACTTTGGATCTTACGTCCACGACTTTTGCACTTAAACGTGCGCAACAAAGACATACCTTTCCTTTACCATGCTTGCTTCATCACAACAAGAACATAGATGGCTAATAGGTACTATATGGAGTTGGCATCGATAACTTAATAATTGGTGGCTAATAACTTGAGATATATCCTCGTTATTACATAGAATATCCGCAATACGCTCTGGACACATCATTTCAGCCGAAAGACGTCCACTGTTGGACATAGGCCTCCCCCAAGGATCTCCTCGACGACCGATCCTGTGCCTCCGTCATCCAGCGGTTTTCCGCGACCTTCATTAGGTTGTCGGTCCACCTTGTCTGGGGCCTACCCACTCGGTTATCGGTCCTACGGGCAATGTGCCCGGCCCACTGCCACTTTAGTCTTGCAATTCTTCGGACTATGTCGGTTACTCTTGTTCTTCTGCGGATCTCCTCATTCTTTATTTGATCAAATCAAAAAGATCTGGACACAAACATTTATATACAACAAGCAATTATCCACATTACTTTTGGATCGAAACCATGAATTTGGATCGACAGCCTGCGTGGCGTAGCGGTAGCGAACGCGGCCGCTGCGCAAGGAGGCGGTTATAAGCCTAGAATTCTTGATATACTAGTGTTAGGTAATCTTGCAGCGCTTTCGTCACAAAAGTACTAAAACCTTAACAAAAAACACGTGACGATCCAAATTGCAACATTGCCAAAGAGAAATTTCGTGAGCATTGACTGTATGCAATATGCCTAGCTCTATAATCGTGCGCCATCTTCAACAATACAAATGAGACGTTGACAATATATTTAAAGATATATTCGGCCGTATTGTTCTGCTAAGT
Organism: Sesamia nonagrioides; assembly: GCA_017933935.1. Lineage (NCBI taxonomy): Eukaryota > Metazoa > Arthropoda > Insecta > Lepidoptera > Noctuidae > Sesamia > Sesamia nonagrioides. The sequence continues at coordinate 111,107 of JADWQK010001158.1, forward strand.
ACGAAATTAACTGAAAATTGTCCTCGTAAGTCGTAATTGAGTTTTAGATGGGTCGATTGGGTAACTGAGCTTAATTGGAGTCGAATATTGCTTTTTTTTTTCTGTGTAGTTACTTCTTTTGAAAAATGTTGGTTGATTGTTACCTATACTTGTGATAATACAATATGTTAAGAAAACCCTGTCCGACCCGTGAGTAGGTATAGTAAAGGTTAGGTAAACACATGACCAAATAACATATGAAATTTTACATAATCATCATTGTAACAATACTAGTGAATTTTGAAATTATCTTTTTTTCCCGCGAATTAATTCCAACTTCCCCAAAATATGGTAAATTTAAAAAAAAGACAACACCGTTTTCGACTGTGTTATTGCGATACGACCGCATGCCGCGTGCCCTGCTCCCCTTCGCCCGCGAGTATGTTGCCTAGCTCAAATGTACTAAGTTACCGCCTTTTGCGAAATAATATTTATTTTTTTAGGGGATTTTTTTTAAGTTTAGCCCGGCTTTGTAGGCATTAGTAGAATCAGTTATCGATACCTAACAATACCTTCACGGATCGGACAGGGTTTTCTTTACATATTGTATAATGCATGTAGAATCTGTGAAACAAATGAATTACTAAATGGGACAAAATATTTGAAGAAGTGGTGTCAACAACATAACATTGGATACTTGCCGTATGACGGGTCGTCTGGTGATGGAATGGAGGTGGAGGAATTATGCAATTCCCTCGCACTCTCTCCAAAATGCATCCAATAGAAAACCGACAGGCTGGCTAGTCTTCGCCTGTGCTCCAGACTTTGGCGACCGTTTTGAACCAAATCTAGGTCGCCAATTAGCCTCTTCGCACGCCTCTCCACCGAATCTAAAGTTGCTAGGTGGCATTTTGCTGCAAATGAAAAAAGTCAAGGTGGCTTTCCTTTTCAATTAATCATGCCATATTAGTCATATTTGAAATACATTAAAGTGTCCGCCACAGATGTAAGCACGAACAGAAAATTGTATGTGCGTGAGTTGAATAATAAATACTAAGCTTGTAGCAATTTTTTCGGTTCAACTCTCAAGCCTAAAGTGAATTTTAATGATGGTGATGTATGTAAATGGTGATACGACTGACACTGAGATTCATTCTAATGGTGATGTTATTAGTATTTCGAAATAAGATAATGTTTCTATGGGTATTATTAAGATACTCAAAGACGGATTATCTGTAGATGCTAAATGTCAACTTAAATACGCCTAGAAGATTCTCGTATTATTTTTTTCAGCTTCGTTATTTTTTTTTAATAATTATAAACTAGTGCTTGACTACAATCCCGCCTGATGGTAAGCAGTGATGCAATCGTTTATGGGAAGCGCACAAGTTTATTAAGCCTATTCACTTAAATATCTTAGTGAGTAGGAAGGGAGACGGCAGTTGAGCGAGGTGATGCAATGTTAAACCCAACAACACGACCAACGCTGCTGCACCAGAGGGAGATTAATCTGGAGACCCTCCACGATCAATCTACCAACACAATAACATTTGGCGCATCGTGCCCGGAACACATCGCAATACAACTGCTCAGACCCGTCCTCCGTACGGCTTCACCAGACATCATGCCGGAACACGACGACGAATCGCTTGGCGGCAAGACTTTGTCTGGTGGGTGGTAACTTCCGCCGGCAGCCGATATTATGGGCTACCACCGAGAAATAAATAAGTTAAATAAATTATTTAGTATATTAATAGTTTATTTAACTTAGATACAATACATAAATCAGACACACACACGGGTGCAATGGACCAGTGCATGTGTCTGATTCGTGTGTGTTAGTACTCATTATTAATATAATATGATTGACTTGGAAGGACTTGGTTCTATCGGCAGGGTAATTACGTAACACACTATCAGTAGCAATGGGTTTCATTTTGACTGTTCAACAACATTCATTGCGTTGTTTACGGTATTAAGCAAACATTTGGAGTAATAGATTGTAATATGCTTCGAAATGTTTCCATCTGATATTAATAGTGTATTACGTAATTAGTAGGGTTGTAACGGAGGCTTGTTAGCGGAGGCGGAGGCGGATGCGGAGGCGACAAGTCTCACCTCCGCGGATGCGGAGGTTAACGGAGGTGGAGGCGGAGGTGAAAGAACATATCGACGCTTGAAAGGCCAAGGGGATATCTAAGCGACAAAAATTCGTAAATTGAGTTATATACACCATTCGAACCAGCAGATTTTTCTGCGTCGTTTGGTGTATATAACTCAATTTACGAATTTTTGTCGCTTAGATATGATTGCCTTTCAAGCGTCGATATAGAAAAAACTGAAATTTATGGTTTTTATTTTAAATACGTACATCAATAGTAGTTTACTTTGTAAAAAAATATTATCTTCTTGTACTTAATGAAAATTAAGGAGAAACAAATTGTGTTTGCCGCATTCCCGCCTCGCACTAGTTGATCCTTGACCATTTCGCGCTCTAACGCGACCGGACGGTTGTCGAGCGTCGCAGCTTGCGCGTTATTTATTTTATAAATACGTAAATAAACCTCCGTTATAACTCCGCAAAAATTGTGCGGAGGCGGAGGCGGAAGGAAAGATACGATTTCTTGCGGAACTCCCGCAGTAACGGAAGCTCCGTTACAACCCTAGTAATTAGGGAGCAGGTCAAGAAAATAAAGAATGATATGTGGAACGTTCCATTCCATATCTACGAGTTCTCTATATTCGTTGTATCCGCTAATTACCACCTAACTGTACTAGAAATAAGTAGTATCCTTAAAACGTGTACACTTGTGCAAACTAGTCTCACAAGGCTTCTGTGCCCTACTTCTGAGAGTAACGGGACTTTCAGCCATAATTTGTAAAGTCTTAGATCGCTTTTTGTGTAGCCAAGAAAACTGCTCTGAATATTCTTAGTCGGCTTTGAATATTAGATAGGTTTGAATGACATTTTGGACTCTGGATTTGATCGACGATCATTGGACTAAGATCTGGAAGGCAACTTTTTAACTGTACCAGTAACTGTTAATACGTCTAACCAATAATATTGATACAAAAATGTTACTATTCTATTAATGATTTCTTAGACGATGTTTTATAATGCTTGTATTTTTCATTTTTATTGGAATTATTGTGACATTTTAATTTATATTTTGACATTTTTATTGTATTTAGATCTTATTTTCACTGAATTGATTTTGATAAAGCCAGCGGTACGGAGGACAGGTCTGGAGCAGTTGTGTTGCGATGTGTGCCGGGTATGTTGCGTCAAATTTTGTTCTGTCAGGAGTTTTGTCGTGGAGGGTCTCCAGATCATCTCCCTCACCCTCTGGCACAGCATCGTTGGTCGTGGTGTTGGGCTTAACATTGCATTATCTCGCCCAACTGACGTCTTCTTTCCTTTTCACTCTGTTTGTAGAGTGAATAAGCTCTGAATAAAATAGCGCGCTTTATCATCAACGATTGCATCAAACACTGCTTACCATCAGACGGGATTCTATTCTTTTTTTCCAACCTACTCTTATAACTCATGCTCATTTTAAAAATAATCTCTTATTCTTACTATGCACTGATTTAACTTTTTTTTTTTGACAGTTGTGAACACAAACCTTCACCATTTCTCTCTAGGCTTCTACATCGTATTTAAGCAGAAAACTCGCTAAAATTAATTTGTGAAATTCTGATTTAATTATATTTTTTTTTTAACTCCGCTTTATATTCTGCGAACTTTTTGGATGGATCAAATAGTTTTAATCACCACGTACTAGACAAGGCTAGATTGTCAAAAAACGTTTTTAAATCAGCGGTAGAATACGCATCGCTTTTTGGGCATTGAACATCACACTGAATAAAAAGCCCCATTTTAATCAAATCAGCGCCTGATAGTACAGAGAAGTTTGGCATGGTGCCACTTCATTAGGATTCTCGTTCAAATTGAATTTAGGTGTGTCTATATACTAGAGTCTCTACGATATGTTATCTATGTATGTACATATATACAAAGTAATTGGTTTTATGTACGATGGTGCTCCATTAATCAAATTGAATGTCAAAGGTAATGCTGGAATTACCTTTGTTCAGATGTAACCTTTACGTACTTTTTTACACTGTGGAACGTGGGTGAAAGAGCTGGATTATTTTAGTACCGTGATGTGCTTGTCTGGGGAATGAAGGGTTTTTGTTCTACAGAGCGGCATTGGAAACTTAGATTAGATGATGTTTTTTTTAGCCTATTTGTAGGTTCCCCTTTGAGGTATTATTACAATGTCAGCTTTTCTCTTTGAAGTAGTGCCTTCTTTATTTATTTTTTCACGCCTGACAAAACAGGGCTTATTATAATATAAAATTCTTTTGATTTATCAACGTACACTACAACATCGCATTAGGTTATTATGTAGGTAAATGCCATAACATCCGATCCATCCATGACTAGTGTCAAAAGGAGTAGATAGTCATAGCCGACCTTATATTAAGACAAAATCTTCTTTAAGTGAGGTGAAGTAATATAAAAATATCTATTAAACATGAAGTATACTCCGTTTAAAATAACATTAGGTACCTAATAAAACCTTTTTTACTGTCCGCTCAACTGATTTTCAGTTTTATTACGTTGGTGGAATGACAAATGGCGACTGCAGTAAATAGTTGGTTTTTTAATGACCTTTTGCTTTTAATGTTATCGTTGTGCCTACGGAATAGAAGTTAAAATGGGTTGAATAGACAGTAAAACAAAAGTTTTCTTTAATTGTCTAATCTTAAAGCGAAATTTCTGCACATTCCTTCAGGTGTTTTTTCAATTTACCATTAACTAAAGGACTTAAGTCAAGTCCAAGTCCATTAACTAAAGCACTTAAGCCAAGTCAACTTAAGGACAAGTAACTTAAGAATATCTTTCTTTAGTTACCAACTTTAGCGACAAAGATACTCGTAAAGGTTATAAAGAACTCATCGTAATTCCGAGTACGAGTTCGGACCGCCCATAACTTTCCCTTCAAGTTATATTTCAATGGGTAATACCTGTTACTCTGTATATTGTAACTTGCATTCACATTATGCAATGCATTGGATGCATCGGTGTATGCCCTTTGACATTACTCGCTTTCTTTCTCATTGAAGCGTGTGTCGTCTGTTTGTACATAATTATATTGTTATATTATTGCAGCAAAAGTGTAACCGCTTTTGGATAAATTCTTCTCTTGTAAACTCCTTTTAGCTATCTGACATTTCACAAGGAAGAATACAAAAAAAAAAAGAAAAATATAAAGAAATTAAAATCTATTCGAGAAAATATCTGGCCACTACTACAGTTGTCTGGTTTGTTGAATCTAGTCAGTCGAATAAGCGCTTCAATAAAATATATATGGGAGTCTAAGTAGTTTATCTTAAGATCATTTACACGAAAAAAAAAAATATTTAACCCACCTAATAATGCTCCAGACATTCTATCAGCTATGGCAATCTCAACGGAGATTGAATTTTGGCGGTCGGGAGTGCGCCCGCAATCTAAAAGGAGCAAGAACAACGAATTTACACGCTTTTCAAGTCATGGGAGTATAACACCACCGACTTCCAAACACTGGGTGGGCTCTGTTTACTGTGCTATTACTAATTAACCACCACTAACATTGCATCACCTTTTTTTTCGCTCAACTGCCGTTTACCTTCCTATTAACTCGGTTTTTTTTAGTGAATAGGCTCTAATAAAACTAACGCGCTTCACCATCAACGATTGCATCACTGCTTACTGCTTATCAGGCGGGATTGCAATCAAGCACTAGTTTATAATTATTAAAAAAAACCCTCGGCCCTCAGCAGTAACTCTCATCATTACAAGACCAATGGGCCAGATAAATGTACCCAGCTACGCTATGGTAACCGTTTTCATTTTCTGAAGATATTTTATGTCGTAGCAAAGCAATGGAAAAATTTTATAAAAAATTTTAACATTCCAGTACTTTTTGCTTAAAGGCAGTTTGACACTTAGCTATGTTTAAATGCAATATATCGACGCCTGAAAGGCAATCGTATCTAAGCGACAAAAATTCGTAAATTTAGTTATATACACCAACGACGCAAAAAAATCGGCGGTTCGAATGGTGCATATAACTCAATTTACGAATTTTTGTCGATAAGATATGATTGCCTTTCAAGCGTCGATATATTGCGTTTAAACATAGCTAAGTGTCAAACTGCCTTTTAAGCAAAAAGTGCCACTGGAATGTTAAAATTTAGTGTGCATTCGTTTTCAACTGACGTTTCCGTATAAAAAAATTCTTCTCCCTTGGGGTCTTGCTTGTTGCCTGTGGGCGTAAACCGTGGCATTTAGCTGTCGTTCACACTATTATCAAGATAACGATAAATGGCGTCGTTCCCACCCTTATCCCGTTGATTTAACGATGTCTTCCGCCACGAATAAAGGATGCCGTAGAGAGTTATGCTTGGTTCTGAATAAATGCATCGTTTACTTTATCTTTTACTTTGACTAGCTTTGTAGCATATTTTTGTCAATACGCCTCAATCTGGTCTTAGATCGTCGCTTTTTTAATAACGTATGTGTTTAAAATAATTACTGATATTGACATCCTCAAGAGAAGCCTTAACTTTTCATTTATAAAATTTGTTCGTTCATATCCTGTTTTGGTTCTTTAGTCTAAGTTGATATCTCAGAGCTGGCGTAAATATTCATTATTCAATGTCAAAGAATTTTACTACCAAATCCCCTCGATTGACACCAGCGAAAGAACTGATGCATTATTGAGTACTCAATCCAAGTGTATGAATAACAAAGCTACCAAGAGAATTGCTAAAGAAGCATCTAAAATATTCTCAAAGGTCGCCGGAGGGTCTTTACTATTCATAGATTTCTTAAAGTATTGAAGTATTCTGATCTCTGTGTATAATAAATTGTTCTACTTCGAGCGAAGGATGCTTTGGCAATTTATAAGAAGTAAAAAGTTATCTACATTATTATGGATCATATTCTCATATTTTATTTTGTGGTTCTAACCAAAAATAGTAGTAAAGTTTCTAAGTAATATATATGCATTAGTTTGGGTCACTGTAACCGGATTTGGTGCATTATCAGTATACAATGATCCTACTTCTGGGACACCGACCGCCTCTCTGTGAGAGGGAGTCCAAGGGTAGTCCACCGACGGGCCCAATACGGGTGTGATAGATGTTTCATATCTTAGATTTTTTGGGATTCGGTGGAGAGAACTACATGTTCGGAGATTTAATCGTATACATATCTAGATATAGTAGACCATATCTTTGGACCTCTGTGATTACTTTTACAATTGGCATGCTATTTTTTGTGCTTAACTGTTGTCGTGTGTATTTTAATCTTATTTTACTGAACTTTGCACTCAAACCAATACAGACATTTTTTCCGTTGAAAATAATTAATCAATCCATCCATGTCCAGAAAATGAATACAATATGTCATATTCAATGAATTGAATATATGTTATATTCAAATCATTTTCCGTCAACAAAAATTAAACAAAACCGTCTTTCCAATATTTTTGCTTTGCGTAATTTATACATTTAGTTAGTAAGTAATTCTTTAAAGTTTGAATCATCCGTTGATCCGTTACTAATTGTGTTATACACAGTTAATTGAAAACAATCTTTAGATCACGTCAGTGGAATTTTGGAGTTTTGTTCGCATCTGAATTCATCACGGTACTCAACGTTTAAGTGGCTAAATTACAATAATAAAAATATTACAAAGAAGCAGTTTCTATTACTGGGGTCACTATTTTCATCCGATTGCAGCATAACCAAAAAGAGGACCTATAATGTTTTAACCGTATGTTAACCCTTAATTTTCTTTCTAGGACGATGAAGATGAGGATGACACAGAAACTTGTACGAGTCCAGAAGTATTGGCGCCCCAACCCTTCCCAAGGCATACGGCTCCACAGCAACAAACACCCAAACCTTGGAAGAGGACCGGTAAGCAAAATTAACTTCTAGTAACATAGACATAAGTAACATGTTTGGAGTGTGTGTGCCAAGTTCAATGAGCCCCAAAAAATACCATTTGAAATTTAAATTCGTCTCAAGCACTTGTTTTTTCCAAAATTTACTCCTTGGCATTGACTTTGTGATTGACATTGGTGATGTCACGCAGAGGAGACGCCTCCCCGAGCTCCGCCGCGCACGCGCATCTCCCACGACGAGTACCATCAGTTCTGCGACGAAACCCTCGAATGTATGACAGCATGTATTTGAAGCATGTCAACGTCACCACGCTTTTTCTTTTGCAAATATTCGTTCGCTTCGCAAAATCACCAATCATTGTTTTTCAGTTCAGTGGTTCTGCAGCGGACAGTAACGAATAGATTACTGCGATTTTCTGACGTCCATTTTCGTCTCTTTGAACTTTAAGTGCCCTTTTGTTTATCAAATTTATTAGCTCATTTAAACATGTTTCATTGTTGTTATTAACTTTGCTGTAATCAGTGTTAGTAATTTATTTCATTAGAATTTGGATGTTGTTTGTTAAAAAATTAGCATCATCTAGGATTTAGGATAGATTTAGTTCACGTAACTCTGGTAACTCGACTAAATTCACTTTTCAAAAGTTTTTGATTTCTTTATACACGTTTTCTACTAATTTTGTAATCACTATTATCATTGTAATATTTATTGGTATTAGATGTTTAAATAAATATTAGTTCCTTCCCCTTACGAAAGCTGTTTTCTTTTTAACTTCTTCAAGTTCTTCTCTGTCTTTATTTTACTATTTAAATATCTTGATAATACCTTTGGTAAGATATTTTTCAGTTTTAGATACTATATTAAAATTTTCTATAATTAAGAGAATATCGAAATATTCTCAACTCCCTTTATCACTTAATTTTCTTAGCAACAATCCGTAATGGTTCTTCTATTCGCAGCATACGATCTGGCGACGCAGTGTCCGTCGCGGCGGGCGTCCATGCGACGTCATACCGTTACACACCCTGTCTGCCCACCCACCGATGGAGCTCATTCATTGCCACATTCAAGGTGAGTCTTACATGAACATTAAAACTGTGGTCTTTGGAGGCTTTAAGCTTCACAATTGTAGATAATAGAAGCACAGACTCGTAACGTGACACTGCATTATGTAAGCCTTTGTTGAATACGGGTATTCATTATTCAGTTGGTATTTTATAAACAGCGTATTGATAGGCAATCAATGCCTGGCATCCTCCTTTGTTGCATACTGAGGTTTCAATTCATCTTGATTTTTTTTTCCTGCTAGAGTACCATTCAATTATTCCCGTTTGATTCACTTAGGTAACCTCTTTAATATATTAGCGTCAGTATTTTCTCATTTGTTTTAATGCTCTTCAGGGAGATTGTAAACTGTTTAAAATCCCAAGGCTCGTGCTAAAATACAGTATCATTTTTAACTAGCGTCAGAAATACGGTGCTCTGTTAGAAAGTTACCACTTGAAGTCTAATGTCAGGAGGTCAAGATTCAATATTTCTAGGTTTCGACAATAAGGCCGTTGTTTTTCAGCTTTATCTTTTTGATACACAATAACAGTCGATAACGATTTACGTGATTTTTTTAGTTTTTCTCTAGGGCAAATATTTATTCATTTTCCAACATTATCATTCTGATACATTAATCACCTTATTAAGTGTTTCTTAACTCATATCCTAAACAGTGTTTTTGCCCACAGGCCTGGATCCCGAGCGTCATGCGCCGGCGCAGCCTCTCTAGCGAGTAGTGACGCAGATGCACAACTCGGGGAACTGTCATGGTCTCGATCTAGTTTGCAAGACGAGCTCATCAAGTCGGTTAGTGGCAGCCCGAACAATGGCTCGCATGTGAGTAGAACGTAGCTTAGACGGTGCAGGAAATTGAAATCCTGTGGTCGAGTTGGTTTACGAGGACCAAAAAAGGTAAAAGCTTTTGAAGAAGCTAGTCCTTTTAGAGAATATACTGGCTGGCAGAGATATCGAAGCGCAAATTGTAACCATGAATTCAGCAAATGATTCTAGACCAGAGGGTATGTGTACGAAGAATTCCGTAACATTACCTTACAATAATGTCTAATTTTTTACGAGCTCCCCTTAAATATTTATTTTGTTCTGTTTTTAGTAGTTATAATGGTAACAGAGCTACACCATCTTTAAAAATTTCAACCGTCTACCTTTTGCCGTTGTTAATAATAATTATATTTTAAAATTTTGACTTTGAAAAACTTTGACTGATTATTCTGTTTTTAATATTTGTTGTTATAGAGGTAACAGAAATATATATATTATTTGTGAAAACTTTTATTGTCTAGCTTTTACTGTGTAGGTATAAGTTACAGCAGGTGACAGACAGACAATGGAAATTTATCCTTTGGGTACCAAACCCTAAAAAAAACCCTGCATTTTCACAGAAAATTACAATTTTTGGGCGGTCAAAATGTATGGAAGAGCTTTTCTTTTAAATAACCGTCGGAAGGTTCACACACAGAGGCTTTAAAATTATGTATTGAACCCATGGAAACAGGTTGCACGGCGATTTTCTCTGCCACCCTGATCTAAAAAATATTGCTCAATTTTTGTTTCAAGTTTTTAGCAACGGCTCGTATAAGTCTTAATGAAAAGTGCAATATTTTTAAAGTAATAATGTACATTATTACTTTAAATAAAAATATTGCTTGTATATATTTGGACCAATATATATTAATATGAGCATCTATAAAAATGTGCTTAACTATCATTTTAATTTTAATTGAGCAATTTTCTGCTTCATTTTGCCAATAGGTAATCGTAGTTGCTACCAAATCAATAGAATACGTTCTATTAGTATTAGCGACTACGTTTACCTATTGGCCAAATCAAGCAGAAAATCACTTTTTCACGTTTCTCTACAAAATTGTCAGCTGTAGACTCTAGTAAACGCTATTTTGCTGCACATAATGCATGTGGAACACTGTGATTAAATGTTAGCGGTTTTTGAAAATAGCTCTTTTATGTATGTTCGAATTTTAGTTGCAATAAAGTCATTTCGAAGAATTATTCATTTGACCGAATAATTCATTGCTAAATTTTTATTTAGTGTACCTAATTATTTATTTGAACTAATTTAATTTGAACTAATTTCATTTCGCCGACTAGTTTCATTTGAACATGATTCCGGATGTAACTTGTACACTCATTTTATGTTTCGTTTTCTGGCGCTTCGCCAGCCGCTGCCACGGCACAAACACAGCCATAAAGAGCCATGATAAAATACATGGTTATACCATCTGAACATTACATCAAATGAACATTATACCTTTTGATCCTTAGCGCAAATATTGTTATATTACTGAATATGGATCTCAATAGCTTTAGTTCTGATTAAAAGAGCTTTGTGATTTTGGTGTACAAAGGCTTTTTGGCGTTCATTGACCTACATGTGCCTAGGAAGGAAGCTGTTAGAGCCAGAGGCTGTAGAAAACATTGACGCATCTAGTTTTAAATATACATGCCCTGAAGTCCATGCAATTAGGATTAGGTACAGGTACTATTTACAAGCTTATAAAACTAAATAAAAATGACTAAATAAAACTATTACCCTAATTAAGTCCATTCTTGACAAAGCAATAAACACATGCCCATTTAAGTTTCTAGTAATTCGTTTTGTTGTTGAATAAAAGAGAACTTGGCAACAAATTTGTTTCTGTGGCATTATTTAAAGTGGAAATTAGCTGTAAATTTATTTTGACAAACAAAATATCCGATCAATTTGCCCTCATTACCTAGTAGGTATGCCAATAGCCATTGTGTTTCCTGAAAATTAGTGAAAATACAGTGATTGTCACTTTCTATACGTTACATTAACAAATACGTTATTTTGAAAGGTTCACCCTTGTTTGATCGAACAACGTTTGATATAATATTACTAAATCGAATTTTAGTTGCAATAAAGTCATTTCGAAGAATTATTCATTTGACCGAATAATTCATTGCTAAATTTTTATTTAGTGTAATTATTTATTTGAACTAATTTCATTTCGCCGACTAGTTTCATTTGAACACGACTCCGGATGTAACTTGTACACTCATTTTATGTTTCGTTTTCTGGCGCTTCGCCGGCCGCTGCCGCGGCACGCTCGCTTCGCTCGCTCGGCTCAAACGATGACTGACGTGTCATTTTATGTTTCGTTTTCTAGCGCTTCGCCAGCCGCTGCCACGGCATAAACACAGCCATAAAGATTAAAGAGCCATGATAAAATACATGGTTATACCATCTGAACATTACATCAAATGAACATTACCTATACCTTTTGATCATTAGCGCAAATGTTGTTATAGCAAATAAATATTCGATGAACTGAAAATTCTGTCAAACGATATTATACAAAGGGATGATTTTCTTAAACGTTGTTCGATTTAGTAACATTATATCAAACGACTATCAAACAAGGGTGAACCCTTTTGAAAGGTCTTTGTTACAAAGAACTTCTTTATCAATACTTAATATATAAAGCTAAAGAGTTTGTTTGTTTGTTTGTTTGAACGCGCTAATCTCGGGAACTACTGGTCCGATTTGAAGAATTATTTTAGCGTTGAATAGCCCATTAATCCAGAAAGGCTTTTGGCTATATAACATCACGCTGCGACCAATAGGAGCGGAGCATAACTAAACCACGCGAACGAAGTCGCTGGTGGCCGCTAGTTTACTATATAGAGGCATAATGATCTTGGTGTGAAGTACATTAATCCTCCATAGAAAGGGGAGGAACCTCCAACCAGGTTGTCATGCCTGGTAGTCAACTGCCTGACATTTGATGACGGGACGTTGTACATTGGCTGGTTGCACGTTAAACTTTGCTTGCGCGTTGCAGGATTTTATGTAACGTCAGTGTGATGCGTGCAAATTATACATTACTAGTATCCACCCGCGGCTTCGGTCGCGTGGAATTCTGTTATATCGCGCTTTTAAGATTTCCCTCGGGAAAATCAAATTTATTAAAAAAAAATAGACCCGTTTTTTTTATTTTATTTACCAAAAACTACTGAGATATATCGTATTAAAGTTACGTAGTGGGGGCTAAGTACGTCACGCCGTGGTATATCTTGTACCACGGCGTGACATCATGCGACATTTAAAATCAACATATCTTCCTAAGTATTTGAATGAAAGAAAAAATAAAAAATACGTGTTCAATATTTTTTATAAATCCATCTGATGGACATTAAATTATTATTTTGGATACAACCCAATCGGTTCAGAAGTTACGTCGTGAAAGCGAAACAAACACGCAAACAAACTCACTTTCCGATTTATAATATTAGTAAGGCTGATAGTTCTTTTGTCACATACCTTTGTATACCAAACTCCTCAAAAACTTTCAAAAGTATTCAGTGTATTTGAAAAGCTTATTTAATTTTCAGAAACAGTGGCAAGACGCGATTATGTCTGACGACCGGCTGTCTCTGACCCTGGAAGAGATTGTCCACATCAGGTCTGTACTGACGAAGGCTGAGCTAGAAGTTCTACCCGTTGAGGGGAGGGTCAAAGAGGACGTTGAGAAAAGAAGAGTGAGTATTTTCTGTTGTATCCATCGGACCTTTAAAGTTCTATGGCGGGGCAAAGCCTTATCCCTAATTCACTTTTTATCTATTTATCTATTTACGATTGCGTGTCACAAAGAGCTTCATGGGCACGAAAAAGTTTGAGCAAAAAAGTTTTCATTTTTATGTGTTTTATGTTTGACGAGCATGTTCTGTGTTGATAGGTACCTACATACAAAACCAAACGTTGATAGGGAAAAGAACACGTTTACCTAATTTAGTACGGATGACAGCAGGTCAAGCTGCTTGAAACTGTCAAATATTCCAAATCAACCTTGAACCTTATTAACTTGAAGATAAAAAATAAAGAAATCTGACAGATTGTAATAGCTTGATCTGCTGTCGTCTGTATGCCAAAGTTGGCAAAGATTGGCAAAGCCAATATTAATATATTGCTTCTTATTTTTCAGGTATGCTTCTTGTGTTTGAAAACCAGATTCGGTATTTTTGGTCCTTGGGGCCAGAAGTGCAAACTTTGTAAAAAGACTGTCTGTCAAAAGTGTTGTTCAAAGGTGAGTTACATAATATTTATTATTTTGTACTGACTTACTATAATAACCCGCGCAGATAAAGAAAAGATCTGTAAATGGGCGTCCGCTCGCATGCGTTCTCACTCACTCTGTATCGCTGTCTATACTCACACAGAGAAGTAAGCGCTGCAAAAAAAAATCATCGATCAGGAATTCAGGATTTGCTTTCCAAACTACTGAAGCTACTTTGACGCACTCCAAGTTATCGTTAATTTCGTTCCACTAAAGATTCTGTTATTTTGTTGTTTTTGTTGAGTGTGAACAATTAAAATCAACAAAAACAATAATAAAAACAAACACAACAACAAACAAGTAAAATGTCACATTTACATTGTAAATAACAATATTTACAACGTAAATTTGACATTTTACTATCTTAGCTTTTGATTTGTGATTGAACAATGGCATGTTTTGTCAACCGTACCATAAGTATCCGCCGCCATTTTCAGATCTTTTCTTTATCTGCGCGGGTTATACCAGCAACGTATCATGATGACACCGGTGTAGGTAAATAAAAAATCAACATCGTGCAGGAAGTATAAATATTTTGCAATGACACTAGTACCTAGTTTACGTAAAAACAAAATAATTTATTTAATTAAGAGGCTTTTAGCCTTATAAATTCAGACGATAGATAGTTTTATACTTATAAAAGTTGTTTATAATAAATAATAAATAAATAAATAAAAATGTTTTATTGAAAAGAAATTACAAATTATAACCTACGAAATATATTAGAGGAATTACGTTACAAACAATCAAAGTGAGCCCTAACGTCTAATATTCAGCATCAATCTCAATGTCGATAACAAAGCACAAAATACATATATTTTAATTTATTACAAAGAAAAATTTACTTTACAAATTAATCTTATATTATTCTTCATTTTCTCAAATATTGTGAACTTTGTGACAGATGCGTATCCCGACGGAGCACTTCGCGCATGTGCCAGTGGTGCTGCTAAGTCCATCGCTGCTGCCCTCTCCGGAGGACGAGGCACAGTCCTCCTTCCCCAGGAGCCTCATGTCCAGGCTCGTGTCTCCTGAGTACTCGGTAAGTCATATTTTTACCATCTGCATAGTTATAGTGCATTGGGGTAAGATCGGCCTTGGGGTAAGAACGTACAAATCAAATATCCCATGTAGCTAACGGCCGCTTTCTATATTCAATCCCAATCCCTAATTTGCTGGTCGAGATTGATATTTGAATCCATTTCTTACTCTTGGTATTTCAATAACCGATCCAAAACTCGAAACATTGATCTTTTTTTTCAATCCATCTTTGGGAGGACGGATCGGATATTTAGATTGGTATTTGTATGAAAGTGACAGTTATGCGATTTCCATAATCGATCTCTGATTTTGACAAATCGATTTTTGAACGTTATTGATCTTTATTTGCGATCCTTAGTTATTGACAGATTGTATTGTGCAAAAACGTGGAAATGGAAATATTTTCAAGTGATAGTGATAGTGATCTTGAAGTATTAGCTCAGCTAACGGATTGGGATAGTAGCGACAACGTACAAGAGAGAGCTGTGTCCTCCAAAACTTTTCGCCGAATAAACTTCATGGCAAGTTTAACCGATGCAGAGTTTGCATTTAGATTCAGAATGAACAAAGCATCAGTTGAATCTGTTTTGAATGAAATAATGCCCTTTATCAAAGTGAAATCGAGACGGTAAGAAATTTGTTTTGTGTGCTCATATTGCTTCATAAAAACATAACCCAAAAGGACGATTATCAAAATAATAGTTTCTATTTCAGAAATAATGGTATACCACCATTGCATCAACTTTTATTGGCACTTAGATTTTACGCATTGGGGACTATGCTTAATTCAGTGGCCGACTTTGCTGGAGTATCCCTATCGTCAGCATGTAGAATAGTGGCAGACATATCTGCTGCTATCGCTAGCTTGTACAACAAATACATTTTTGTACATTCTAGGAGTACAGATAAATTTTTTAGCATAGCTCAATTCCCCAGAGTATGTGGTGCTATTGACTGTACACATGTACACATTCAGTCTCCATGTAAGTATACACCTAGGTCCTGAAAAGTTTACTTATTTATTTGAAATTACCATACCTACATACCTATGCAACAACAAATAAAATATTTGGTGTTTCAGGTTCAACAATAGGTGAGGAGTATAGAAATAGGAAAGGATACTTTTCAATTAATGTACAAGCAGTTTGCGATGGGGACCTTAAATTAATGAATGTTGTTGCTCGGTGGCCTGGTTCAGCTCATGATGCAACTATTTTTAATAATTCAGTATTAAGAGGTAATATTGGGTTTATCCCAATTTATTGTCCTAATAATATTTAAAACAATAATTATGAATTTCTGATGATATAACTATTATTCCAGCCCAATGTGAAGATGGTATTTTAGGAAATCGCTGGTTACTTGGGGACAGTGCCTATCCAAACCGCCCTTACTTGCTCACACCATTACTAAACCCATCAACTAGCCAGGAAATAAGGTATAATGAGGCCCACATAAAAACTAGAAACACTATTGAAAGGTAAAATCGCCATATTATAAAGTTTTTGCTTCAATCATTAGTAATTTTTTTCTTGATTACTAATTTAAAAAATGTATGTTTGTTTAGGACATTTGGGGTCTGGAAACGTCGCTTCCCAGTTATTTCATTGACCATGCGCTTGTCATTATATAATATACAAGCAGTTATAATTGCTACAGCTGTTCTTCACAACATCTGCAGAAATTATAATATTGAAGAAGTACCTCCCGAAGTAGAAATGCCAGAAGAAACTGAAATTACTGTGACATCAGAAAATTCGGACATTCAAAATGATGTCAGACATAGACAAGGATTAATTTCAAATTATTTTTAAGACTTTTTACATTTTACAAAAATATTAATATTTCTTGAGATATTTGTAATTTGGTTAGATATATACTGTAATCACTTTATATTTAATTATTAGTTTTACTATTATCTTACCCACTTTTGACTTCAAAATTATTAAACAATGAGAATTTTAGGAAATAAAATATACATTTTTCGAAATAATTGTTTAATTAGAAATCAAGTCTTTTAAGTATGAGCCACAGTCCCATAAGTCACAGTAGGTATAATTACAATCAGTCTTCTGATTTGACATAATTCAACTAAGTTATAATAACAAAAAAAATAAAATTACTAACATTATGAATTTTCCTCTATTAAGCACATTTCATTTTTTTTTCTTTTTTAAGCACATTTACATTACAAACAAAAATACTGAATTGAAAAAATTATGTCTTAATAATAATAATACTGTACTATATACATCTACATATAAATAAAATTGGAGTGTCTGTAATATTGAAATAACTGCTTTTTAATGTATGCACATGAATATATATGGTACATACACCAAAATATTTTTTTTTACAATTTTTGTCTGGGCTAAACTTCTGAAATGGATAGACCTATTTTGATGGGACTTTTTTGGTACCTGCTGATGTAATAAGGAGTACCATAGGCTACTCTTATAAATTCAAAATCCTGTAGTCCACGGAACGAAGTCGCGGCCACAGTTATTAATATGTATAACTAGCTGTGCCCGTGACTTCGTTCTAGCCTATCTAGTCTAGAGTTCGAGATAGACAGACAAAAATTGTAAAACATGATATTTTGGTGTATCTACCGTATATTCATATTCATGTAGTTAAAAGCAGATAAATCAATATTAAAAACGGACACTCTAATTTTATTTTATTTTAAGATAAACAAAGGAAATACTAATCTAATTTTATACATCCTCTCCCTTCAGCTTCTTTATTTCTAATTTTAATTTTTGATTTTCTAATTTTATATTTTCAAACTTACTCTCTAACAATTTTTTTTTAACATTATAGTATTCAGCTAATGCCATATTTCGAGCATGACACCCGTTATCTGGCTTCAGTAACTTCCGTTTAACACCAGCTGTAAAACAACAATGCATTAAATATAGGAAATCAAAAAGTTATACATTTAATTTAAAACAATTTATAACATTATTCTGTTCAGCTACTTTTAACTGTGTCACCCCCTTAGGGATCATGTCATTAAAAATATTTATTGGTGGTATTAACAAATCTTACCATTAGACCTAAAACTTCTTTTTTCTTTTGGTATAGTGGGTGTACTAATATTGCCCAGCATCACTAATTCATCCTCAATTCCATTGGCTGGCACATCATTGCCTATGGTCACTGGAATTTCAGTGCACCATGATGTACAATCCATGGACGTGGAAGGATTTTCCACAAGCAATGGACTGCCATTCAATAGCACTGGGGATTTATTATATACTGGCACAATAGGAGTAGTCCCAACACTCTCATCACCATTACCAATAATTTGGGGCTCAGCATCACCACCAAACCTCACTGTGAGACCCACTCCAGTGCTGCCCAGTAATGCTGCTACTCTATCTAGGATGTCATCAGGAGGAAAATACCCTGGTGGCCCGCCTCCAGTCTGGAACACAATATGACATAACATGTTTACTGTACATAGAAGTGAACATAACATCATGCCTGTATTCCATCATGTTGTATGGTAGAGCAGCAGTGCTACCGCTGCTCAACCCACACTTCGTTGTTTGTTGTTTTAAGTTGCATGTTAAGAGTCAAAGCTGTTGCAATATATTGGGCACAAATCCAGAGTCCCAGCTGCATCCAATACTGCCTGACCTGGGGATCGAACCCAAGACCTCATACTCACCAGTCACTCTTACAAACAATGATTTGTGATTAACTAACGAGCAGGCAAGATTAGTTAGTCCAAGTTTTTTATTCATTTAAGTACTTTATCAATTTAAAATTTTGTTTACCTTGATCCGTTCCATCCGTATTGAAGTACTGCGCTTTCGTGAGTTCTTTTTTAGGTTTTCCCACTTAAGACGGAGTTGTTGTGGTGTACGGCGACAGGTGCCCATATGCGCATTGAAGACATCTGCAATCCGTTCCCATTCTAGCATCTTCATTTTATTATTGGTGGCGTTGGTTCTCTTGCTAGTGATTATCGTGCTCCCCTCGATTAAGGAGAGCAGCTCTTTCGTCTCTTCTTTCGAAAGAGGTTTGGTTTTATTCTACAAACAAAATAAAGTAAATAGTAGAAATTACAAAATGGCGCGAAATGCTCCCCAAGCATTTATCTTGTAGAGTAAAGAAACAATACTTTTGTATACACGTAAATGGTAACTGCACAATTAAATATTAAACCCGACTAGCTACGATGAAAACACTTAGAAAGTAATAAGCTAAAAACTAATAGCTAACAACGAGAGACATAACCTAGTAACAAAGTTGAAATGGACTCATTTGTTTCACCTTATAATTACATAGGTATGTTGATCGTTTGAGAAGAAAGGCTTGTGGATTTTAGATGTAGGTGTGTTATAATTATTTACTTACAGTTTCCGACTCCATTTTTTCCTTTTTTCTTTCGAAGAAACAAACTCGTGAACAATATCGTACCTATTGTTTTGTTTTCGCTTTTGACGTAATTCGAAACCATGGTGACGTTCCGTTACTTTTCAACAACTTTCAAGTTTTACTAATCTCTACGTATAATTAGTATTTAAAATACTTTACTGTTGCGACTTCGTATTTAATTGTTGCTGTACATGCAATATCTTGTGATTATACATAGAATAGATTAGCTTTAATAAAATAACCACGATTTTACTCATTAATGTCATTGATGTACTTTAACTGCGAATGCGTGAAACAAAACGTTTCGGAGGACGCAAATTTATGACCGATCCTTTTTTTTATGGATTCGGAAGCGAGATCGGCATATTGAAATACAGATTCAGTATCAATCGAGGGATCAGATAAAATCTGGATTCGTAAGAATCTTAAATTCACGATCGAATATTGAAAGCGGCCGTAAATGTAGCTAGCATTAAAAAATAAAGCCAAATAACTGGGATATTTGATTTGTACGTTCTTACCCCAAGGCCGATCTTACCCCAACGCACTTTATTTCCCAACTGTGCTGCGACAAGCTGCCAATCCTAACGGGATGCAACTTAAAAAAATCAAAAAAATATATAAGAAACAAGACTACCATATTTTCATCTCAGTAAGTACAAAAATATGATAAAAATTAATCTCCTAAAATCTGATTTAATTTTATTTAATAATCTTTATTTAAAGAGAAATTAAAATAGATAGTGTTATGAAACAGAAAAAAAGCAGTTTTAAAGGTTCTATTAAGGAAGATAAACACAGAAGAAATCATACACAGAAGTAATATCGTCATTTTCTGATAGTCTTTTCCCTAGTATGTTGGGGTCAGTTTCCAGTCTAATCAAATGCAGATAAACACCAGTATGGAGGTATTCGTGGAGCGACTACCTATCTGACCATTGATAAAAATCGAAGTTGTTATTATACCGATATCTTAAATTTTTTACACCATGTGTTCTTACAATTACGAGAATCTCAGTTGTAGGCCTCCTCACCATCATCCATCCATCCAACACCGGCTGCCGGCAGAAATTAACACCCAACAGACAAAGTCTTGCCACAAAGCGATTCATCGTGTTCCGGCTAATGTCTGGTGAAGCCATACGGAGGACGGGTCTGAGCAGTTGTGTTGCGATGAGTGCCGTGTACGATGTGCCAAATGTTTTGTGTCGGGAGTTTGGTCGTGGAGGGTCTCCAGATCAATATCCCCCGGGTGCAGCATCGTTGCTCGTGTTGTTCATCACCTCACTCAACTGCCGTCTTCCTTCCTACTCACTACTACTATCTTAGAAGTTTCCGAGACGAAATTACTATTCAGGGCTTCAAAAATAGTTACTATAATAATAATAAGTATTTATTTCACAAAATAATACATAGCACTTTACACTGTTACATGAAAGAAAAGTTTATAATTAGGTACTATGCAATAGTAGACTACCTTTTAAACTAGGACTCGCCCGTATATTAAGTAAGTATTAATGGCCGTCCGCGACGTCATTAGCGTGTAGTTAGCTGTTATGCTCCGCTCCTATTGGTTGCACCATGAGTTCCGCTCCTATTGGTTGCACCATGATGTTATATCCTAAACCCTTCCTGAGTTAATAGACTATCAAACGCAAAAAGGATTTTTCAAATCAGATTTGTAGTTCCTGAAATTAGCGCGTTCTAAACAAACAAACAAACTCTTCAGCTTTATATATTAGTATAGATATTGTTATAAAAACACTTTCGCTGAAGCTCAATCAATCATAAACCGACCAAGTAAAGACTAAACTCCAGAAGAACAAGGAAACCTATCAATAAATGTCATATCCATCAACTGTTCTATTACATTTCGCGTAATATGATCAGCGATGAGTGATGATAACGTCTTGTGGTACACCGCAAATTGTACCGACACGGCCATCAACTGAGGATCAGTGTCGATCTAGTTTATGTGACGTCATTTACCCTCTTCCGTTGTATAAAGAGTTGCAAACTATACTGTAATGTCTATACTATAATGTCTTTTACAAAGAAAATTAAAATTCGCTGCAAACGCTTAATTACAACAAAACTGAAAGCTTATTGTTGACTCAATACGGCTCCCGTTAAACTTCATTCTGTCATTATTTGCTTATCGCTCGCTAACGCACCCAGCAGGCACACGCGCACACACCCCCACTCACGCACTCACACACACACTCACACACCTTCGCACACCCTTATACACACTACACTAGTCCACTCATAACATATTATTTTCTTTTTTTGTTTTATGTCCTTTCCTAAATAGTTTATTTGTTCGTTTACCTATGCCATATAACGAACCAGTCGTATAATTTCAAAATGGCATCATCATCAACCTTTTATAGTCCCACTGCTGGGCACAGGTCTCCTCTCATACAGAGAAGGATTGAGCGTAATCACCACGCTTGCTCAATGCGGATTGGCGATTTCAGACTTATAAAGTCCAGGTTTCCTCAAGATGTTTTCCTTCACCTTCAGCCATTGGTGTCCAAGATATACTTAGAAAATGGCATGAATGTACCTAAATATAAGAAAGAAACATCCATCAAAGGGTCGGTCCCAGCATCTTTAACACAAGTTGTCTGGCAACTTAGCAAGGGTGCTGGTGTCAAGGGTGTGGGACTTATAAAGTCCAGGTTTCCTCAAGATGTTTTCCTTCACCTTCAGCCATTGGTGTCCAAGATATACTTAGAAAATGGCATAAATGTACCTGAATATAAGAAAGAAACATCCATCAAAGGGTCGGTCCCAGCATCTTTAACACAAGTTGTCTTGGCAACTTAGCAAGGGTGCTGGTGTCGCCACACTATTGTTTACATCCTTTTAACTGTATCTACTACATGTTTCAATGTACTGTAAAATTTGATGCAAATAACTGTTTTTCATTAAATTATACTTTTTAAATTAGCATCAAAATGCAGACACATTATTATGTGTACACTTAGATGCTCGCAAATTTCAAAATATAAGCTCTAAAAAATATGTATTTAAAACAATAAATAAATAAAACACTGTTCGTTTTTCTAAAATACCGTTTCATAATCTTCACTTTAATCACCGTTTATAAATAAAGCCCTTAAACTCTATGGTGTTTAATAAAGGATGATTAAAGTTAAGTGACGTTAAAAGGTCAAAATGTATGGTTAATGAATAGCTAATCACTAGTTAACTTTAAGCAGCGTTTATGAATAAGTATTATGTAGTAATATAATATGTATTAATAATATAATAATTTCTTGTAAAGAAAGTTGGCAACCCTAGTGGTATACCACAACACATCGATGCTCATTTCTTGTTATTACAATAGGTTTCATTAAAATAATGATTTCTTTATAATTAAAAAAAATGCGAAAGTTGTACGACAGCAGCTACCCGAAACTCTCCAATCAACCTTGAGCTTTATTGCTATAGAAATGAAGTTGAAAATTTAATAAAGAAATCTGACAGACATTAGTAGCTTGATGTGCTGTCTTCTGTATCTATGTATGTATGGGCTTGAAACCTCGCATACAAGTGATTTAAAATCGGGATTAGATTAAGACTTTCGATCTCAATATTCGCACGGGATTTTACTTAAACTTATGTAGCACGTAGGTCGTGTTACGCAATTAAAACTCGGTTAGTTAGAACGTTGTATATTGCACGTAAGTAAAGGAGTACAATGTATACTATAAGTTAAGTATTTACAAGAGTGTAGACGCGACTCGATATAAGAAAAGAATGTGCATGTACACGAGTGAAGACAGGAATAGAATATCTTGTGAACGTGACTAAATATAAGAACAGAATGTCCTTCTTACAGGCTATGTAAGAAGGCTACTAACTTAAATAAACTAGCTATGAAGCTATCTCTAAACAATAGCGGGGTGACCAATCGGGCGCCCTCGATGCTGATTCGTTGATCGAGGGAGGCCGCGGCGTATGATTGGTCGGTGTAGAGAGCGCGCCAATTTCTATTTCACGTACAAGTATGGTTCGCTATAGTTTTTGTGTGTTAGATGTGCTTCCGGGGTGAGGTTTATAGGCACCCTCGCGCTGGACGGTTGGGACGCCCGCCATGACTTCCGCGATCCTAGTGTGATTTATAGGAATCCCTTCGCGGAAGGTCGTCGGGGTTGTGTAGCATGTGTGTGGCTGCTACACTTATGCGCGTGAAACCTCCATCTTATCTGAACAGACAACTGTGCTGCTGAGGAGTTTTTTATGCCACTTTTTCCCAGCGAAAGCTCTAGGAAGTGGTTAAGGGCAGACGTTTTGGGGGACTTCTCTTGGAATATCGAAGTTAAAACTTTGCTGATACTCAGCCTAATTTGAATAAATGACTTTTGATTTTATCTGGATATCATTGGGGAGAGCTACGCCCTGATGTTAGGTAATTGGCTGGGTGTCAAATACCATTTTTGTGTAGGATGATTTTAATAATGATATTGTTGACGCCACAAATTTAAATAATATGTAATATAGTTTTATCGTAATTTTATATAAAAATTACAGATTTAAGTTACGTGACAGTTAGTAATAACTACCCATATTTCCGTCATCTTTTGTCTTTATAAAAGAAAAAATATCGATCAATTGATCGACATTCTTTACCCAAGAGCGGTAATGAGATTAGATGGCCGGTGACTGTATCATAGGAATATAGAATATACATTATACAATATATAAAGAAAACCCTGTCCGATCGGTGAAGGTATTGTTAGGTATCGATAACTGATTCTACTAATGCCTAAAAGTCGGGCTAAAATTACCCCATAAAAATATATATGACTTCGCGAAAAACGGTAACTTATTACATGTGCGGTAGGCAATACATCCGCGAACGAAGGCGGACAGGCATGCAGCACGCGGTCGTATCGAATTAATACCGTCGAAAATGGTGTTGTCACTTTTTTAGAAATACCAAATTTTGGGGTAGTTGGAATTATTATTTGAAATATTGGAAGTATTATTACTATGATGATTATGTAAAATTTCATATTTTATTTGGTAATGTGTTTACTTAACCTTTATTATCCTTATGGGTCGGACGGGGTTTTCTTTAAATATTGTATAAAAAGATCTTTCATGGCTATCAAGTAACCAATCACCTTTGTTGATACAGAGCATGGTCGAGAACAGCGTGGGCAGCGCGCCCAGCAGCCCGGCGGCGGCGCGACGAGCGGCGGGCGGGGCGGCCGCACACAGCGCGCCCGGCTCGCGAGGCGGCTCCCGCGGCGGGTCGGCGCTGGGCTTCTCAGACCAGCTGTCCGTGCCGCCACACAGCATGTCACGCAGCGTGGACGGTCCACAGGCCATGTCGCTCGTCAACACGCCGCCTTCCACTTTAGAACGCAGGTGTGTATCTTCATCATCATTAGCCTCTACTCGTCGCACGTCAACAAGCTCGATCCTGAGCAGGTTTCCGCCAGCCACTACTTTTTGATGTCGTCGCTCCATCTCGCCCAAGGGCGTCCTACGCTACGTTTGCCGAGACGCGGTCTCCATTCTAGTGGTGATATGGTGTAAGTCTTACTTTCTTGGATCCATCTGAGCTGCTGGTGGTACAGGCCCCATTAAAGAGTTTACCTTCACTCAACCTATCTTTTTTTTTTCATTTTTGCACCAGTCTTCTTAGCTTTTAGCCTCTCCAACTGCACCCCATTTAATCTAATCTTCGGCTACTGTCATCCAATTGCTAACTACCAGCCGGCGAATTTGATCGATGGGCGATAGGGTGGGAGCTATATGACGTTTAAAAAAAAATATGAACACGCTTGCGCAAGATGGGATGACGATTTCATCCTGCCTCCTTTTTTCTCTTTCCTTCTTCTTCCAGTGCCTCTTTTTTTTGTTGTGATGGCAAATCATCAAATGACTTCTCCCGCTCTGGGTGGAGCGGAAGGGCGTGTCGGACTTTTACTGTCTAAAACCCACCCGTGTTTCTCCACTTGCCTGTGCGACGGCCAGGGCCACGGTTTCTTTTTTCCCAGTGCCTCTTCAATCCTGAAGGTTGGCCGTCAGCTTTTTGTACTCGGCCTTGTCAATTGCGAGTCGGAACAGTTTTCGACGGAAGTAATGCTTTACTTATTCACAAATTGTTTTCTCTTCCAGAGCGAGATACGGTCGCAGCACAACGGGAGTGACAGCGGCGGAGCGTCTCCGTGGGGTTCAGATGGCGGTCTGCCACGACTGCAAGGCGATGGTGCTGCAGATCATCAAGTCGTCTCGCGCCTCCCGTTCTGCCTCACGAGACCGAGCTCTGCGCCACCTCACACTGGACCTGGCTCCTGTCTACACCGCAGACTGTTAGTGCGCGCGACACACCCGCGAGCGGAGGCTGTGAGGGCTACCAGCTCACGTTGGCCGGACATGAGTGCAATCATCTTAAACACCAGCTACAGGTGCTCCGACCTCACAGTGAGCGCCATCAAGCGTATCGGTGTTGCCAGAAAGTGAATCAAATTAGTCTCGAAAATAATCGATGTTACAGTACTCTTACAGAAATAGTAATCGGTTAAAAGTGATCTCACAAACAGTGCACTCAAGAGACAATCCCGGCCGAATGTTAGCCACGACACAGTGTAACCGTTTTGGTGCATTCACCAGATGGCTGTTTAGCGCGTTCACCACACAGTCTCGGCTGTTTTCCGATGGTCAGTTGGTGATCACCCAGTGGAGATACCAAAGTTGAGCTGAACGTATTTCTACTGCGACGCAACATAGAACAAATTGGAAGGACCGTCAAATACCTTCGCCTTAAATGAAGCTTACAAACTAATTGTATCTATAGTATGGTATTATTTCTCTATTTACTAAATTATTTAATTTTTTTTCATTACCTCACTAAAATTGGAATCAATTATTATGATATGTTATATTGTTAATAGAAATATTATTACGAATTTTTCAATTCCGGTTTTAAACTTATTGTTAGCTCTACTACCCCAACAATCTCTTTAATCTATTTTGCTTTATCTATATTATGTATTTTGAAAATTACTATTTTTTTCTGTAAGTACATACTTCATCCATAGATCCTATAAAATATTTAAATTAGGTTCCATCTTGTACATACTCAATGACATTAAAGAAATTTAAAAAATAAATATTATATTATAAAATATCAATAATAATATTTATCACGGATTGTTCTTTATTGACATTCCGAATAAATTTATCGAAGTTGACATATTTATTGAAGTCGTCAGTAAAGGTTAAAAAATCGAGCTTCCAAGGTTGTGTAGTGTCTATGTTGTTTCGTATGTGGACCAGACATTTTGTATACACAAAATGAACTTTGACAATACCTATGACCTTTGGCAGACGTTACTACCACTATTTTTCTTTATCGCACAAAATCATAAATATTAAAAAGTCATTAAATTATATATTAAAAAAAATATTTATCCTAAATTATCAGGGATACTCATAGTATACTGAATAAAAAATAATGTTATATTCCAGAAATTTACTAAATTCATATTTTGTCACTACTATTAGATATATTTTTCTCCAAATAATAGAATGTTTTACCTAATATGTCTACAATTTTGATGTGAAACTAAAGTAATTGTGTGTTCAAAAATATTATACTATGAATGTTGTTGTATAAAACGAAATTATATTGTATAAATGTCTAAAAATAATAATATTGTAAAAATCTCGTAGAATCTGTGTTATCAATCAAACATTATGGAAGCATGATAACGTAAGCATCATTTAACGTCAAATTGTAGAAAATATCCTTTTTTTTTTGTAAACTGTTTAATTATTGTTATAAACTAAACACGTAAACTTCCTGTAAAATGTCATAATTATAAACTAGTGCTTGACTGCAACTCCGCCTGATGGTAAGCAGTGATGCAATCGTTGATGGTAAAGCGCACTAGTTTATTAAGCCTATTCACTTAAAAAACTTAGGAATAGGAAGGATGACGGCAGTTGAGCGAGGTGATGCAATGTTAAACCCAAGACCAACACGACCAAACGATGCTGCGCTAAAGGGAGATTGATCTGGAGACTCTCCACGACCAAACTCCCGACACAACAACATTTGGCGCATCGTACCCGCCACACATCACAACACAACTGCTCAGACCCGTCCTCCGTACGGCTTCACCAGACATCATGCCGGAACACGACGAATCGCTTGGCGGCAAGACTTAGTCTGGTGGGTGGTAACTTCTACCGGCAGCCGATCTTATGGCCTACCACCGAGAATTTCTGTAATAATTTCTGTTTTTGTGCAAAATTTTCTACAAATTGACGTCCAGAAATCACAGTCCTGTAGCCCCTGACTCAATTTCAAAGATTACAGTCGGATTTACACGAATGATTGATTATGAAATATCTGACATTTATGTCCACAGTAAACTGTTTACAAATTATTTAGATATTTTTGTAAACTTTGTGAATTTAATAATTTTATAGACACTGATGTAAAATCTAAAGATCCGACATGAAATTGATTGCTTTAAAATACTTATTATGTGTGACATTCAGAGCGATTGTGTTTTCAATAAGTTAAGTTTCCTGTGCCATACCAATCGAGATGAATATTTTTATCAGTGACGAATTATTGCATGTGCGATTAATCGCAAGCCTGTCACGACAAAGTGTGAAAATCCTACGTGCCTACCTATGAGTACAGATCAAGCCCATATTTTGTTATAAGTTACTATTTTTTCACTTACTTTTTGGTTCATTACACAAAAAACACAAAATAACAAAAAAAAAAAAACTGATTCTTTTTATTTTCTTTGAAATGGTTGCGTGCTTTTGATAGAACTGTTTTATATTGTGAAGGATTTATATTTAAATTTTAGGATTTTTTTAAAAATATACGTTCCCAGTTCTTCATTCATTCGTGATAGGAAAACGATTGCGTTTGACAGTTTAGTCGACAGTATGCAACCAGCTTATTAAGTCTGATTGTTTGTATGAGATGTATGATTGTGTAAACGTTATTTACTTCATTCATATCCATACAAGTCAAGATCTCTGATGCGGCAGTAAGTACCTAAATAATTAGTAAAGCAATCAAATATGGTTTTAAAACTGTTACACAAAGGCTTATATAAGGGTCGCTACAACAATTCTATTATAACACCGACTAGTCTGGAATACATTCGTGTGTACTAAGCCTTAAAATGGCTGATGGAATGTAATTACTACTGCCGTACCTACAGACTTGGCAATAAGTTTATTTAGAGTTAAATAAATTATTTCGCGAATTATACCCAGTATCTAGTACTCCTTTGTAAATATAGATGTCTAGAGTAAAATTATAGTAGCGGTTCAAAAAATGGTAGAATTATTTGCAATGTAATTAATCATCCTAATTATTAAAAACTGGGTTTTCCCTTAACTCTTACATTCCCTCCGTTAATTTAGTTATCTTTAAGTTATAAATATTAACAACCGATACTTGCAATAATTTTTTGATCGTTGTAGCATATTTACTGAAAAAAAGGCCTAATATTATCGCTGTCAAACAAAATCACTATAGTGTCAAAAATGACAATTTTTATCACTATAGTGATTCTCTGTTGCGTCACTAGATTTTTGTTTACAGAAATATCACTATTCAAAATTTATTTAAAACATTATAATTTACATTAAATCTTGTAAATTAAAAGCCCAGTTAATATAACTTGTAAATGTGTAATTTAGTAGTCTGTTAGATGTTACTTAGATTGTAACAGTTTAAAGAACTAAGTACTTATGTAAGGAAATAATCGATGATGAAAACAAAATCATACTTAAATAAACATGAATACAAATCGTTGATAACGTCATTTTATTTGAACCTACCTGGGCCTTCCAGCCAAAACGACTTCCTTACCTGTGGCGGCTGAAGATCAGTGCATTTCTCTTCCTGTAGGCGTATCGAGCGCGTTTGACTCATCGATTGGTCCGCTTCAAGGTTGTAAGTACGGTTGTAACGGAGCTTCGCCTCCGCCTCCGTTACTGCGGAAGTTCCGCAAGAAATCGTATCTTTACCTCCGCCTCCGCCCCCGCACAATAGGGTATTTGGCTAAAAAAAACTAATTAGTCCGTCAGACAGATTTCCAAAAAGTACTAGACACGTATTTTTTCTTTTTTCATATAAACAAAAAATTGACAAATATAAAAGGCATCAAGATCAGGAGTGGTGGCTGGTGACGTCACTGGTCGCTAAAAAGTGTAGCGCCCAGTGACGTCACACGAGTTTTCAACGCGCTGTGTCGTCTTAATTTTTTGATTATATGAAAAATGAAAAAATACGTGTTTAGTATTTTTTGGAAATCTGTTTGACGGAATAATTAGTTTTTTTTAGTCAAATACCCTATTACGTGGCGTGGGACGCCCTTGGGCGAGATGGAGCGACGACATCAAAAAGGTGGCTGGTAGTAGCTGGCGGAGAACTGCTCAGGATCGAGCTTGTTGGCGTGCCATGAAAGAGGCCTATGTCCAGCAGTGGACGAGTAGAGGCTGATGATGATGATGAAATACCCTATTTTATGCGGAGTTATAACGGAGGTTTGTTCACGTATTCATAAAATATTAACGCGCATGCAGCGACACTCGACAACCATCCTACCGAGTATTGCGCGAAATGTTCAAGAATCAACGAGTGCAAGGCGGGAACGCGGTTGAGTGTGGGCGGGCGGGTGAATTTTCATTTTATGATTAAATATGATAGTTTTTGTGTGACATTGCTTTTTTCTTGAATAATTAAAAACTATCAATAAAATTATGATGTTATTTGAAAAACTAATGTTTTTGTATATTTAAACGATAATTTAAACACCAAATTTAAAAGAAAAATCATGAAATATAAATATCGCATTGAAGTGAATGATGTTGTGTAGACGTAAATGATATCGGCTGTTGAAGTCAATGATAAGATGTAGACGTTAATGATGCAAATGAAACATATAGATTACAATCAGTTCTTCATAGAAGAAATATGAACATTCGAGTACTAATTGTTTAAGATATATATCTCAAAGTCTTCGATTTGTTTAAACAGAAAGCAACCAGGCTCAAAAAATAATTAACTTTGGTTTAAATCACAGAAATCTTTGATTTGAAGCAATAAAGCAGCCAAAGCCTGGAGCACAGGCGTAGAGTAGCCAGCCTTTCGGTCTTCTATAGGTTGCATTCTGGTGAGTGTGCAAGGGAATTGCATGATTTAATTCCCCCATCACCGTTCCACCATCGGACGACCCGTCGTACGGCGAGTTTCCACCCTTACGTTGTTGATACCACTGCGACCCGGACGAAGCGTTTCGCTTCCTCTTTTATACGGCGTACATCGAGGGACTGGAACAATTTGCCAGCTACGGTGTTTCCGTCACATTACAATTTGAGTGTCTTCAAGGCTAGAGTGAATAGGCTCTTAATAAACTAGCGCGCTTTACCATCAATAATCGCATCACTGCTTACCATCAGGCGGGATTGCGGTCAAGCGCTTGTTTATAACTTATAAAAAAAAAAAAAAGCAATACACACAAAATAAGACACAAAATGATTATTAAATAAGATATTGTGATTGCTAAACATGTACTTAACAAAATAAAATACACAAAAATATTTTTTTTTTCTCAAAAGTTACTAGCCTCTTTAAAATGATGCGTAGTTGTAGCCCACGAATTTAATTTTTTCTTAATATTCCAGGTCAGTGTCAGGTTGTATCTTGATCAAAATTTGATAATACATCTTTCTAAGTAAGATTTGTACTATAAGCACTTTGATTTTGTTCTTATGGTACAAATCGTAACTTTTTATTTATACACGCCTTCTCTCTATGTTGCTATCATCATTCTGGGTTTTTTGATGTCACTCTTGTTGTTGAGATTTACTTGTAGCCTTAAAATTGGCATTCTTTGAT
This sequence comes from Sesamia nonagrioides, assembly GCA_017933935.1. NCBI lineage: Eukaryota > Metazoa > Arthropoda > Insecta > Lepidoptera > Noctuidae > Sesamia > Sesamia nonagrioides. Next base: position 142,544 of record JADWQK010001158.1, read on the forward strand.
TTCTATTAATTTTCCACAGGTTCTTTATAATATTTATCAACTTAATTATTTTCTTCAATTCGTGATATCTTCTTCCTTTCTGCTTTTTGTACGTCTTCTTTTGTTAATAAACCAATAGGGTCTTATCTAAAATCAGTTTCTTCAGAAATTTCATTAGCTTGAACAACTATATTTGGAAACTCGATGACGATTCTTTTTTCTCTGTCTATCATTGTCATCTCAGCGTTAATCCCAGTCGCTTCCGAAGCTTTTTCCAGCTTTAAATCTGGGGTCCGCTTTACCAGTCTAACTGCTGATTTGGCTAAACTTCTAAATTTTTCGTGAAGCGACTGCCGTCTTACCTCCACAACCCGAAGGCGATATTTCTGCATTGCTGTTAAACCAATTGTTGGACCTTTGAGGACTTCAACAACCCGTAACGACTTCCATTAGATGTTCGTATGGCAACCAGGATCAACGGCTGAACGTGCTTTCCGAGGTACGACCAGACAAAGAGTTCAAATTTTCATATTGATGCATACAAATATTTGCACAGCGCGGGGATTGAACCCGCGCCTCCTTGTGCAGCGGTCGCATTCGCTACCGCAACGCCACGGAAGCTGTCCTTTTTGGTGCTGTCTATATTTCTTTGAATTTACTTTGCACTTTTTAGGCAATTTTCTTTGTTGACATGGAGTTTTTCTGTTATGGATATCTGTTTCGTTTCTTCTTTACGTTTTTTTTATTTGGCGCGTTGTTCTTCTTTTTCTAATGCATATAGTTCGTGGTCATTTTTTATTTTTAAAACTAGCGTCTTTTGCACAGCCTTTGCTGGGCTAAACGTTCTGCTTTCGTTTTAGCTATAGCTGTACCTGAATAATGAAATAGAGTAAACATGTTAGTTTAAAACTATTAATTTACATCTAATAACTTGTTATATTGTATAGTAATAAAATTTAGAGGAATGTAATTGAATTGCTTTTAAAATGCTTAATTTATTACACCGAAATCATTAACCTCTATATAGCGTCATTGTAAACGTAACAAAAATGTCATTTTCCTCATAAGAAATCATTCACGTCATCTAGAAATTCCCGATGAATGATGTTACGATTAATGACGAAACAAGTTAAAACACATCCCTGTCCAAGCAAACGCAAACCTACAATATAACACTATACTTCATATTTAATACAAATTCAGTATTGTCCATGCTCATTTATCAATACAATAAAACAAAATATACTTACCAACAATATTTCCAATCGTTTAATGACGAAATTCGATGACAAATTAAAATCAATTCACTTCAAAACGTAATTTTACTATGTATACATGCAGACTAGTAAGAATCTCCACAACGACTGAAGTGGCGCACCGGGGTAGCTATCCGAAATGCATTTGGTTACTGTTATTAAATATTTTCGTTGAATAAATTTCTTGAAACCACAATCGTGGAAACAAATGACGATATTCTTGTGACGAATTTTTAAATGGTTATATAACAATTTTAGGGGTAAATCTCGATTTAAGAAAAGTAATAAATATTCAGTTTATACTTAAAACATTACAAATGAGATTAAATCAAATGAAATTTAAGCCAACAAAAATAAGATTTTGAAAAATTAGTCAACATGGTAATGAAAGTAACGGCGAGGTAAATGATTTCCGCGATACTATTTTTAATTTTTTTATGTAGTATCTAATTGTTTTGTTATTTTATTACCTACTAACCATGCATAAGTATATAAAGAACAGTGTTAGATATATATTACATAACGCGTAGTGAATTTTTTTGTAAAAAAATAGAATCACACCAATAATATGCTATTTTGAAAATCCACCCGGGCATATGTCGTTTCGTTTGTCAAATTAATGATACACGACAGGAATCAACCTGTCGAAGTGCTTTGACGTAGCTTTCCCGATGTTATGTAATTCTAAATTGAACCACAGAGCAAGTAATCACTACGTTTATCGGACCAGTAGTTTCTGAGATTAGCGCATTTAAACAAACAAACAAACATACAAACTCTTCAGCTTTATATACAGAGTGTAGATTTATTTTTTCAATGATTTTCTTTATGCGCATTAATAATAGCATGATAGTGCCTCTAGTATCTAGCATAATGACAATTTATAAAAGAAACAGCGACAGACTTTTTGAGCATTGCGGTATTGAAGGATTAGGGACATCAAATTGTAGGTATTGGTCTTCTACAGCTTCTTTAGCTATATGGCGCGGGAAGTCATTCAATATGGCATCGCTCAGGGGCTCGGCCATAATTCCTATACACGGAACAGCATTTCTTCCAAGTTGTGTCTTTTTCTTTTTAAAATTCCTAAGTCGAAAATGCTTTCCACAAATATGTTTCAATTGGTGCAATTTTTCTATAGGCACATAGGCCAAGTCCTCTTTACCCGTTATTTTTACCCATTGTTTGCACGTCTTTTATCTGTTCTGTGGTTTGCACCTACAAAGTAAAATGATTGATGAATACCATTAATGTAAAAACTATTTCTATTTCTATTTGTCACAGCTCAGTTGCTGAACTGATTTTAATAAAAACTGAATTTAATGATCTTATGAACTTATAAGGAATGACTGAAGGTGAAGGAAAAACTCTTGAGGAAACCTGTCCTGACCTCAAAAGGTCAGGACAGGTTTCCTCAAGAGGAAACTTTTAAGTCTGAAATCGTCAACCCCCATTGAGCAAGCGTGGTGATTACGCTCAATCCTTCTCTGTATGAGAGGAGACCTGTGCCCAACAGTGGGACGATAAAAAAGGTTGATGATGATGAACTTATAAATAGCACTGATACAAAAAAGGTTTTATCGATAGTCGATAAAAAATTGCACCACACCAGTGTTTACGATGAAAAACATTTTAGTTTTTTAATAAAATTATAAACTAGTGCTTGACTACAATTCCGCCTGATGGTAAGCAGTGAAGCAATGGTTGATGGTAAAGCGTACTAGTTTATTATTTAAGCCTATTCACTTAAACTTAGTAATAGGAAGGATGACGGCAGTTGAGCGAGGTGATGCAATGTTAAACCAAAGACCAACAACACGACCAACGATGCTGCTCCAGAGGGAGATTGATCTGGAGATTCTCCACTATCAAACTCCCGACGCAACCACATTTGGCGCATCGTACCCGGCACACATCGCAATACAACTGCTCAGAATATTTGCAGATTTATTTTCAGAAATATGTCCTAAAATTCCATATATTATAAGATATGTTGATTTAGAGTACCTATAGTTAATTCGTAAAATGTACCAACAGATCTTAATCCAGTGGGTATTGAGCCATAAATGTTACTTTTTTGATTTCCACCCGACTTGTTCTGAGTCCACATATCTCACACGTTACAACTGGCATGTTTATAAATAACGCGCTAATATACGCAAATTCAAAACAAATAAATAAATGTAATACTCAAATTACTATTTATATAAAATATAATTATTATGTTTTGTTTTAATGACCATCAGTCGTCGCCCGTCCGCATTGTAGCATAGACGTGTGCGCTTATTAATGAATAATATTAATTTGTTTTTAACACCTAAATCAAAGTAAAGTACTAGGCGTGCAGTTAATTGAGGACGTATGCGCGAGACGGTATCACTGTTTGAGCGAGACAACAACCGTCATCAACAACGACCACAGTAATTCTGAACTACAAAAAATAGACAAAAAACTAAAAAAAACTGTTGTTATGTCGAGAACGACCAAACCGACTCCGGAAAGTGGCTCTTAGCATACCTTGTCTGTTATGACGTATCAAATGCATCTGTAACTTCTGCACCATCTTTTGTATCCCGGCGTAATAAAAGACCGCCAATCGAGTGAAGAACAGCTGCTTTCCTTCAAGGATGATATAAGGAATATGATAGATGAATAGAAAAAGTCTCAAAATAGTCTCTTGAATAAGCTTATATCAGAAATTGCTGAAATAAAAACTCAGAATACTGAAATAAAGCATACTAATGATGAAATAGAGAAAAGTATGAAGTTTTTGAATACTAAATACGAGGACATGCTGAAAAAGATAGATGCGTTGGAGGTTGAACGCAAGCAGCATTTGTTGAAGATTACCCTGCTTGAAACATCTTTGGATGACATTCAAAGAAACCTAAAATCGTCGTCTATTGAGCTTAGCATTATCTTCAGAAATGGAAACCAAAACAGATTTATGTAAAATTGTACAAAGAACATGCAAGGTTCTAGATGTAAAAGTACAGGAGACGGGCATAAGGGATGTTTTTCGTGTAAATTCGAAGTCTAGAAAAGGAACAATCTGTGCAGCCAACAAAGCCCATATGCGCTATTTACAGAGAACTGTAAAAAGACGCGTATCGGAGTGGCGTGAAGCTGCCTGGGATAGCATGCTGGTTGAGTTAGAGCCGACTCACTTAGCCTTCTGGGAACTTCAGAGGAAATTAAAATCCAAAGAAGTCGTCACCATGCCTCCCCTGGTTCGCCCTGACAATACCATCGTCTTCGACGACGATGACAAGGCGGAATGCCTTGCCTCCTGTCTAGAAGCCCAGTGCTCCCCCAGCCTCCTACCAGTAGACCAAGCTCATCTCCTTGAGGTTGACGCTGAAGTCGAACGTAGAACCTCCCTCCCGCCCGTTGACGACCCTGAGGACCCCCTGCCTCCCATCACTCCAGAGGAAGTGCAGGACATTGTCAAAGGGCTTAAACCCAAGAAAGCGCCCAGGTCTGACGGCATCACCAACCGAGTGGTCCGCCTCTTCCCAGCCCACCTCATCATCCTCTTGACCACCATCTTCAATGGTGCATTGGGGAATAACATTTTCCCACAAACGTGGAAAGAAGCCACTGTCATAGGCATTCCCAAGCCCGGTAAGCCTAAAGCCGACCCCACCAGTTACCGTCCCATCAGCTTACTTAAAGTTCTCGGTAAGATCTATGAGAGGCTTATATACAAGCGACTCAGAGCCTACGCCGAGAACAAGGGCCTCATTCCAAATGAGCAATTCGGGTTCCGTACCCAACACTCCTGTCCCCAACAGATCCTACGTATCACTGAACATATACACGCAGGATTCCTGCGTGGTATGTATACAGGCGTAATTTACTTCGACGTAGCGAAGGCGTTTGATAAAGTCTGGCACAACGGCTTAATCTATAAGCTGTACCAACTCGGTGTGCCTGATCGTCTCGTCCTCATCTTACGGGACTTCCTGTCAAACCGCACCTTTCGTTATAAAATCAAGGGAGCACTCTCCTCCCCCCGCCCCATCCATGCAGGTGTCCCCCAGGGCTCTGTATTAGCCCCCCTCATTTTCACGCTTTTCACCAGCGATATCCCGAAAAGCAGTAAGGCACAACTCGCTCTGTTCGCAGACGACACAGCCATCTACTGCTCGGGACTCAATCCAGACCGGATTCGCCTCCATCTTCAAAGAGCGGTCAACTACCTTGCTGACTGGTTTAAGAAGTGGAGGATCGAAGTCAATCGTTTCACTGCATGTACATTTGGGTGTGCGCGTTATGCTTGGTCGTCCAGGGCAGAAGAGTAGCAAAGTAGGGAACAGACCTCGTGGAAGGGCACCGATGGGCGATGAGGTGGACCGTCTAAATCAAGTCGGCAGTGGGGGACATGTAAATGAATGCTCCAGACTGTCGTCCAACAGAGATAGATGGAAAGCTCGTGCGGCGAGCTACATCAACGTCTCGAAATCAGTCATAGTGACCACGACTGACACCACACACACAAACACGAACACACACTTGCATGTTGATTATACACAAGGTTTTGTAAAAAAATTATACTGCTGTGCTACACTCACACAAACACGCACACACACTTGCATGTTGATTACACATAAAGTTTTGTAAAAAATTTATACTGCTGTGCAACACTCACACACACTTGCATGTTGATTATACACAAGGTTTTGTAAAAAAATTATACTGCTGTGCTACACACACACAAACACGCACACACACTTGCATGTTGATTACACATAAAGTTTTGTAAAAAATTTATACTGCTGTACAACACTCACACACACTTGCATGTTGATTATACACAAGGTTTTGTAAAAAAAATATACTGCTGTGCTACACACACACAAACACGCACACACACTTGCATGTTGATTATACACAAGGTTTTGTAAAAAATGTATACTGCTGTGGAAGAGGGGAGATTCCTAACACAGGCATTATTTGCTTAACAAGAGGCTTCAATCACCAACTAATGTGAAATAATTTGAAGCTCTAATAAATTTGATTTGATTTTTTGAGTTACAACAAGTAAATCGAGTACTTCGTGAGACAAAAATACTGTTTCCATAGGGAACATAAATAAAAAACCACGATATAACAGCAATCACATTTATTGATTGATTGGATGACGCCTATACATAGATTCTGAATCTTTACACTTATATAAATTAATTGTCTAATAAATAACGTCGTTTAGCCTACAACTAGCAGACCATCCTCAACAAAGTTATGAGGGGGCACCTCCAGGTTCAGCGGGGCGGGTCCCTTGCGGATTCGGCCGGACGCGTCGTAGTGAGACCCGTGACAGGGACAGTAGTAGCCCCCGAAGTCCCCGGCGTTGGCGACGGGCACGCAACCCAGATGGGTGCACACACCGATAACGACCAGCCACTTGGGGTTCTGCGTGCGCTGGTTGTCGTGCTGCGGGTCGCGCAGAGTGTCCACGGGGACCGCCTGCTCGGTGGAAATCTCGTTTTCGGTTCTGTGAATTTGTAAAAAAAATATTACTAATTGGAAGTGAATTCTTATGACTTCACTAGATCAAAATGTGTACGACTTTGATAAAAAAAAAAGACCTATAAGCATAATAAACCCGATTTTTCGACATCGGCGAGATTCGCACCGTACCTACTAACTCTAAGTAATAAATAAAATATATTTAGGTATTTTAAAAACAAAATGTTTTTTTTTTTAACTTTTGCTATAGAGGCAGCATTATATTAATTTTATTGTTTTAGTGTTTGTTGTTATAATGGTAACATCATCTGTTAACATTTCTACCAGATGGTAGAAATTTCTGCTGACTGGCTATCACGGTCCATAAGATAAAGCGTGATAAGAAACAGACAGTGGAGTCTTAGAAATGAACCCTATTTCTAAGACTCCACTGGCTGTTTACCCTTTGGAGTCCGGAAAAATCTCCTCTAAAATTCCCACTCCTCCACTAGTAATTTGAGACAAGATCATTACCTCATCATTATAATCATCATCATCATCATTTCAGCCGAAAGACGTCCACTGCAGGTCATGGGCCTTCCTCAAGGATCTCTACGACGACCGGTTCTGCGCCTCCCGCATCCAGCGGTTTCCCGCGACCTTCACCAGGTCGTCGGTCCACCTTGTCGGGGTCACCACTCGAGAACCCGTCGGCCGCATCGAGCATCGGTCCTACGGGCAATGGGCCCAGCCCACTGCCACTTAAGTGTTGCAATTCTTCGGGTTATGTCGGATATTCTCGTCCTTTCTTCATTATTGATTTGATCACGCAGTAAAATCCCAAGCATAGCCCTTTGAGTGACCTTGAGCTTTCTCATAAGGCCCATTGATAGCGACCACGTCTCAGTTCCATAAGTCATCACTGGTAGGTACCAGTAACACACACTGGTCAAGACTTTTGTCATGTCATGTCTTCTGTCAGATAAATACCTACATTTACATATAGTAAATTACAAGTTTTAATTAATCTCGCATCAATAGGTTTTTCCTACAAAGAATTTAGTTTTTATACAGCACCTTAATTGCGTGACACAATATTACTATCAATTTGAATATTCTTGAAACATATTGCTAATCCATTGCTCCATATGTTTGAAAAATGTGTCTGCTGTACAATGTAGGCAATGAATGTTGTCGAATTGTCAAAATGAAACCATGTTTCATTCATTATTACGTAGACGTATGCACATACAACAGGCACACCAAGCTACTACAATCTGTGAGATTTATTTATCAGATTTTCAACTTTATCTCTAACGCATTAAGGCTCAAATATTTCCAATCAACCTTAAAAAAAAACTGTCAAATAACAGTTTTTGTTTTTTTATAATTACAAGCTAGTGTTTGACCGCAATCCCGCTTGATGGTGATGCAATGGTTGATGGTAAAACGCACTAGTTTATTATGAGCCTATTCACTTAAAAAAAATCTGAGTGAATAGGAAGGAAGACGGCAGTTGAGCGAGGTGATACAATTTTATACCCAACAACACGACCAACTATACTACGCCAGAGGGAGATTGATCTGGAGTCCCTCCACGACCAAACTCTCGACACAACAACATTTGGCGCTCTTTACAACACAACTGCTCAGACCCGTCCTTCTTACGGCTTCACCAGACATCATGCCGGAACACGACGAATCGCTTGGCGGCAAGACTTTGTCTGGTGGGTGGTAACTTCTGCCGGCAGCCGATGTTATGGCCTACCACCGAGAAAACAATTTCGGGTACCTTGACCTGCTGTCGTCCGTAATAGTTCGTGTTGGCTGCACCAGTCGACGTCATTACGTCGGCGCCGGCTGTCGTTGAAAACCAGCGCTGTAACCTGTCTTGCATAGTGTCGCAGCATAATGCTTAGCGATAGTTTTGCGTGAAAATTACTCATGTTCCACCCAACCATTTCTTAGTTTTTTTTTTTAAGTAAAACTTCTTCTGCAACGTTGAGCACTTTTCTGGGTGGGGAAAACGCATTTAATTCGCGTCAGCGTGACCGACCCGACAACGTAATCGCTACAGCGAGATATACTTATGTATATTGAGTATATATGTACGTCTGTAGAAGTCTGGGTGGCCTATTGGTTATAACAACAGCCTCTCAAGTATGAGTGTGCGGGTTCAATTCCAGGTCAGGTAAGTACCAATGTAACTTTTCTAAGTTATTATATGACACCAATGACTGATTACAAGGTGACGGAAAATATTTTGAGGAAACCAGGTCTTTAAGTCTGAAATCGCCAACCCGCACTGAGCAAGCGTGGTGATTAAGCTCAGTCCTTCTCTGTATGAGAGGAGGCCTGTGCCCAGCAATGGGACGATAAAAAGCTTGATGATGATGTGTATACAATGGTAGAAATTGCTTCCCCCCTATTATTATTATTAACTTTTTCTTATTTTTTTTTTGTTAACCTAATCTTGATTTCAGTTTTCACTTCTGCCGGTCAGTACCACGACTGAATTTTTATTAATTAAATTTTGCGTCATGTTTACATGTTTAAAACACGTGATAGCACCAACGAAATGTATATTAATCGTCACAATGTTACAGCCAACAATATAATATTGGAACAGAATTAAATGATTAAAATAGCTACTGTTATTATAGATTTATGGCGTGAAAAAACCCGTGTCGTGACACGTGACTCGGTATTTTAGAAATTTTATTTATTAAATGCGTCGTTACCTATTAGTCGCTCCCACGTCATTAATTGGCAAGCTCCATTCAGAATACCATTAAATACTAAAACACACCTAAAACCACTCCCTACTTTACCCATCTTATATTTAGATGGGTATTTAAAAACAAATAGGGGTTTACTAATATTATTTTTGATATTGTCATTAGATAATATCGCGACTTCTTTGCTTTTGGAGCGATTGTATCCGAAAATATTAATTTTCGGATACAATCGCTCCAAAAGCAAAGAAGTCGCGCGTCCCCCATATGAAAAAAGTCGCAAAAATATAAATTTGTAAATATAAAGGCTTTCTAGGAAAATTATATTATTATAATTTATTAGCCACATTTCCCGAAAAATGATGCTGTACTTTGGACTACTTCGCAATGATAACATTTTTCCTGAGTTGATGGGGTTGGGACGGGTACGAGCTATTAAATAGATGGAATCTATAACTCTTTTTTTAGTTATCACCATCCTACATGGGAACGTTTTTAGGATCCCGTAGTTAGTACGTCAACTCAATGTAACAAACGGAGGACGGGTCAGCAGTTTTGTTGCGATGTGTGCCGGGTACGATGCGTCAAATGTTGTTGTGTCAAGAGTTTAGTCGTGGAGAGTCTCCACATCAATCTCCCTCTGGCGCAGCATCGTTGGTCGTGTTGTTGGGTTTAACATTGCATCACCTCGCTGAACTGCAGTCTTCCTATTCACCCAGTTTTTTTTTAGTGAATAGGCCCTTAATAAACTAGCGCGCTTTACCATCAACGATCATCATCAGGTGGGATTGCTGTCAAGCACTAGTTCACCTATACTTAATCATTTAAAAAAAAAAACAATTTTTTGTCTCTTACTTAACTTTAAGTTAGGTCACTTATTGTGACGAACAGGAAACTACGGAACCCTACACAGAGCGTGGCCCTACATGGTAATGCCCGGTATTTTTTTTTTTTTTTCTCTTAAATGGGAACACTTATTGTGAAGGGCGGGAAACTACGGATATATTTTCGTCTAGTACTGAAACTCAGTAACAGTGCAGTGTTAAAAGGTTAAATAATTAATCCTCACCTGTGTCGGATGAACAGTGGCTTACCGCGCCACTTGAAAGTAACAGATTTGCCCTCAGGGATTTCTGACAGCTTAATTTCAATCTTGGCCAGAGCCAAGACGTCAGCAGCAGCGGCCATTGATGACACGAAGTGCGTCACCAAGGACTTAGCAGCATAGGCACCCGCAACACCTCCAGCTGGAAATTATAAAAACAACAATGTTAGTAACATCACCAAGCAAGAAACATAACTATGTTTGGGTCAGTTTCCAATCTTATTGGATGTGGCTTGGAGGGACTGTCTATGTCACCTTCACAACCCATTTACTGGGTAATACAAAACCCATTGGTAAGACCAAAGGCATGACTTCTTTGGATGATATCAAAGAAAAGAATAGAATAGAATATTCTTTATTATTTACACCATAGAGATTACAGAACATAAATACATATACTTACAAGATTTTACAAATAGTGACACAATGGGCCGTCTTAACTTGTCTGACATTCAAAAAGTGCTGATTCTAAGCCTAATTTGATTTTGATTCTTATCGCCAAGAGCAATTTTTTAGAGACAACCTTTAGTATTTTCCAAAGAATAATGGAAGTTTTATTTTTGTGTTTTATTTATGAATATGTATTAGTTTTATTTAATCCTTTCTCTTAATAGTTCGGAATACTGTTGTATATACTTTAGCAACATTTTTTTTTTTAAACGTTGCCCAGCACTTGCCCAGTACAATCCTGACCCAAGACCCAAACAACTAATTGTAGGCCATACAAATATTTATTCCGTGCGGTAATCGAACCCGCGACACGCAACGCAGCAGTCGATCCCTCAGCCGCTGCGCCAATCACCAGTTGGCTGCGGCATAAACATATTTGTACAAGAGTCCGATGTCAAGATGTGTATGGATCTTGAATAGTACCTATATTCCCGCCAAGCTCCAAAAAGAATAGAGGTAAATAAACCAATTTAGGGTTATCACAACTCACGTTTTACAAATCTCCTGTTATTTACATGATTATCGACTTTTACATGCTAACTATTTATTAACAATTCCTATTGAAGCATATTTCAATAGAATCACTAATATAACATGCATAATAACTTGATATTTCGAAAAACCATTAAAAAGTCGACATTAATTTTAAGTGATAGCCCTACAAAAAAAGAAAGATGGATGAAATCCAGATATTAAACACATTTTGTGGAATTCAACCAATGAATAAAGTTGAGACATTTTTCAATACAATTTTGCGTATTTTAATTACTTTAAAATCAACTACATAACACATGCATTGTAATATTTTCAAAAATGGACTAATAATAATATATATGTATCAAAAAATGTAACCTATTAGGAAATTAGCTTACATGTATGTCATATTTCATTCAAATAGGTTAAGCGTTCTATGCAAATTATAAATATGTAAACATAAATAAACTGTTTAGATTAGTAGGAAGTAGGATTATTACTTTTATGAAAATCATCTATGTAGAAAAGGTTGTTAACATCTGTCTTTTAGGCGTAAACTACACATTGCCTAGCAACGGTTTGTTTACCTCTATTCTTTATCGAATTCGGCTCAACTATAGTTACCACACAATATTTATCATTTCATGAAGCTTTTACAATATACTATTCTTACAGTACTTCCACTTGTCTTTATTAATCTAGGCTTTTGGCATTCTGCCTTATCTGAGAATACATTTTGAAGACACAGTTGGGTTATAGTGTGAAGCTATGTATGCTAGGTAACAATGGTTAACTGCGTGTTGATGGTTTGATTCCCGCATGCAACAAATATTTGTACAGCCTACAGATAGTTAGTTCCGGGATTGGCTGTTTGTGTATGTGACCTTAAATTTTTGTAAACGCACCTATGATGCAAAAGTGATTCCTAGTTTTTCGTTTTCTATAATTTAAAAAAATTATTCTTATAACCAGCGGTATAAGCAGGTAACTGAAAACTGGTCCTGGCTCAATTAAATCACATAGCACATCACCATCAGCTTGCTTTGCTTTGCTATTGACACACAGGCCTCCTGTCGTTAAGACTTAGTGGGCTGCAATCTACCACACAAGCCGAGTGTATGTTGGTAGATGTAGCATGCCTTTGAATTCTCAGTCTAGTTGCTGGATTCCTAAGGATTTACAGATCTATTTTCTTTCACTATTTTGAGAACAATGATGAACGAATTACTTATACAAAGTAAAGCAACTGCCTGCAAGCAAGCAACTATTCGTTTTTGTTTAAAATAAATGTCAGATCTTCAAAATTTTTCCTTCAATAAAGTCATCAAATGATTGATAACTCATGATTCATCAAAATATTTTTCAAATATGGCTTTTTTTTTTCATAAAAATCATATTATTTTCTTTTTTCATTATACATAATGAAAACTGACTGTGAAACTATTACTTAGCTGGCATTACAGCTACGAAATATTGATGTCCATTCTCTTAATCCTAGGACTTTCATAACTGAAAGGTATTCTTTAACAATTAAAAGTAAAAAAAAAAGTATGTTTATTTACATTTATCAAGTCTATATGTTGCAAACTTTAAACCTTTTGAAACAAAACATTATTTATTATTATTATCAGATTTTCATTAAGAAATATGTGTTTAATAAAAAAAAATATGCTAAAACTGTTATGTTAATGTACATGTATATGTTTAATTTACGGTATACACTAAAATGATGATTACTGCAGCTTTTCATTAATTGTTGTATAAAAAAGAACGACAACAAAAAAAGAAGAAATTTAAAATATTTGAGTGGTCCCATTTTGCATAAATATGGACCATTAGGAAAATAAGGGAAAGCCTATCTGAAGAACAGTCAACTTTATAGTATATTTAGACAGCCATTAATAATAATCTATACTAATATATAAAGCTGAAGAGTTTGTTTGTTTGTTTGTGCGCGCTAATCTCAGGATCCGATTAGAAAAATTCTTTTTGCGTTGGATAGCCTATTAATCCAGGAAAGCTTCAGGCTATATAACATCCCGCTATGACCAATAGGAGCGGAGCAGTAACAAAAAATGTTGCGAAAACGGGAGCTAACGCAGCCGTACATATTGCCAATAGGAGCTGAGCATGACTAATTCCACGCGAACGCAGTCGCTGGCGGCCGCTAGTCTTAATTAAAAATGAAATAGAACATTATCTGCGAGATTAGTTACAGAATGTAATTTTTTCATTGAAAATATAAAAAAACTGCATCAAAGTGTAAATCACTTCATTTAATGCAGTTTTTAACCTAAGCATATACTTGATATGTATGGGAAGCATATTGTAAATCTCATGTAAATGAAAGTGAAGCACTGTTTACAAGACGTGTTATTTATTTCAAGGCTAATATCACAATCTATAAATAAATAGGTAAATGCTACATACATTCAAAGCAATGGCTATGTAACAATATTGTAAAAGACTGTTATATGTTTTGTTTACATAAGACATAGATTATTGTGGTTTGTAAATGTACTGAAGGACTAGGACATGCCTAAATACATACGTAAACAATGTTGCTATATGAATTTCAGATAAAACTTGGTTACAAGGACTAACCTCCAGCGATAAGATAAGTGAAGGACTGGCGTCCATCAACACTCTCTGCATTCTTGACGGTAGAGTCCTGGGTCTCCTTGCGACGGTATGCGGAGAAATCAGGGTAGCCGATGTCGGTATGCGCGAAGCGAACAAGACTTGGACCTAAAATTGACAAGGTGTTATGTAACACGATTTTTCGTCGCAATTTATGAAAATTATTAAATCTAATCATGTAGTAATAGCGAACGTAACTCACCACGACCGCCTGCTTTAACCTTCAAACCCTGGACAGGCAAGGATCCATGTAAAGACTGCACAGTCGAGGTTTTGGGCAAGGGGTGCACCAACACCTTCTCGGACGACGTAGGTGCGATCACCAAGGGTTTTAGACCATTGGAAACCACCGATGAACTTGCCTTAAAATAAGGAGCTAAATGCCCAGCCCTTGTGACCGAAGTCATTTTATATCACAGCAGTAATATGCAACAAAATTGCTTTAGTATTATCGCTGAGCGAAGTCCTCGATTGAAGAAATGTCAAATTTGGTGTTGTCAGTTGTAAATTTTGGTCGAGTGATGGTGCAGTTGTTCCAACGACAGAAATTTGACATATTTTTAACATCGTATCCATATATTTTACTAGTGACTATGGCACTCTTCAGAATACATAATGTAACAGCCAGTTTTCAAAATTCTTGTAATACAGCATATCGATTACAATTAGATTGTTATGCGTAATAATTACTTCTTTTTCAAAACAAGATTTGTAATAGGTGTAAATAGTTATACTAGCAGTTATACATACAAGATAGATTTTTCTTCCTTGATATTGATAAAATATTAAACTAACTATTAAACATTACTAAATTTAATATTATATCAATGTTCCTTGACAATTTGTTTGATAATAATTTAACATTAGATAGAATATTGATGTATATAATTCATGCTTAAGATGATGGGTACAGCATGAGCATGGAACTGATTACGTATTGATTGGTCGAAGTTTTTTTTATGACAGCTCATTGTTTTTAAAACTGGTAACATTTGGCTTTAGATACGTTCATTTTTTGTTTTATTTTTCAATATTTTTGTACGCTACAATAATAGTAATTTGAATTTCCCTCAAAAATCCCTTTTGTTAATGTAATTATGGATTTTATATTTTATTTTGTGTTTACTTATGTTGGTATATTGTCGGCTAAACGCTGTACTAGAGTCTAGAGGGCCTTCTTTTTAAAATAAAATATTTTATTTGTCACAGCCCAGACATCCAGCAATCAATAGTCCATTAAAAAAACAAGCCGCAACGGCATAATATGGACATTTTACTGGCGAATTATGTATGAATTAATTTAATGACAGTCCCAGCCTAGCTATGTCATTATGATGGATGGTGCATTTTCTGGTCGATTCAAAACGAGGGTGATCGATGTGTATTCCTAATTAATTGGCTATTCTATTAAGACTCTGGTGCACTGCAACTCATCCATGAAAGTCGCCTTAGGATTCTAGTTTCAAAAACTTACCAGTTTAGCTTTGGACCGCAAATAAATATTCATTGAACACCGATTTTTTTTATTTACATTGACATTCAGTTCAAGCTCGCAGCCAGTCGTATAAAATATGATTAGTTACAACACAGATCATTATGGTGCGTATTACAGAACGTCACTCAAAACTCAAGCTCTACTTAACTCTCGTTTCAAGCCATTTGATTGGTTGAAACTAGTGTTAAGTAATGTTTAAACAGAGATCAATGCTTGAGTGACGTTCTGTAATACGGACCTAAAAGCTTCATGTTACCTCAAATTCAAAATTTCTTGTACGGACGACAGCAGCTGCTCTGCAGGTCAAGCTACCCGAAACTGTCAAATATTCCTAATCAATCTTGAGTCTTACAGCTTTAGTAATAAAGTTTAAAATCTTTAAAGAAATTTGCCAGAATGTAGTAGCTTGACGTGCTGTCGTCTGTAGGTACCTACCGTTGGCTAAGTTAAACGGAAATGCCGAGACTGTTTTTATTGTGCGAAATTTTTGCCCGTGACCTTTATTAGATATCAATTTTGATATCCGGTATTTAATATTAACTATTCAGAAACTCATGAATGCGTGCGGTTATAGGATTTCTATAACTGTGTTACAATTCAGTTCCAAAACTCAAACATGGAATTGGAAGGTAATTAAATGAATTTTCCTGTTCAGGAAAAAGATTTATGTAATAAATGCACGTTCATGTCTATTGTAAATACCTACCTCACCATGAACGGTCTACATTTACATATTTCCAACTTCTGTTTCCGGGAAGTCAGGGATCCCTCGGACCAACCTATACAATGCTAGACCTTCCCCCTTATTCATAAACGCTGCTTAAAGTTAACTAGTGATTAGCGATTGTTTAAGCATAAGTACATAATTATAAGATGTTTGCACGCCACTTAACTTTAATCGTCGTTTATGAATAAACCCCTTAAACACTGCGATGTTTATTCATAAAGGATGATTAAAGTGGCGTTAAAAGGTCAAAAATGTATGGTTAAAGAATCGCTAATCACTAGTTAACTTTAAGCAGCTTTTATGAATAAGGGGGATAGTGTCCAGCATTGAATTGGCCTTTCCCAGCACACCAATTGCGTAACAGCTCAATTTGAATATTTTTGAAGTACCTATATCGCTAATCTATTGCAACATAGTTCGAAAATGTGAGTGCAACACGTAAATAACGCATGGTAATGAATGTTGTTGAACTGTCAAAATGAAACCAATTTCTACTGATAGTGTGCTATGCTGTATGCAATAAGCAATTACCCTGCAGACTGCGTTACACTTACAGAACTCTGCCTAGTTTGAGTTTTCATTACGAGACTCGATCGTCGATATCGAGCGCGTTTGGCGCTCTCATTGGTTGAGAGTTCTTACAACCTTGAAGCGGGCCAATTGATGAGCCAAACGCGCTCGATGTCGACGATCGAGTTTCGTAATGAAAACTCATACTAGGCCTACAGGTCAAATAGGTACTTACTTAACATTAAAAAGGTAAAGTAATGGTTTTCTTAACTTGAAAAACGAGTTCACAATCCGTTGCAGAGACTTTTTGATCATCATTCTTCGTTTCTTCTTATTCAGCCTATAGAGGTCCCCTGCTGGACAAAGGTCTTCCCCCGGTTTGCCATAATACCCACGCGCATCGCAGTAATTTGATATTCCACAGAAGAAGCGCTGCTGCCCGCTTCCCTGGTGAGAGTTCCCTTAGTCGCCTCATACGACACCCACGGCAGGATATGGGTTGGTACTACATGGTGTGTGATACTTCGTTTAACTTACATTAACCCGGAGACCCCGATGATGGCATGACCCAAAGAGTATAACAATATAATTGGTGCTACCGCCGGATGTGGTGGAAACGCTTGGAGAAAAAGAAGGCATAGCTTTTATTAGAGAATTCACACGAAAAGTCTCTTTAAAAATCAAAATCCGGAGCGCGACACCGCCCGGATGCGACTGTACGTGATCGTATCGCGTCGCCTCATTTGATACGATTTCTATTCAGTCAGCGAACGCCGCGTGATTTGTTATCTTTACTAATACAGTGTTTATTGTTTCCTTTTTTCTATACTAGCGGAGGCGCCATTACCTACTACCGAAAGTAGTGTAGGAACTTATAGTATTTTCTGGAGTAATAAACCGTTTTAACAGTAAAAACATAGTTAGGTGCCTATTATAAAATAATATAATAATGCGTTTTTTTCTTTTCTTTTGTATTTAGATAGCTTCGTTTTGCATATCTCATCTATTCAGGAATTATTGTTTGTATAAATGTAGGTATGTGAACAGCTGATATCAAATCAACTAATGACAATTAGGAAGGTAGTACCTATTGTAGCCCTTGAGAAGGAAATGATGATTGTATGACGTTGTTTAACAGACAGTGGTGCCAATTCTGTTGTTCACTCTTTCCATTTCGTTAGGAAAAGGATGGAAGATAGCATTTTAATTCAATCCTGTCAAATTAAGACACTCCATAGACCATTGATAAAATATTAAACAGATACGATATATTCTAACAAACTGACCAAAAAAAAAATGTGCCGAACACAGCAGCAGCACACATGCATATTTTTATTCAGCATACATTGGTACAGTGTGAGTGAGATGGGGCACAATCTAAAGCATAGAGAAGAATAAGATGGCTAGTGTTTGTCGTTTGCGCTGTTAGTGTTTGTCGTTTGTTTTTACGAGTGTATCGAGAGTGACTAAGGCGAGATGCAGGACTTTCCTTCCTTTTGTACGTTTCATTTTCAGTGCGCTAATGACATATCTACCTTAGTTTAATATTTTATCAATGCCATAGACATTTTTTTTGTTCTTTTCTTTCCGTTCGGGCGAATGGAAAAGGCAAAGGCATAGTACGCCATACAGCCAAGTCTTCAGTATTTTTTTTTTCTTCATTAAATATCTATCCTAACTTATCCTAGCATAACTTAACCTAAACTAACTCCTTTTGTTTTACGCGTTTGGACGATAAGGAGCGGTTTAGCGTAAAGACACGATGAGGCCACTATGCTACAATATTTCACTGTTCTTTTTGAATTATTCACTAAATGCACTTTTTACTACATAAATCACGCGTTTTTATTTATTAAACGACACTATAAATAATTTTAAAAGTCCAATGAAAAATGAGCGTGACACTCATCTTGACATTCCCGCCAAACCTCCAATGCCATAGACAGTTTCGACGTGATTATAAACATGGCGATTAAAAATACACCAGTTTACGTCAGGAGCACACTAATTTGACAGGTCTAAACTGACGTTTTATCTTCTATCCTTTTCTTAATGAAATGGAAAGAAAAAGATGCACTTAACTTAAAATTAGTTTAGTTTGTGAACAACAGAATCGGCGCCATTGACAAACACGAAAGAATCAATGTACTAAACGTCCATAGAAAAACTATAAGACCAAAATATTTTAATGCAACAAATCATACAAAGATTAGTCCTTGTATTGTACCCCATAAGTACCTAATTAATAATTCAAATTATCAACAGATGGCGCTGCATGCAAAGAAATATGTACTGGTAGCAACAAAAATGTTTTTAATAATACCTTTATTCGAATTAATTAATTTTCAGATGGCCATCGGAAGGTACTCTGGCGACCTCGAGATCCTAAGGCGTTGTATTTGATCGGTATTTGTCTGAGGGCTGGCGGACGCTTTGTTTTATTATTGATGTCGTATAATCACCACTATTATGATGTGTTTATTGTTATTATGTACGTAATTAGTTTGGCTTAAGTTTACAGGCTAATTTGTTTTACGGTGGTAGACTAAGCAGGTAGAATTGTTTATTGTACGCTATAAAAAGATCTTAGTATTTTACGTACACCTAATAAGATGAGTTCTGTAGTTCTATATAGTTTGTAGAATATTATAAGCAATTGAATCGATTCCGATAATTTTTACACCATGTTACATATATTTTTTCCCAAATACATTTAGAAATTGTTGCAGTGTGGTTACTGAGCGCGCACGGTAGATCATAGTACTGTGCGCTCACGCAACAGCTGACGCCAGAGGTCAACGCACCGCGCTCTCCCGCCCGAGCGGAGCGTGGGTCATATTTTTGTTGGGACAGCCAAGTAGGATAACAAGCTCATAACTTTGTGGTTTTTCATGATATCTTTTTAAAACTTTGTACATAGATTCTTTACTTAAAAACACTGCACACGTGTTTCGGGTTTAGCATAAGCAAAAAATAATGTTCTAAAGAATAGGAAATAATACGAACAGGTCCTTAGTAAATTATTTGAACAATAAAGAGTAATTTAGATTCAAAAAGATTAAGATCTTAATCGTTGCGTTTTAGCTTAGGAACTTTGAATGAACCGTTACGAATTTACAGATTACAGGTTACACTACACGAGGCAGCCCTGCGACACGGCGGTACAAATATTTTCATGGCCATTGCTGCGCTTTGTTCGGCTATCCGTGAGCTACGCAGCCACGCACACACGCACAAATTATCTATGTGTGCGAATAGCATTTAGAGTAGGGTTGGCGCTAGGAGTTGCTGAAATGAAACCCTTTCCTTATGGAACGATAGGTATGTTCAGCAAATAATTGAAGAGCTGACCCTCATTGCGTCACACACAATCAATCACAAGCTAAATCATTTTGAAGTATATTGATAACAAATAACTTCATGTTTTCGAAAAATTTGTTCAACAAGGTACATAGTTAATGCAATGCATATTGCTGAACTTTTTAAATAAAATCTATTCCCCTTGATAGTGTGTTATGACAGCCTCCGTGGCGTAGCGGTAGCGAACGCGGCCGCGGCGAAAGGAGGCGGGTGTTCTATCCCCGCGCAGTGCATATATTTGTATGCATAAATATGAATATTTGCACTGGTCTGGTCGTGCCTCGGAAAGCACGTTAAGCCGTTGGTCCCGGGTGCCCTACGAACATTTAGTAGCAGTCGTTACGGGTTGTTGGAGCCCTCAAAAGTCCAACAATTGGTTTAACTGCAATGCTTCGATATTTGTGGAGGTCAGATAGCAGTAGCTTCACGGAAAATGTCGAAGTTTCGCCAAAAACCAGCAGTTAGACTAGTAAAGCGGACCCCTAACTTCAAAAGCTGAAAGAAAGCTTTGGTTGCGACTGGGATTAACGCTGAGATGATGATGGAGTGTGTGTTATGCACTTACCCCGCTAATTACGGACGGTAATTAGAATGAGCTATAATATTAATGGAAGCGACGCTCAAATTGGCTATTTGGTCATTTGACTTTGAAATGAAGCTCAAAGGTCTACTTAGTACCAAATAGACTGATGTAAGTAGTTTTAACGTACTTAGGTTGTTATGTATTTTTCCCGTAAGTGCAATAATTATTTGAATTTAATGATGTAGGTATTCAGTCGTAATCCACACACACTAAGGTCCGTTTTACAGAAGCTCACTCAAAACTCAAGCTTTACTTAAATCTTGTTAGAAGCAATTTGTTTGGTTGAAACTAGTTCTAAGTAATGCTTGAGTCTTGATTAAGGTTCTGTAATACGGTCCTAAAACACTACAAACAAAAGCAATATATAACGTTAAATTCAATACAATCTCGTGAAACATATTTAAAGAATTAACATCATTCCTCGGAAACGCGACACATTTCGCTGAAATGTGCTTATGTGCACTAAAAAGTACAATTATAAGCCATTAAACCGCAGGTGGCAAGTGGCAACCCTCACTCACACATGCACAGCGATCCTTGAAGACGTCACACTTACTCATTCACACACACAATAAGTACTTGTTGTGTGAGTGTGTGTGAGTTGCGTGCGCCGCGTAGATTACTCTACGTCCGCTTGTTTTGCATAGAAATATGTACTTCTGCTACTTTTTCTTTCAGGTACCTAATATAACTAGCATTTTATTGCTTCAGGTTTTTATAAGGGTTTTTTTTTTTAATTAACTAGGTAAAACTACTTGTTCTCTAATTGACCTACATATATTTTCCCAGTTGTTTGAATGACCTACCTACATATTAGGTATATCAGTCTTAGCAAATAAGCTCCCGTTTTACATTTCTTTTTTATCGTGAAAAAGAAACTAACCTAACCATAACAATTTCCTTAGTATCTATTATTTGATGAAATTGTGCGCAGGCACGGGTGTAAGAAAAAAAAAAAATACAACAATAGCCAACAACGTAGGTAACGTTGTTGGCTATTAACAATAAGGCATGCTTTTAAATTTTACGATTGCAATTTGTTTCTTTTTTCTTTTTCTGCTATGAGCATACAGGGTAATGAACACAGACTGAATCAAAGAAATGGCTTTACGATTCAAATCAATAACTCTTAACTTATGTGGGCAGAAAATAACGACATCAAACATAAAACGCGTACTTAATTTAAATAGATTACGTGATTATTTTAAATAACCACAAGATTAGTTGACCTCATAGAAATTTACGATTATTATAGTAGAATAAAAAGTATATTTTAACAGCTTTGATGACCTTACATGCATTTGACCGTTTCCTGAATACCGACATTACTCTGTCACGCACATTTTTCAACACAAGTCTTTTAGTTAGTAGTTCGGGTACAAAATCAGAGATGGCGCTGCGGGTTTGATTTAGAACTTCGCATAGACATAGAATAAAGAGAGGAAGTAGGTTATCTGCGACCCAATCCGCGATTTAATTGCCTACTGTCTTAGGGTTGACGACTGTCCGCGCTTCGTCGGTTACGGTTGTCGCCCAAACCGCTAACAAATATTTATAGACTAAGAGCTTATGTTTAAATTATTTGCTTAGTATTTAGTTTACATATACTAGTCAGTTTTTTTTTTGTAATTTTTATTTTTAGTTTTGTACACATAAAGAACCATATTTATTTTTATTTTAATTAATACAAATATAAATAATACAAACATAACATCTATTGAATCACACATTTAATACAAAATTACAAATTAGCTACAGAAAAATACCTACTTTCTTCGGTTTCGACTATCTATATAATATATCCGTATCCTTGTAAATAACTTTTAGAAATATAATTTGAAAAATATAAGTCTTTTATTTGTTCATAAATAGACATACCAACTTTGCAGTTTATGTGATCATTTTTTAAAAGCTAATGTGCCGAAAAGCCGTGACGCGCGAACCTCGTTCCGTGCTAGCCGCGACTAGCGCAGTCATAGGCACTCTAATATTGTGTTTAGGTGTGCGTGCGGCGACGCATAGATACTATGGCGCACACATACAAGCCGCGCGCGGTCCGTTTGTATGAAGATAACGTACTTCCCTCTCTTTATTCTATGGCATAGAGATGCGTTTAGTGAATAGTGTAACTATGACAGATAAACAGCGCGATGCGCGGGGCACTCTTGGGAGGGACGGCCCAATTCGATGCGCGCTACCCATTACACAATGAATTTATTGCCGCATACGGCTGACACATATATAGCGTGCATGTCATGTGCCATACCGCTGGAATATTTGAGCAATTAGCGATCACAATCGTGTAATGCCAGCGCGCTGAGACGTTATTGTATTAATGTTATGATTTCATAATGGAAAATCTCGGTGCATGCCATCAAAACTTTCTCAATGTTTAGGGATTTAGTGGCACTGTTAAATAAAAATTGTGTTTTATCGTAGGTACTAGATAGCAAAATAAGGCCTTTTCTTATAGAGAAAAAGAATAAAATCACACTTGCTCATTGTATGTTGGTGAATTCAGACCGTCTTCAAATACGAAATCGATACCTAAACTCAAAACATTTATTTCATTTAAAACATTTATTGGCACATTTGAATTGTCAAAATTAAATAAGTCAATCAATTAATCAGAAAGTTGAAGCTAGAACTAGCCCATCACAAAATGCATATCTCTATAGAGAAGAACGTGCTTTTTGAATCCAAAGACATTTTTTCAAATCCTGGGTAAATTATTCCTGTTGCTTAGAGAAGTAACAGGAATAATTTTTGTAGGGCTACCTACCTTTTTTGTTTTTTGGCAGGTGGAAAAATCCTCATGGACTGTCCTCCGCTCGGGTACTCGGAGGGGTGTGCCGGACTCTTACCGGCTAAAAAACCACCTTTGCATTCGTCATCTGCCTTTCCGGGGTACCGGGTCCTCCCAATTCTACGGTACAGAGCTACCTATCTGACCCTAGACCTCTCTTACCGACGTGTCTATTGGCTAGTTACATGTCAGTACCTACGTATTTAAGAGCAAGATAACTACGCAACTTATCAATGAACAATATGAAAGGGAGAACCTATCTATGATTCGAAAATTCTCATTTGTTAAACTGCATAGGTGCTAATAAATTTAGTGGTCCTTTGGTCCTTCTTCTTCAGCCTATAGAGGTCTACTTCCGGACAAAGGCCTTCCCCAAGGCTTTCCACGATGAGCGCTCTTGTGCTGCCCGCATCCATCGGCTTCCCGCGACCTTCACCAGGTTATCGGTCCGCCTTGTTGGGGGACCTCCCTACGCTGCGTCTTCCGGTACGTGGCCGCCACTCCAGAACCTAACTGACCCATCGGCCATTGATTCTACGAGCAATGTGCCCCGCCTACTGCCACTTAATTTTAGCAACTCGAAGAGGTATGTCTTCTGCGGATCTCCTCATTTCTGATTCGATAGCGCAGAAAAACTCCGAGCATAGCTCTTTCCATCGCCCTTTGTGTGACTTTGAGCCTTCGTATGAGGGCCATTGTGAGCGAATACGTTTCAGTTCCGTAAGTCATCACTGGCAACACCTCTGGTCCAACGTCCTTTGTTCCGATTGCAGCTAATTAGGACTATTTGGGTCATAACCTAGTTCTCACGTTACAACTAGCCTGTAGGTACTTATCAAACAACAATAAAAACAAGAGATTGAGATACCTACCTACCGCTATTAACTTTTACAATAAAAACAGCGTGGAAATATAATAAAATTAGTTCTGATTGAGTAGCGATTCAGTGAGTGAAGGTGGTTTTGTAAAGAATTCTTCGTGGGCTCGCTTTGCGTTAAAAACCGTAGTTAATAGGAGGTTCCAACTTAGGTACCTACTCTTTTTCGTTCAGACTTTAAAAAAAGCAATGGTTTGTACTTTGTGAGGCACATAATTGTTACGGAAAGTGAGTGGCTCCGTGGAATATACAGTGAAACCTGATTAAGTGAGACATCAAGGGACCTGCATTGTCGTTTCACTTAAAGCGGTACTCCACTTACACAGTGTCTCAGATATACAGGTATAAAATAATAAATATCTGTCTCATTTACAGAGGTTTATGCATATACTTAAAGGCAATCATACAAATTAATGAGTAAACAAACAATGTTATCTCAGTTACAGAGGTTTATGCATATAAAATTTACTCGCTGTCTCACATAGAAGTAACTATGATGATAAATCGAAGGAACAAATCCCAGATATAGAGGCTTACCTCGTCCCACACACAGAGGTAATTCAGTGCCAAAGTGTTGGGACCTCAGCATGAGTTCCTGTTATGGAGGTTTCTCACTTATCCAGGTCCCACTTAACAAAGTTTCACTGTATTATAATTATGGGTTGAGTAAATGCTAAGATAATGATGATGATAATGGCGCCGATTCTGTTGTTCACAAATTAAACTAATTTCAAGTTATGTGCATCTTTTTCTTTCCATTTCGTTAAGAAAAGGATAGAAGATAACATTTTAATTTAATCCTGTCAAATTAAGATACTCCATAGACAATTTAGACGCGATTATAAACATGGCGACTAAAAATACGCCAGTTTACGTCAGGAGCGCACTAATTTGATAGGTCTAAACTGACGTTTTATCTTCTGTCCTTTTCTTAATGAATGCTACTAAAAAAACTCTTTAAAACAATCTCTGAGCACGCTAAATTAGGTAAGGTTTTTACTGATGGGAATCTGAATGGACAAGTAAAATCAATACTCAACGATTTCTAGATTACATTGCAAACTGCAGAACCCTTAAAAACATCGTCAAACAAGCCAGTTACCATTCCGTTTGGCTGCTATCCAAATTGACCGTTCATTTGGCAAGATTTCTATAACACAGTACCTGTCGTCACGAATTCAGTCTCTGAAGTTCAAACCTTCGGTGCTGAAGAGTTTTGTGTGTAATGTCTTCGTATGTCATGTTTATTTTATCATTGTGCTAATCAAAGTTAGTAAGAGAATGGTTTTTTAAAGATTAGCTGTAAAATTCACAATAATTATGATGGTGGAAGTTTTATGTTGTGACGGCTCTTTGGCAAAGGGCCCACTGATTAAAAATGTAGAAGCTTCAGATGAATACGAAGTGGTAATAATTAAGAGTATAATACATAATCATTTTATTTCAAATAATTTAATTAAAATATTTTACTTTTATATAGTTCTCCTTTCCATCATCGGACAACCCGTCGTACGGCGAGTTTCACCCTACCCTTATGTCGTTGACACCACAACAATCCGAGCGAAGCGATTGCATCAATGCTTACCATCAAGCGGGATTGCGGTCGAGCACTAGTTTATAATTTACTAGCTTTCCGCCCGCCGCTTCGCCAGCCTGGAGTTCGGTTATATCGCGCTTTGTAGTTTTTCCTCTGAAATATCAAATTTTTAAGGGATAAAGAGTACCTTACTAGCGGACCCCGGGCTCCAACGCGAACGCCGCGGATGCAACCGGGATAAACGCTGAGATGATGATGAAAGAGTACCTTATTATTTAATCCGGATTTCTAACTTTACGTCTGCAAAATTTTAAAGCAATCCGTTCAGTAGTTATGGCGTGAAAGCGGAACAAACAAACATAACTCACTTTCCTATTTATAATATTAGTAAAGATAGAAAAAGCATGTGTGGAACATGTATAAAACTCACACTACTTCAAAAACTTTCTTAAAGATATGAGTATAATAGAAGAATCTTTGTTAACACAAAATTGCGTTAGCCCTGCGATGGTCACGTGAACTAGCCACGTGAATATGAAGATTGTCATTCATACAGAGAGGCCCAAATATCTATTTATTATCAATACGTATGCTATTACGTGAACGTTTATTTCTAGATAAGTCAAAGAGTGCTGCAATTCTCTTTGTTACTACTTACGTAGAATAGAATAGTATTTATTATGTACACCGTATAGATTACAGAAATATAAATATAAAGATTTAACAAAGGGTGACACAATGGACGGTATAATGAAAGTTTACTGTGACCTAATCATAGAAATTCACAAGAATAAAAAAATAAAATGGTTTTTCTTATATTGTCGGAAAACGGTTTGAACTAAAATGTATCTAAGTATATATCTAATGTAATAATATATTTTTTTTATATTTAATTTGTTTAACCCTATATACTACCAAAGAACAGTTATTCAAGTTTTATCGTTTTTAATTTTTCCTGAAAATTTGTCGTTTTTCACTTACAGGTTTATTCTGTGGGGCCATCGAGTAGTAAAAGTAGTAGTCCTTCTCTGTATAAAAGGAGGCCTGAAGTATCTTTTGGACACCAATTATTGATTATAAGGTGAAGGAAAACATCTTGAAGAACCCTGGACTTTAAGTCTGAAATCGCCAACCCGCATTGAGCAAGCGTGGTGATTTACGCTCAATCTTTCTCTGTATGAGAGGAGGCCTGTGCCCAGCAGTGGGACGATAATTATGATTATGATGATTGAGTAGACAAATTTTACGAATATATGAAGTAATGAATGAGGAATGGCACACATTCTCTTATTCACAAACGAGACTAAATTTAAGTTCAATGCATCGTTTCCTTTCTATTGCAGTAGCGGCCGCCTGCGACTTCGTTCGCGTGAAGTTAGTTATGCTCGGCTCCTATCGGTCGCAGCGTGATGTTCTATAGCCTAAAGCCTGTCTGAATTAATAGGCTATCCAACGCAAAAAGAATTTTTCAAATTGGACCAGTAGTGCCTGAGATTAGCGCGTTCAAACAAACAAACAAACTCTTCAGCTTTATATATTAGTGTAGATTAAAAAAGGACAGAAGATAAAATATTACTTTATTCCTGTCAAATTAATATACTCCATAGACAGTTTAGACGTGATTAAAAAAACCGTTGCTACCAAAAATACGTCATTGGCGCCGATTCTGTAGTTCATCATCATCATCATCGATCTTTTTATCGTCCCACTGCTGGGCACGGAGACCTGTGACCTCTCATACAGAGAAGGATTCATAAATTAAACTAATTTTAAGTTAAGTGCATCTTTTCCCTTCCATTTCGTTAAGAAAAGGACAGAAGATAAAATGTCAGTTAAGACCTGTCAAATTAGTGCGCTCCTGACGTAAACTGGCATATTTTCAGTCGCCATGTTTACATTAATAATAATAATAATAATAATAAAACTTAATACTTTTTTTTATATTTTTAAATGTATTTTTTAAATCAATATATTTAAAAACTGTAACCAAATGAGAAAAAAGGAAAATAAAGGAAATAATAATAATATTTATTTGCTCAAAACATGGTATAACAGGTCTTAAAGATAACAGTAGTACAAACATGTTTTGCCGAGTTTAGACTCAGCACGCAAATACAAGAACAAAAAGGACCTACTTAACATTTCGTGTCAAAAAATTGTCTATGTAATTCGCGTCTAAAATGTCTATGGAGTATCTTAATTTGACAGGATTAAATTAAAATGTTATCTTCTGTACTTATCTTAATGAAATGAAAAGAAAAAGATGTACATAACTTAAGCAAAACTTGAACAACAGAATCGGCGCCATTGACAGACACTATTTTGAGAGGACTAAGCTAATATCTATCTTCTGTCCTCTTCACACTGCAATAGAAAGAAAAATATGCACTGAAATTTACTTTACCTTATCAACAACGGGATTTGGGTCAATATCTTGCCCATAGGACTGGACCGTCATTTACCGCATACCTTCCAAAGCGGGTCGGTAAATGTTACCTACATGTCTTCAAATTTTCGGGCCCTGGGGATAGGCCCGTTCCCCTACGACGTTTTCCTTCACACCGATTCAGTAAGATGAAGCTAGTCGCCCATTCCAAAGAGTGTACCTATGGAGAAGAACGGACAAGAAACTCCATGGACGCTCTTTTAAAATTATCAAGCTATTGCTACAAATATTTGATTACACCATTCAAGTTGAAATCAACCGTGTGAGAACGATGCAGAAATATACTGTACGCTGAGAGCGTCCATAATGGAAAACACAAAAAAAAGAACAACAATTCAGAAATTAAAATAACCCAACAAATAGATGCTTTACAGCAAGTACATTGTGCTCACACGTGTGCCATGAAATTATACAATACTAAGAAATTGAATCTACACAATGCAAAGATAGTTTTGACCAAGGTTCAGCAGCTCCAACAGTGTTCCCGAATACTAAGTTTAGCTCCTGTATAGCTGTACCAGTGCCGAACACCCCTGTCAGCGATGCAATACCGTAACGTACAATATGCTTGGCTACATAGTGTGTATACTGGCTTTGAGTAAAAAACATAAAAAAATACAAATTAAAACTACAAGGGGAAAAAATCAAGGAACAATCAGTGTATAGAAATCGGACGCAGCTCAAGCCCAAGCCTGAAGAATTCCAATACACAAAGTAAAGCGCCCACATGGGTACGAACTCGCGATATAAAACCGGTTTTATTTCAATCAAATGATCAACTATGTCCTTGGCCCTCAAATACATACTTAGTATACAAATATATTTATTTACATAACATGTGCCGTTAGTATTCGCCAAGTGATTACCAATTCACGTTCAGGGCAAGGGCGTGTTCAATGATGTTCCAATTGAATACTGCTATTATATTCATTTCCTTATTCGAATTTGTTTTAATGAATGTAGTACTTAATGTTTAAAAGATGTTGGTGTCATTAAAACTATGAGTAATCATCTTATATGACCAGTGTTTCCATGAGTTTTCATTACGATACTCGATCGTAGATATCGACCGCGTTTCGCGCTCTCATTGGTTGACTGTTCTTACAACCTTGAAGCGGGCCAATCGATGAGTCAAACGCGCTCGATATCGACGATCGAGTCTTGTAATGAAAACTCATGGTAGCCACACTGCACCCTAATTGTGTAACACACTGTTACTATCAACACAGTATAAAAATCATACAGTAGGTCGACGCCTTTGATCTCGTGTAAAATGCCGACGTCGTCTAGACAGTAACGCATCGGCCAGGGTTGTCACAAAACAATATTTATGAAATTATTTATTTATTGCAGATCAACATCGATAGGGAACAACTCGAGACAGATTTAAGTTATTTAGATGGCATTTTCGTAACCATGGGGTACTGGTTACGAAAAGTTCCCTTAGTAAAAATAACAAATTAATTAAATATAATACAGCTATCGATGTATCCACATTGGAATTAACACCCATATCATATTAATATACATTTAAATTGGCGGCTGCCATCTTGGATTTCAAAAACGGTGGCTTTTTCGTAACAAGTGCTTGTTACGAAAAAGCCATCCTTTTTGCCCAATTATACTCAAAATTGACACTCATATGAAATTCTAAAAGAAACAAATAAAAAAACAAACACGTGTTAGCCCTTAATGATAGATACCGAGCTACGAACATCGTTTTGTTCGCAGCTCGGGTGCCGCTTACCCGCGACTCGTCCCTCACACCCCGCACGATTGCTCTGTCTAGACGTCTTCGTCGGACGACTGTATGATTTATAGACTGTGCTATCAGTATGAAACATATTGCTGGTCCAATGCTCCGTATGTTCCAAAAATGTGTCAGTTCAACAACATAAAAATGCAATGAATGTTGTTAAACTGTCAAAATGAAACCCATGGCTACTAATAATATGTTACGCAATTACTAGGCAGCTTCTGCCCGCATGCTTGTTCCCTCTACCCACTCCGGCGCATAGTATCGCCTGCTTGCGCTGTTATTTCGATTTAGCTTAGAGATTTTTCTAATTTTCTTTCTTTTAGTATAAGTAGGCAGCCTATGCCTTGCTCAATAAATTAGGCTAGCATACGCAAAAAGGAGGCTTTGGTTCAGAAATAGTAAACCATCGTTAGGGCTTCAAACACGAATTTTAGACGAAACTTCTATCAGATCTACGCCACTCATTTAATGTCATTAATATTTATAATCAAAAGCATTATCGCCTATTTATCACTAGTTCCTAGCTGATAGTTTAATCTGCCAGATTGCTAATCAATTTATCTAGGATATTGCACTATAATCGTATTATACGATAATAAATATACTATAACAATACGATTTTATGTTTAAATAATAGGTGTGTACCTCCTTCTTCTTCAGTCTATAGAGGTCCACTGCTGGACAAAGGCTTCCCCCAAGGCTTTCATTGCATTGGGCGGGTTGGGATCGCAATAATTTGATATTCCACAGTAGAAGCGCTGCTGCCCGCTCCCCTGGTGAGAGTTCCTTTAGTCGCCTCATAAGACACCCATGGGAGGATATAGCATGTATGTACTATTCTAAGCCCGGTTCCACAAGGGGTAGTCGAGGTAGGGTAGTAGCAAATAATATTATAAATACGAATGTTTATAAGGATGTAAGTAGGTATGTCTAATGGATAAATTTGTTACTTTTTCACTCAAAAATCTCTGAACGAATTTGGAACAGATTTATAATATATTTAAATCTGAATACCAAAGGTACTGTTTATTTCTTAAGAAATTTCTTCCAGTAGATCTGCGAAAGTTTAAGTAAAACAGGAATGTAGACAATAGTGTGTAGAAATAAGAGAAAAATATGAATATGTAAAGTTTTAGACGGATAGAAAATACTAAAATTATATAAAGATGAGATGATGTTGTTTTTGTATTTGACTTTATATGTTTGTAAACGCACCCACGGGGCAACATTTTTTTTTTAAATGTAATATCCAAAGTCTCACAGTTTTTCATGACGTCACTGAAACGTTATTTAGTAAAGTAAGTTGGAGTGTTTTTCTAGTCCGCTCTTTTTCATTACCACACCAAATTAGGCTGAGACTCAGTACTTTCGAATATCAATATTACATTATGAAACTGTCCCCCAAAACACCCGCCTTGCATCACTTTCATGACAACCGTAACAGCTCAAAAAACTCATGCCTCTGGTACATTCTACGCTTATTGGTACCCGATTAGAAGTCTATATATTTGATATGGGTATGCAGATGACAGCACAGTTGTAGAGAGATACCTGCCGGATGCTCGGGCTAGTAGGGAATCAATCCGGTCCGAAAGAGAGGCCATGGTTGAGCGAACGAGTGTTGCACTGCAGGCAGTCTCCGAATGGGGCAATGCCAATCTTGTAGCATTCAATGCCGCCAAAACACAGGCGTGTCTTTTCACCACCAAAAGGAGCCCGTTCACCTTGGCCCCTACTTTTCGGAATGTGTCCTTGGAGTGTTCCGACCGCCTTCAGCTTTTGGGAGTTGAGATTTCCTCGAACCTTAACTTTGGGCGGTTCATTGAGTCCAAGGCCAAGGTGGCTGCCAGGAAACTTGGCGTTATCGCAAAGGTCCGGCAGTACTTCACACCTGGGCAGCTTCTAATGTTATACAAAGCACAGGTCCGTTCGTGTGTGGAGTACTGCAGCCACATTTGGGCTGGTGCTGCCAAGTGTCACCTGGCCACTTTGGATTCAGTGGAGAGACGTGCAAAGAGGCTGATTGGTGACCCTGATCTAACTCGAGTGGGTCTCCAAAGCCTAGAGCACAGGCGTAGAGTAGCCAGCCTTTCGGTGTTCTATAGGATGCATTTCGGGGAGTGTGCGAGGGAATTGCATGATTTAATTCCCCCATCTCCGTTCCACCAGCGGACGACCCGTCGTACGGCTGGTTTCCACCCTTACGTTGTTAACACCACTACGATCCGGACGAAGCGTTCCGTGTGCTTTACCATCAACGATTGCGTCACTGCTTACCATCAGGCAGGATTGCGGTCAAGCGCTGGTTTATAATATGTAAAAAAAAAAAAGTGTTCGATTTTCGAGCACTAACTGGAGATGCTACCTAGTTAAGCTTCTAAATCATTTATCTCTACAATAAATTTATTCATTTATTGTGATTGTAAACAAATAAAGAGATGATTGTTGAAGAATTTTAGAATTTTGCTTCATTTTCACAGGATCCTTGTGTGACCAGGCCCTCAAATAAGTTAAAGTTGGCCCTGACCATGACCACTTAAAGTAAAGATGAATAAAATTATTTTATTAAATATATTTTCTATGATAATATAACATTTATAGAGATACTCAAAAACAAATAAATAATAATGATAACAACTACAATAGCCTGATATAGTGATGGTGGATCGATCAGAGCGGCGTGCAATGATTGTTGACATAACCATCCCGCATGATGAGAACCTCGTGAAAGCCGAGAAAGATAAACAAATCAAGTATCTTGCCTTGGCTCACGAGATTGTCGACATGTGGGAGGTGGATTCAGAAATCATTGTAGTCGTGACAGCCAAAGGCTTAATAGCCAAGAGCCTCGATCAACACCTCAGGAGGCTCTCGTTAGGCAGCTGGATCAAGGGCTTGATTCAGAAAGCTGTAATTCTGGACACGGCTCGCATTGTCAGGAAGTTCCTCTCGTTGGAGCCCTGACCGCCGGTAGCTTGGACCCCGTTCCCGATACCGGTGGGCTACTAATTTTTATATTTTTAAATGTTTTTTATGTATTATTTATATAGAAATATTTAAAAATGTAATTTATATGTATATACAATCAAATAAAGGAATAACAACTACAACATTCATACTATGAAATCCCGGTACCTAATAAACTTCCCCCAAAAATTCGATCACATTTGCTCATCAAATAATAATGGCGAACCAAACCGGTTTTTTGTTCTAAAGGAGGGTAGGATAAATACGTCCAAACCTTGGACCTCTTTTGTGAGATGTCTTGGCTTAATAACAATTGGCGTGAATGCGTAGTTCCAAGGGGGGGTTTGTGTGTGCAGAAAGGTATGTTTTGAACTGCGAGCTCAGTGAATAAAGAACGACATATGCATACGTTGGTACGTACAGCGATACATCAAGATATAGACTAATCATAAACTTTCTGTAATACCTTCTTTGTAAATTACTAAAACATTTTCAGTCTTTACTAAATACTCTCCGAGTGGTTACTTGTTTTTGATTTCACTTTCCTTTCCTGTACCTGTTACTGTCTCTTGTACTAACCTAATATTGTTCGTGGAAACTTTTAATTGGCCTTCTTTTACTAACTATCTTCTACCTGTAATGCTAGCTGTAAGTTTCCTTAAAATGTAAAAATATGTAAAAAAATAATTATGTTAGACACCGCACCAAAATCACAGATATTTGCGAAAATGAACTTTAATTTAACGACACGATTTTTTTTTTCGTCGTGTTCCGGCGATTTTGCGGCGATGGACGGGTGATGTTGTCTGGTGAAACCGTACGGAGGACGGGTCTGAGCAGTTGTGTTGCGATGTGTGCCGAGTACGATGCGTCAAATATTTTTGTGTCGGGAGTTTGGTCGTGGAGGGTCTCCACATCAATCTCCCTCTGGCGCAGCATCGTTGATCGTGTTGTTGGGTTTAACATTGCACCAGCTCGCTCAACTGCCGTCTTCCTTCCTATTCACTAAGTTTTTTAAGTGAATGGGCTTAATAAACTAGCGCGCTTTACCATCAGGCGGGATTGCATGGCGTCAAGCGCTAGTTTATAATTTTGAAAAAAAAAAGGATGCTGCGGCTGTGATCCGTAGAAGACCCAAAGTCACCGACATAACTCTTCGAAACACTAAAACTACGTGGCAGTGGGCGGGGCACATTGCTCTTAGAACCGATGGCCGATGAGGCAGTAAGGTTCTGGGGTGGCGGCCACGCACCGAAAGACGCAGCGTAGAGAGGTCCCCAACAAGGTGGACCGATGGCCTGGTGAAGGTCGTGGGAACACGATGGATGTGGGCAGCATAATACTGGTCATTTGGAAAGCCTTTTCCAGGCCTTTGTCCAGCAGTTGACCTTTATAGGCTGAAGAAGAAGACTGTAGCTGTGAGATCTAAATAGATATTTGTATGGCTTACGGGTAGTCATTCCGGGTGTGGCTGTGTATGTGAGTTTAAATGTTGGTAAGCGCACCCACGATACAGGAGTCATTTGTGGTGCTGACAATACGACAATAAATGAAAACACGGATTATGCTGGTTCGTAGGAAAAATCCTAAACCATAGAAAAAAGATAGCATCAAAAATAAAAAAAATGAAAATTTCAAACAAACTAAATCGCATAAAATTGCAAACGGAATAGAACATCCTTTAAAATATTGGTTCAATGACCTCCGATCAGCGAGCGACAGCGCGGTCGTGTATCGACTTGGTTTTTTCGCCATTATTATTAAAGTTTAGTACCGCTAGATGCGGCGGTCATTAACCTGTAAGCGCTTCCTTATCAACATGTACATCATGTAGAAAACGTGAAAAAAGATTTCCTGAGACTAATCTAATTAATATATTTATATGATTTTATATGGGTAGATTGAGAATGTGTTGAGACTTGAGGTACACGATATTTAATTTATTGTCGTATTGTCAGCACCACTCTGTATACAATGTGTAAAAGAAATCCTGATGTTATCTGTAAGTGCTAAAGATAACAGAATCGACCAATCCTGTAAACATGTCATAGTGAATAGGTGTGTGAAGCGACTTGTCCACAGTGACAATCCCTTAGTATAAATGAAATAATGTTTTCTAAATTATATGTACTTTCTAACTGTATCTTGGACACCAATGACTGATTACAAGCTGAAGGAAAACATCTTGAGAAAACGTGAACTTTAAGAAGTCTGAAATCTCCAACCTGCAATGAGAAAGCGTGGTGAATACGCTCAATCCTTCACTGCATGAGAGGAGGCCTGTGCCCAGCAGTGGGACGATAAAAAAAGTTGATGATGATGATGATGATGAGATTAGTATGTATGTATACTACTGTTACTGTTCTTTTGTAGGTATGCTGAGAGAGATTTCTCATGAAATAAGAATTATCTCTGTACTATATTCTGTTCTGTTTCTATATGTGTGGACATAAATGAATAATTAAATAAATAGATAAACTGATTTCTTAATTATGTTAGCGGTATTCACTATAGGGAAAAATTGTGGTTATATTACAAATCTGCAGACGTATGTACGTCTGACTCTGGAGTAAGTCATCATCATCATCTCAGCGTATAATCCCGGTCGCATCCGCGGCTTTCGCGTTGGAGCCCGGGGTCCACTTTCCTACATATACGCCTCCATTTCGCACGATCACTGGTATCCCGTGGTGTGAGATTGTTGGCACGCATCTCATCTCTTACAACGTCAAGCCAGCACTTCTTTGGTCTACCTCGCTTGTTCCGGTACGGCGGAGGCGCCATGGCAAGACATTCATTACCCACGTAACCTGCCGGTTTACGTAAGACGTGACCGTACCAGCGCAGGCGACTCTCTTGCAGTTTGTCTGCTATGTCACGGACACGGAGACTGCCACGGAGTAAGTAAGCCATCCATTTTGGTTTACAGCGAGAAATTGACAGTAATCACATAGTACCTAATCAATCATCGTCATCATAATCCCAGTCGAATCTGAAGCTTTTTTCAGCTTTGGAGTCTGGGATCCGCTTTACCAGTCTAACTGCTGTTTTGACTAAACCTCGATATTTTCCGCGAAACGACTGCTGTCTGACCTCCACAACCCGAAGGCCATATAGAAGTATTGCAGCTAGAACAATTGTTGAACTCTTGAGGTTTCCAACAACCCGTAACGACTGCCATCAGATGTTTGTATGGCAACTGGGACCTGGATAGCTTAACGTAATTTCCGAGGCACGACCAGACCAGTGCAAATATTCATATTCCTGCATATTTGCACTACGCGAGGATAGGATCCGCGCCTTCTTGGGCAGCGACCGCGTTCACTACCGCTACGCCACAGAGGTTGTCAGTAGTAATCTGAAATAGATAAACTGATTTTTTAATTATGTTTGCGGTATTCACTATAGAAAAAAAATGTGGTAAAAAAATGTACTCCAGACTGCAATACTCCAGACCCGTATAGGGTCATCGTATAGGGATGTTAGTCATCCATTTTGGTTTACAGCGAGAATGTGTCATTAATCACATAGTACCTAGTCAATATGCGATATTGATTAGGTACTTAGGTAATTACGAGATAAAAAATGACAGATAAGGATAAAATTCTGAACAAATAACGTTCATAGTATGCATTCATTGAGTTACACGTGGAATGATAAAGATTGTTTTGATAACAACATATTATATCATAGTGCACTAAGTGGTTGCGGATGCGTTTATCAATAGTGACGTAAGTGCCAAAATACCCACACTAACAGATAACTTCTCAACAAGACACGTGTAAGCACGACAGTAAATAATCATGAGTTATTTATTTTGC
This sequence comes from Sesamia nonagrioides, assembly GCA_017933935.1. Taxonomy (NCBI): domain Eukaryota; kingdom Metazoa; phylum Arthropoda; class Insecta; order Lepidoptera; family Noctuidae; genus Sesamia; species Sesamia nonagrioides. Next base: position 179,522 of record JADWQK010001158.1, read on the forward strand.
TCGGAGTTTCTCTGCGTGCTCAAATCAGAAATGAGGAAATCCGCAGAAGAACCAAAGTCACCGACATAGCTCTTCGAGTCGCTAAATTTAAGTGGCAGTGGGCAGGGCACATTGCTCGTAGAACCGATACCCGATGGGGCAGTAGGTAAGGTTCTGAAGCGGCCACGTACTGGAAGACGCAGCGTAGGGAGGCCCCTAACAAAGTGGACCGATGACCTGGTGAAGGTCGCGGGAAGCTGATGGATGCGGGCAGCCCAAGGTCGGTCATCGTGGAAAGCCTTGGAGGAAGCCTTTGTCCAGCAGTGGATATCTATAAGCTGAAGAAGAAGGAGATTTATTTTGTTGCTCAAAACGATCTCCAAAGCACAGGCGAAGAGTAGCCAGCCTGTCGGTGTTCTATAGGATGCATTTCGGAGAGTGTGCAGGGGAATTGCATGATTTAATTACCCCATCTCCGTTTCATCATCGGACGACCCATCGTAGGGTGAGTTCTGAACGATGCGTTTCGTCTCGTCTTTTATACCGCGTACATCGAGGGACTGGAACAATTTGCCAGCGGCGGTGTTTCCGTCGGGCTACAATTTAAATGTCTTCAAGACTAGAGTGAATAGGCTCTTAATAAATTAACGCGCTTTACCACCAACGATTGCGTCACTGTTTACCATCAGGCGGGATTGCGGTCAAGCACTAGTTTATAATTAAAAAAAAAAAAAAAAAAAATTACGTAATCAATCTTGATGTGCCCACTCCTGAGACACATGCCTTCTCTAGCTAAGTGGGCCCAGTGCGGGTTAGTTGGGATTTCTACCAACCCGCACTGGGCCCACCCCTGGGCACCCCTGGCCATAGGCATGAAGAGGAACGCTCCAGTGGTTTTAGCCGGTGAGAGCCCGGCACACCCTCCGTCGAACCCCAGACGGAGGACGGTCTGGTAGAGATTTCCACTGGATGAACAAAAAAAAAATCCCAACTATGTTTGGAGTCAGCTTCCAGTTTAACCAGCTATGCAGCTAAATAACAGTGGCCCCGATTCCAAACTAAACTAAAATTAAGTTTAGTTTCCAATTTAAGACACTCGATAGACAGGTTAGATGTGATTAAGAACATTGCGATAAAAAATACGTCAATTTAGGCCAGACGCTGATTAATTTCATCATCATCATCTCAGCGTTAATCCCAGTCGCACCGAGCTTTTCCAGCTTTTGGAGTCTGGGGTTCGCTTTACCAGTCAACTGCTGATTTTGGCGAAACTTCATCATTTTCCGTGAAGCGACTGCCGTTTGACCTTCACCACCCGAAGGCGACAGGGATGTATCCAAGGTATGAAAATCTAAAAAATAATTAGTCCGTCTTTCAGATAATAAAAAAAAATTGAGACCCGTATTTTTTTTTTTGTCGAAATTACCAAAAACTACTGAGATATAGCGTATTAAAGTTACGGAGTGGGGGCTATTTACGTCACGCCGTGGTATATTTTGTACCACGGCGTGACGTCAAGCGACATTTCAAATCAATATATCTTCCTAAGTATTTGAATGAAAGAAAAAATAAAAAAATACGTGTTTAATATTTTGTTTAATCTATCTGATGGACATAAAATTATTTTTTAGGATACAACCCATTTGAGGGCTCTAACAACGTTCGTCGTTCGTATGGCAACCGGGACCAACGGCTTAAGCGGGGACTCTAGTGGTGCTTTCTCTATACAAACGTATTCCGCTGTTTTGTTCGTGGATAATGCTTTTAAAGCAATTATATTTCAACAATTGTACACCGCGATTATACGTGCCACTATCATTTGATTTTCCGAAACTTAATTAATAAAATAAATATGATACTTCAAAATCGCGAAAAATAACCCATTTCTACCGTGATGTTCAGATGACTATTACACAAACGTGATAAGTTTTTAACAAAAAAGAAAATAATAGAAGCATAGGTATACTTTTCCTACATTATTAAAATAATTGAGACATGTCATGTTGGAAAAGAAAACAGCGGAATACGAAACGTCTTTTGGTCAACGTTTTTGTAGGTAAAATCAGTCTGAGCTGCAACTGTCCTTTGCGCACTTTACCGGGTTGTAAGCAGCGCGAAGGCAATAGTTTCTTCAAATACCTGTTTTCCAAATACCTCGGCACTAGAGTCCTCTCTTAATTCGCTTTCCGAGGCACGACCAGACGCTGAATAATTTGACAAGACTAAAATTAATATTTATCTTCTGTCCTTTTCTTAGTAGAATAGATAGAAAAAGACGCAAAGAACTTAAATTTAGTTTAGTTTGAGAACAAGGAAACCGGCGCCTTTATTTTACACTAGCTGCGCCACACGGTTTCACCCGCGTTTTTTATATACCCCGCTCCTGTTGGTCACAGCGTAATGTTATATAGCCTAAAGCCTTCCTGAACTAGTGGACTATTCAACGCAAAACGATTTTTTTAAAATCAGACCAGTAGTTCCTGAGATTAGCCCGTACAAACAAACAAACCACTGCTACTGCTGCTGCAGCTGTCCACTGCTGGACAAAGGCCTCCCCCAAGGCTTTCCACGCCGAGAGGTCTTGTGCTGCCCGCATCCATCGGCTTCCCGTGACGTTTACCCGGTCATCGGTCCACCTAGTTCGGGGGCCTCCCTACGCTGTGTCTGCTGGTACGTCGCCGTAGGTATAGTAATATAGCCACAATATATTACTATACACACAGTGGCAACCTGGGGCCCTAGTCTGCTATTACAATAGTGGTAGAATGTTTGATCAGTGATCTCATAATGATCAATTTTGACAAGTTTCGTAATCTAGTAACAAAATTACGCCATTATGACTTTCCTGTGGTCAATCACTGATACTCCACTCCATATTAATAACTGTTCAAATTGAGTAGAAGGAGCCCCAGATCAATCGCCCTGTGCTGCTGTTACCTTTTGTATAGGGATCCCTTTCAATATTTGGTATAATTTCTAATGTATTGATGATATTTGTACGTCGTGGTCATGATGTCTGGTGAAGCGGTACGGAGGACGGGTCTGAGCAGTTGTGTTGCGATGTGTACCGGGTACGATGCACCAAATGTTGTTGTGTCGGGAGTTTGGTCGTGGAGGCTCTCCAGATCAATCTTCCTCTGGCGCAACATCGTTGGACGTGTTTTTGGGTTTAACAATTATCACTCGGTTTTTTTTTGAGTCGACAGCCTCCGTGGCGTAGCGGTAGCTGACGCGGCCGCTGCGCAAGGTGGCGCGGGATCGATCCCCGCACAGTGCAAGTATTTGTATGCATGAATATGAATATTTGCATTGGTCTGGTCGTGCCTCGGAAAGCACGTTAAGCCGTTGGTCCCGGTTGTCATACGAACATCTAGTGGCAGTCGTTACGGGTTGTTGGAGCCCTCAAAAGTCTAATTGCAATGCTTCGATGTCGCCTTCGGGTTGTGGAGGTCAGACGGCAGTCGATTCGCGGAAAATGTCGAAGTTTAGCCATATCAGCAGTTGGACTGCTAAAGCGGTCCCCAGACTCCAAAGCTGGAAAAAGGCTTTGGATGCGACTGGGATTTACGCTGGAATGATGATGACTCAGTTTTTTTGAGTGAATAGGCTCTTAATAGTCGTGGTGGCCTAGTGGTTAAAACACCAGCCTCTCAAGTATGAGTGCGCGGGTTCGATTCCAGGTCAGGCAAGTACCAATGTAACTTTTCTAAAGTTATATGTACTTTCTAAGTATATCTTGGCCACCAATGACTAAAGGTGAAGGAAAACATCTTGAGGAAACCTGGACTTTAAGTCGGAAATCGCCAACCCGCATTGTATGAGAGGAGACCTGTGACCAACAGTGGAACGATAAAAAAAGGTTGATGGTGATGAGGCGATTAATAAACTAGCACGCTTTACTATCAATGATTGCATCACTGCTCACCATCGGGCGGAAATTTATAATTGTAATTCTATAAATACCCCCCGTCGTACGGCTGGTTTCCACCCTTACGTTGTTAACACCATTACGATCCGGACGAAGCGCTTCGCCTCCTCCTTTATACCGCGTACATCGAGGGACTGGAACAATTTGCCCGCGGCGGTGTTTCCGTCGGACTACAATTTGATTGTCTTCAAGGCTAGAGTGAATAGGCTCTTAATAAACTAGTGCGCTTTACCATCAACGATTGCGTCACTGCTTACCATCAGGCAGGATTGCGGTCAAGCGCTGGTTTATAATTTATAAAAATAAAAAAAATAAATATGTGTTACGACCGCGAATTATATAATTTAATGTACATACATTAACCTTGTGCTTGACCTACAAATTGCTAAGTACCCTATCAAACAAAAAAGTATTTTGCAAATCGGTCCAGCCGTCTTTGAATAATCGGTGAAAAGATGTATATACCTACATAAAAAAATGATTCCAACTAATTGAGTACCTCCTTCTTATTTGAAGTCGGTTAAAAATGTAAATAAGTTTGAGTTTAGCTGTTTACCCTGAGGCTCTCACCTATATTACTAACTAGCGGCCGCCAGTGACTCCTATTGGTCGCACCGTGATGTTGTGTAGCCTAAAGTCTTCCTGGATTAATGGGCTATCCAACGCAAAAATAATTTTTCAAATCGGACTAGTAGTTCCTGAAATTAGTGCGTTCAAATAAACCAACAAAACTCTTCAGCTTTATATATTAGTATAGATAATTTAAAAAAAATACTCCAGAAACCACAAATAACAAAAGAAAAATTGGATGGGGGGTGGTAGGAAAGGATAATAGAGCCATGGACTAAGTATTCTAACATTGTTAACCATTACTTGATCTGTTCGAAAAATTTGTTAGCCACACGACATAAATAACGCAATGCATGTTGTTGAGCTGTCAATATTAAACTCATTGCCACTGGTAGTAGTTATTATGCAATCACCCAACATGCCTGTAATCCCGGACTGGTTAAACAAACCAAAAACCACAAATCTATACTAATATTCAAAGCTGAAGAGTTTGTTTGTTTGAACGCGCTATATGTGAATCTCAGGAACTACTGGTCCGATTTAAAAAATTCTACGTTGAATTTTACGTTGCATAACGTATTAATCTAGGAAGGCTTTAGGCTATATAACATCAGGCTGCGACTAATAGGAGCGGAGCATAACGAAAATTTACAACGTGTGCTGTAAATTTTAAGGTTAACAAAAAACTTTTTTACAAAAAAACAACCGACAAAAACCACTACAAAGTGAAAAATAACTAATTTCGAAAGTCGGTGTCTTTGGTTTTGTATATTCGTTTTTGACACCGACTTCCGAAATTAGTTATTTTTCACTTTGTAGTGGTTTTTGGAAGTCGGTTGTTTTTTTGTAAAAAAGTTTGTATTTTACACTTTTTAGTTGTTAAAAGTACTATATATTCTGTTGCATCCGGTCAGACTGCAAGCTGACGCAAATATAGTTGGGAAACGACGTCCCTACAATTTTTGAAAGTTCCCCTTGTTTTCTCTGGTCTTCCACCATCAAACCCTGATATCCTTATCATGGGACCACCTTGGGAACGTCTTCTTTCCAACAGAAAAATAATTATTAAAATCGGTTCATAAACGACGAAGTTATGCGCGAACAAACATAAAAAAAAAAAACATATACTTACGGTCGAATTGAGTAACCTCCTCCTTTTTGAAGTCAGTTAATAAAATGTTCAAATAACAAACTCCACGTGAACGAAGTCGCGGGCGGCCGCTCGTATGTGTATTAAAATAAATTGTTAATGCACCATTAAATACGCTGATAGCAGTATTGTATAACTTGCACAAATACAAGCTAATTTTAGATAAACTATCGAAATTTTCCTCAAAAATGTTCAACTTGTTTGATAGAATGCAATTGCGTAGGTACAATTTTATTTAAAAGCAAAAACAGCACGTGTAGTGAATCATTGTTATGCTCATAGCTGAGTTCAGTTGCACTCAGTTCAGTGTCATTTGGTTGATCACTTCCTTTGTAAAATAATGTAGGTATAGACTACAGTTGAATGCATGTCTTCTTTTCTGCAATGATTCAGATAATGGCATTCATCATCATCATCATCAACCTTTTATCGTCCCACTGCTGGGCCCAGGTCTCCTCTCATACAGAGAAGGATTGAGCGTAATCACCACGCTTGCTCAATGCGGGTTGGCAATTTCAGACTTAAAGTCCAGGTTTCCTCAAGATGTTTTCCTTCGCCCTTTAATCAGTCATTGGTCTCCAAGATATACTTAGAATAGGTACTTAGAAGTCATGGTGGCCTATTGGTTAAAACACCACCCTCTCAAGTATGAGTGTGCGGGTTCGATAATGACATTGAAATTAATAAAAATTCTTTCTCAACTCTCAAAACAGTTCAAGGTTAATTCTTGATTCACCATCACTGCTTTTAGCGCGGAAACATAAAAGAGCCAACTTCTATAAATAACCACAAATCGAGGTATTTTTTACATTGTTGTGTTTTTTTTTTTTTTAGAAGTTTGATGTTTTGGTTTCGAAAGTGTTAACTATGCTTTCTCCGTTAACTGACTATCTACCACCAAAAGAGCATCTCCCTGCAGGATGTCATCTTCCGTGGTCTATTTGGAAGTCCGTGTACCATCTTTGATACAATTGGGGAGATGTAAGTCCAACCTGGTAAGATGTGGCATCGAACAGCAGCAGGTTGTGATTGTAGACCTGTCTCAAAGTATGCTCCACCTCTTGTTTGTCTCCAACTGGTAAAAATATCGACGTAATTACACAACAAAATTTATGCAATATGTAAAGAAAACCCTGTCCGACCCATAAGGATAATAAAGGTTAGGTAACCACATGACCAAATATAATATAAAATTTTATGTAATCATCATAGTAACAATACTAATGAATTTTGAAATAATCTTTTTTCCCTTGAATTAATTCCAATTTCCCCGAAATTTGGTAATACTAAAAAAGTGACAATACCGGTATTATTATAAGCAAATAGCGACGCGACCACGTCACAGGTACCGCGTGCCCTGCCCCCCGCCGCCCGCGAAAGGGGTTGCATACCGCACATGTATTAAGTTACCTCTTTTTGTGAAATAATATTATTTTTTTTAGGGGATTTTTTTTTTAATTGGCTAAACTTAAAAAAAATCCCCTTAAAAAATGTCTTTGTGGGCATTAGTAGAATCAGTTATCGATACCTAACAATACCTCCGCGGATCGGACAGGGTTTTCTTTACATATTGTATACTTACTACACATATTAAGTACATATACTATACTATACAACGTTATTTTTTGTGTATGCGAAACCCGAAAATTTCAAAAAGCTATCATGAAAAATCACAAAGTTATGAGCTTGTTATGTTACCTGATTGTCCCTACAAAAATATGGTCAACGCGCCGCTCACCCGCGTGCGCTTACAGCGGCGCGGCACGGTGGCAGCCTAGGAGGTTTAATTTGTGTCATGCGCTCGGTAACCACACTGCATCATCTTTTAATTATGACATGGTGTAAAAATTCTTGGAATCGATTCAGTTGCTTATTCTGAACAAACTATATTCAGGTTTCGTGAAATTGAGACATTAGAATTTGTATAAACAACATCTGAATAGAAACTGTCTTGCGTTTCGTATCGTTGAGTAGTGTATTTACACACTACTACAGCTTTGGAGTCTGGGGTCCACTTTACCAGTCAAACAACAGATTTTGGTTACACTTCGATGTTTTCCGTGAGGCGACTACCGTCTGACCTCCATAACCCGGAGGCGATATCGACACATTGCAGTTAGATCAATTGTTGGACTTTTGAGGGCTCCAACAACCCGTAACGACTGCCACTAGATGTTCGTATAGCAACCGGGACCAACGGCTTAATGTGCTTTCCGAGACACGACCAGACCAGTGCAAATATTCACATTCATGCATACAACCCGGGGATCGAACCCGCGCCTCCTTGCGCAGCGGCCGCGTTCGTTGCCGTTACGCCACGGAAGCTGTCTGTGGCTGTCTACCCACAACGCGCCTACTCTAATGAAAATGTGCCAGATTATAACGAGAGATTAACATTCCATCTCCGACATCTTCTTCTTTTTCTTCAGCCTATAGATGTCCACTGCTGGACAAAGGCCTCCCCCAAGAACATCTCCGACATATTACCAACAAAATAAAAAAAATTATAACCTCCTTTTTTAAATTCGACAAAAAAATTCTACTTGGCTAAAATACCTCCTTTACATAATTACGAAACCTAAACTTTCCCTCTCAAACATAATTTAAAAAAATAAAACGAAGCCACCCCTTTTTATGTCAAAGTCAACGGTAGAAAAGAAAAAAGAAATGCATTGTTACCGTGAACCCTTTTAAAGATAACTTAGAAATGCAGCTTTTCCCAACTCTTTCAAAGTCAAGGCGCAAAGCCAGTTGCAAAACAGCGGGGTTGTCCCCTTACTATTTTGCAACATTTTCCGACACGTGTATTAAAGTCTCGTGATTGTAACACCTGGAGAAAAATACTTTCATAATTTGTTTCAAAGTTAAAAGTTATGAAACGTGGTCATTTGTTTGTGTTACAGAATTCCGCAGAACTTGTTTTCATAAACCTTCAGATGATTATGCAATAGTTACAATTAATTGACACGTGTATTTACTGCACTATATTTATTTTGAGTTTCATTATCAGAATCATCATCATCATCATCATCCTTTCTATCGTCCCACTGGTGGGCACAGGTCTCCTCTCATATGGAGAAGGATTGAGCGTAATCACCACGCTTGCTCAATGCGGGTTGGCGATTTCAGGCTTAAAGTCCAAGTTTCTTCAACATGTTTTCCTTCACCTTTTAATCAGTCTTTGGTGTCCTAGATATACTTAGAAAGTACATATACAGTATGTTAAATAACAGAGGGCGTTCCCTTAAACTCGTTAATATATATCATTAATAGATTAAAATAAAAATATCAGCATAGAAAAATAAGCATAAAATAATCCGAATAAAAAGAAATTATAATTGAAAATAAATTTGAAACCTCCTGTTTTAAATCAAAATAGTAGCGCGGAATAGTATCTACCTAACGTTGCATTGCCCAACACACATCAACCAACACACATCAATCAATTAGATCTTAGATCGCCACGATCGCGATCTTAAATTGCGACGTTGCCGTCTTTCATGTTCGCGTGTACAGTGTGTTTCTTTTACATGTCAATTTAAAATTTTTATTGAATATTTGCATATTGAAATAATTTTAAAACATTTTGTTTTCGAATGGAAATATTTTTTTTTAGCATGTATGATGCTATACTATTTCGGGTTAACGGGAACGCCCTCTGTTAGTTAACATACTGTATATTCAGAATGATACAGTTTAACTTTATACTTCCAGTAGATATTCTAGTTATACGTAGAAACTCGGACGTAGATATACGTATTACATTACGTACTAGCTTTAGCAATGACTTTAGTTTTGACAGTTCAACCACATTCGGTGTTGAGACAAGCTTTACGAATATATACTCGTATGTCGTGGATAATGATATCATTTTAATGAAAATTGCTCATTTGATTTACGAATGTGGGGAAAACGCTGTTACTTTATTTTGTAATGGCGGCACGTGACAGAGTCGTTGTGGAAAATGGAGATTGTTGAACGGTCACTTCGCATTGAGACGCGGACCAGGGCATTTCTCCGGGGCGAAACTGTCGGTTTACCTATTTAAATTATTATTGTCAGTTATTTTCTATTTAGTTTTAACCTCTATAGAATTTAGGGTATACTTACACTTGGTGATTTTATTAGAAACGCCACCTACGAAATAAATCCGTTTACCACCACACCAAGATGGTGACGACCTTATCTGCTCACTGCTGTCGCCGACGTTGTCACATATGAAGCAATGGATAACCAGAATTTTGAAAATCATTCTGATTATTATTGAAAGTGAACACAATGAGGTTTCAGTTTTAAAAACAGATAAAGTTATATTATCTTACGGTTGCTTTGTGTTGTTTCTATACACAATTGAGTATTAATAAATAAAGCAATACTTAAGAAATTATTCTTTTCTGATATTTATAAACTAGTCATCATCATCATCAGCCTCTAATCGTCCACTGCTGGACAAAGGCCTCCTTCATGGTACGCCAACAAGCTCGATCCTGAGCAGTTCTCCGCCAGCCACTACCAGCCACCTTTTTGATGTCGTCGCTCCATCTCGCCCAAGGGCGTCCCACGCTACCTTTGCCGAGACGTGGTCTCCATTCGAGGACTCGTTTACCCCAACGGTTGTCGGTCCTGCGGCATATGTGACCAGCCCATTGCCACTTCAGCTTGCTAATCTTTTCAGCTATGTCGGTGACTCTGGTCCTCTGTCGGATCACCTCATTTCTGATGCGGTCCTTCAGAGAGACGCCCAACAAAGCCCGCTCCATAGCTCGCTGAGCGACTTTAAACTTATGGACTAGTCTGACCGTTAGTGTCCACGTCTCGGCTCCGTAAGTCATGACGGGTAGGACACACTGGTTGAAGATTTTGGTCTTCAAACATTGGGGTATGGGCGACGAAAATACCCGACGAAGTTTACCAAATGCTGCCCATCCCAGCTGGATCCTTCTATTTGCCTCCTTCTCGAAGTTGTTTTTCCCTAATTGCAACGTTTGCCCGAGGTATACATACTCTGAAACAACTTCGGTCCTTCAGAGAGACGCCCAACCCGAAAGACTGGCTATTCTACGCCTGTGCTTCAGGCTTTAAAGACCGTTTCGAGCACCAGCACGGGGTATAAAAGACAAGGCGAAACGCTTCGTCCGGATCGTAGTGGTGTAAACAACGTAAGGGTGGATATTCACCGTATGACGGGTCGTCCGATGGTGGAACGGAGATGGGGGAATAAAGTCATGCAATTCCTGCGTAAACTGTCCAAAATGCATTGCATTCCTATTCCCTAACACAAACAAAATATTAAAAAATGCACAACGTAAATGTTCAAGGTTTCACTTCTGCCGGCACTCCGGAGTGCAATGCGCTGTTTTTTTTTTATCATTTTAAGAGTAGGGAAAGACCAAAGAAACGATGGATGGAATGTGTGAAGGATGATATGGCTAAGAAGGGGGTGACTGCCGAGATGGCTTCTGATAGGGATGTATGGAAGAAAAAGACATGTTGCGCCGACCCCAAATAAATTGGGTCAAGGGCAGGAGAATGATGTAGGAAATCGTGCAGACGGAATCTCTATGTTGACAGTGGGCAGCGTCCGAATGTGCGGAGTGAGCATATTAGTATAAACGTAGAAGATATCTTATTTGGCACTGTTTTATCGGGAAAGTAAACAGCAAATACATCACTAAAGTGTTAGAACAAAGCATGTGGAGAGATTAGGAAAAGACACACGCATCGTTCTTATTGACCGAAACATGCAGAAACTTGCTTTCTGCATGTTTCTGGACGAGTAGTCTTCTTGAATCTTTTGATGAGAATTAGCTCTAGAGAGAGCAGAAAACAATCCAACAGTCCGGCCGTTGACAGTTTTTTAAAATTATAAACTAGTGCTTGACTGCAATCCCGCCTGATTGTAAGCAGTGATGCAATCGTTGATGGTAAAGTGCGCTAGTTTATTAAGAGCCTAATCATTAAAAAATACTTAGTGAATAGGCAGGAAGACAGCAGCTGAGCGAGGTGATGCAATGTTAAACTCAGCTGCCTGCGCCAGGGAGATTGATCTGGACACCCTCCAGCACCAAACTCCTGACACAACAACATTTGGCGCATCGTACCAGGTACACATCGCAACAGAAAAGCTCAGACCCGTCCTCCGTACGGCTTCACCAGACATCATGCCGGAACACGATGAAACGCTTGGCAGCAAGACTTTGTCTGTTGGGTGGTAACTTCTGCCGGCAGCCGATGTAATGGCCTACCACCGCGCTTTCCTGATTCTTGTTAGTTTAACAATTGTAGTAGTTATTAATAACATACTCGTAAAATACGCGTTTATTTATTTATTTATTCAAATTTTTCAACCATTATAGGTTGCTTAACCTAATGCGGTAGAAAGGACAGGCAGATAAAAGCAACCTGCAGAATAATTAAACTAAATCAAATCTTATCTATACTAATATATAAAGCTGAAGAGTTTGTTTGAACGCGCTAATCGCAGGAACTACGGGTACGACTTGAAAAATTCTTGCATTTGCATAGCCCATTAATCCAGGAAGGCTTTAAGCTATTTAGCTTTAAGCTATATTGAGGACAAAAAGGCTTGGGCTTGAGCTGCGTCCGATTTCTATGCACTGATTGTTCTCTGATTTTTCCTCTTGTAGTTTTAACATGTAATTGTTTATGTTATTAATTCAAAGCCTGTATTACGCACTATGTAGCCAAGCATATTGTACGTTACGGAATTGTATCGCTGACAGAGGTGTTCGGCACTTGTACAGCTGCACAGGAGCTAAACTTAGTATTCGGAAACACTGTTGGAGCTGCTGAACCTTGGACAAAACTATCTTAGCATTGTGTAGATTCAATTTCTTAGTATTGTATAATTGCATGGCAAACGTGTGAGCACAATGTACGAATGTGCTGTAAGGCATTTTTTTGTTGGGTTAGTCTTTTTTATTGACTTGATAGTGCTCTGGCTGTTGAGAGTATGTCATGCTCACTCAAATGTCTCGCTGATGGTGGCGTGTGTGTTGGGTCATTAGGTTCCCTTGAATATGGTTGAGCTGAATGATGCTGATCCATTCGTCATGTTCGTGAACGGACGCCGTCGGAGGGGACTGGTCATCTCTTAGCTGCCACGGCGTATTTTAATTTCTGAATTGATTTTTGTGTGTTTTCCATAATGGACGCTCTCGGCGTACAATTTATTTCTGCATCGTTCTCACACGGTTGATTTCAACATGAATGATGTAATCAAATATTTGTAACAATAGCTTGAAAATTTAAAAGAGTGTCCATGGAGTTTCTTGCCCGTTCTTCTCCATAGGTACCTACTCTTTGGAATGGGCGACTACCTTCATCTTATTGACTGACCGACCTTCTGACAATTCAAAAGTGCCTGTAACTGGTTTATTTGAAATAAGTGCTTTGATTTTGATTTTTGATTTTATACAACATCACGCTGCGACCAATAGGAGCGGAGCATAACTAACTCCACGCGAACGAAGTCGCTGGCGGCCGCTAGTTACATAATAAAATTGATGTGATGTATAGGTATACAATTAAATGTGGCACCCGCACACCGCTTATTAGTAGCACCTCAACACATTCCCCCTCTATCCCGAATGGTGACTAGACGTGCCCTTTAAGCTGTGTGTACTTACTTATAATTCGGTGGTTTTACTCCAAACCTCAAAGTCCTTATAAGTGACATTTTATATCAAAAGGAGATGTTTCAGAAATGTATGGAGCCTGGGCCAGCACATTGTACATTTAATGCTAGGTATAGTTACGCTATATTTAACTGTTTTAATGTTAATTTCCCATATTTTGGCTTAGTTTTTGTATAGATTCAATTTAACTCGGCCAAGGAGTGCAACACAACTACTAGTTAATATGGTGGTCAGCAATAAGCGAAATAAGATTTTGACAGTGACATTTGATTGACGTGTCCTGTATCTATGGCTATCGTAGCTGTATTATCTACCATACGACTGCGAAAAAAAGAAAACATGAATTCCGAACATACGGTCCGTTAAATAAACACAAACAACTCAAATCAACACTCGACACGAACACAACGGGAAAATAGAACTGTCAAAGTCGCCAATCAAACGTCATAACCAGTGTCATGGCTACTTTAATAAAGGGTTATCTCACGAAAAAACCGTTTCAAATAATTAATTATACAACGTGTAACATAAAGGGTATATACATAACAAAGGCATGGCATCTTTACATAATATCAAACGATATTGGAAGGGATTTTTAATCCTATCTCTTTATGTTAGGAAGTTATGAGGAAAAACACCGCCTGTGACAGGCTACTATCATACTAGTCGCACAGAGATATTGAAGACATTTATCGGATTTTGGCGAGTAACGTGACAGGTAACGAGTAGTTATTAACGCATGTAGTGTGCTGCCACGTTTGTTATGATTTGATTTTAAGAAACACACGAAACCGAAAATTTGGTACCAATTTTTTGAGTATTTTATTTTGAGTTGAAACCCTTCCGATATCGTTTGATATCATGTAAAGATGCCATGCCCTTGGTATGTATATACCCTTTATGTTACACGTTGTATATACTTACTTGTATTTTTATTCAAATTAATTTAGCGGTATTTTTACGAAAATCTTTTATTTTTTTCCTATTTATCTTTACAGCGTACATAGTGGTGGCCCTAAATGAAACATCTCCTGTAGAGGAAAAGTATACATTATGCTTCTATTATTTTCTTTTTTGTCAAAAACTTATCACGTTTGTCTAATAATCATCTGAACATCACGGTAAAAATGGGTTATTTTTCGCGATTTTGAACTGTCGTATTTCTTTTATTAATTAAGTTTCAGAATAAGTCAAATAATAGGGGCACGTGGAATACGTTTGTATAGAGAAAGCGCCACTAGAGTTCCCTCTTAACGTACCACAGTGTACGGGCGTAGAACAAGCCAAGTGGACAAAAATATTTTTTCATGATTTTGGAAATATATCTATAAATTAAGTATTTTTATACCTATACTAATATTATAAAACTAAAAATTCAGTTTGTTTGTTTGTTTGAACGCGCTGATCTCAGGAAGTACTTTGCCAAATTAAAAAAAGGCCGAATTAAAAAAATATTTCAGTGTTAAATAGGCTATTTATCGTGGAAGGTTATAGGCTATATACTATCACGCTGCAACTCACGGGAGTGGAGCAGTAAAGTAACCAAAGATGCGGGTAAAACCGCGGGGGACAGCTAGATTTGCTATAATATTTTATTTCAAGGAAATGCGTAGAAATTGTGTATAAATATTTTATTTCATGTAGACACGATTATAAAACACGAAAAAATTATGTCAATTGCTGCAAATATCAACGCTATTATAAATATAGGTACAACCTTAGACTTGCATATTAAATACAAAAAATCTAAATGTATAAAAATATAAATATACAACCTTAGACTAACATATTAAATATAAAAAATCTAAATGTATATGTGTGAGCATTAACTATCCTAATAATTTATCCATGCATTTCCATTTTTCCTTCCTTGTTGCGTCAACGACGATAAAAATAAGCGCGGGCTTCGCTTAACTCGTGCTGGTGGCGCCTCTCTCAAGAGTGCCAAGAAAAAGAAGAAATAAAAATAAACTTGGCTGTATGGCGCACTATGCCTTTGCCTTTTCCATTCGCCCGAACGGAAAAAAGAAGTACAAAAAAAAGATGGCGATCTCAGCTCATCCGACGCCGCGTGTACTCTAAATAATATCGAATATCTGACTTCCTAAGGGCTTCGCTGGCCAAATGAACCCTCAGTGTCCATATTGGTGATGTGTCTGTGCTTGACGAGTGTAGGCAGTGAGCAAGCAGCATCAAGTCCACGAAGAAGGAGATAGCTGACCGGCCGGCACCTGCCCCGTCGTTGGTGACTCCTTGTCCTGTCCAACTGGATCCAGGTTAGTGCTTTGCATGTTTGTTTTCCCTGCTTTGAGACCCTGGGGTTGATAGGAGAATGCAGCGACCCTTCCAGGAAGCGTCAACATTAATTATGGTGCCTCCTGTGAGGATCTTCCTCGCGTAATTATTTCAAAAATACCTACTATCGGAAATTAAATCCTTCCATTCTCGTTATTACGTTAAATACGTAATCCCAATTCTAATTTATTTGTATACTTACCTACTTAAGGCAATTTCAATTTGCCTTTCAAGTTCTAAGTGTCTAAATAAAACCTAGGTCATTCCATGATACCTAGTTATTGTTTCTTATTTGAGACCGGTTGACTATTCAATCGTACATTCATACCTCGTTCATTCCCTTGTAATAAGCTGCATTTACTTATATTCTAACAAATAGCTTTGAGACGTGTGTGCTTGTATCTCAGTCAATACGTTCGCGCGTGCATTGCTGCCGACCTACCGGCTTACGTTTTTACCGTTTTACCTACTTTTAGAACTTTTATCTTTTTGAGCGTGCGGATATCGTATACCACGTGAACTATGAGCGAACTGGAATTAATAACCGCTATTAAAAGGCGGGAATATGAGTATACAAGTATGCAGATACTTTACGATTTAGCCAATACAGTTAAGGAAACTAAAACTAAATTTGCAGCTTTTCGAGCTAGGTACAAAAAGATTGACGAGATTCGTAATAGATTTTTGGAATGCAACGATGATGTTAACCAGTTGCAATTAAAGCTTAAACCTTCGTTTGTTATCGATCATAAAGTGTTACTGTCATTCGATGAATTGTATTACTGTGTTATCGAGTTTGCGGATTCTCTCGATGCGAGCGCAGGTAGCGACTGTCGCCCGGAATTAGGTCAAGGTCACGTGCGTTCGCAAGTGAAGTTACCGAAGCTAGAACTCCCAAAGTTTGATGGTAATATAGAAAAGTGGCAAACATTTAAAGATAGTTATACAACACTTGTTCATAATAATAGTTCATTATCCGACACTGAGAAATTTCACTATTTGCTGTCATGTTTATCTGGCTATGCACTGACATTAGCGAAGGGCGTGCCAGTGACATCGGCAAATTATTCAGTGGTTTTTGCAACTTTACTGGACAGATATGACAACAAGCGTATTCTTGCAACAGCTTATTTAGAAAAAATAATTAAAATTAATCCCATACAAAAGTCATCTTTATCTAACTTATCTGAGTTATCTAACACACTTTATGAATGCGTTAGTGCCTTGCGCGGTTTGTGTATTGATGATTTATGCGAATTTATTTTATTCTACATTGCGTCTAGGCCTTTAGATACAGAAACAAGAAAAAGGTTTGAATTACAAAACACTGAAGAAATTCCGAAATTTAATAACTTCATTACTTATTTACAAAATTACATAAAAGTATTAGAAGTTAGCCAACCAGTCAATATTCCATCATCAAATTCTACAAGTAAACAAAATCGGCCTAATACAAATAAAGATTATTTATCGCGTCAACCAAATTCATCTCTAATTTCTTCCAACAATAATAATAAAGTTAGTCAGATTGTGTGTGTTGTAATGAAAATCATTCAATCTACCGTTGTAGTAAATTGCGTTCTATGAATATGACACAGCGACAACAATTAGTTAAGGATTTAAAATTATGTCAAAACTGCTTAAGGCCGGGTCACACTGTTACCGATTGTAAATCTGAGTCAACATGTTTCATTTGTAATGCAAAGCATAATACTTTGTTACATGAAGAGCATAAGAGTTTACTGTCTCATACTAGTGAACTGGATTCATCCCAGCATCCCGATATGAACACTACTCTAACTAGTGCTACCCAGTCAAACATTTCAAATCAACCTATTAGCAAAAAAATCCTTGGTACAGCAGTAGTTCGTGTGAAGCGATCGGATGGCTCGTGGCAGTATGTCCGCACAATTATTGACAGTGGCTCGATGGATTCATTTATTACAAGTAGCTGTGCGCGACAATTAGGTTTACATATCAAGAAATGTAAATTAAATGTAAGTGGCATCGGTCAAAATTATGGGTGTAGCATTAAAGGTCACACCTTCGGTTCAATAAGACCTCGATTGAGTGACACCCCTCAGTTTGATATTCAATTAGTGGTTCTACCTAAAATCACATCCCTGATTCCTTCGATGTCGTTGCCGACAATCGTCAAGGATAAGTTTACACATCTAGATCTCGCCGACCAGGACTTTGATAAATCCGGTCCGATCGATCTGTTGTTAGGAGTAGACTGTTTTGACCAGATATATACTGGCTCACGTTTCAGTCCAGGCCCAGGCTTTCCATGCGCACTCTCTAGTGTATTCGGCTGGGTGATAAGTGGTCAGTTTCTTCAAAACGTGGTAGCTAAAACTCCGGCTACACCCGTTACGCTCCTCGTCGCGTCTTCTAGTGCGCTCGACGAGATCGTTCAACGGTTTTGGGAGTCCAAGGAGCCGCCGAAATGTAAAATTTCCGGCCCTGAGGATGAAAAATGCGAACAAAAATATAAAGAAGGCACGTATCGCACCTCCGATGGGCGTTACGTTGTACCAATTATGCTTAAAGATGATGCTCCAGCCTTAGGAGAATCATATAAACAAGCGTTTAATCGTTTTCTAAATTTGGAAAAAAGTCTAGCTAGTCAAAATGAGTTAAAAACTGAATATAAAGAATTCATGCAACAGTACGAGGATCTCGGACATATGCAGCCAGTGCAGCCCTCGTCTACTGACTGTTATATAATTCCCCACCATTGTGTAATCCGACCTGAGAGTACCACGACACGGTTACGAGTGGTCTTCGATGCTAGTAGTCGGACTTCGAGTGACCTGTCACTAAATAATATTGTTCATGTGGGTCCAAAACTTCAAGTAGACATCGTTGATCTAATCACAAAAGTCAAAATTCACAAAGTTGTTTTTACTGCGGATATTCGTCGCATGTATAGACAAATATTAACAAGACCGCAAGAAAGATGTTATCAACACGTTCTTTGGCGTAATGACCCAACTGAGGTTTCAAAGGAATACGAACTCAATACCGTTACGTACGGAGTTAGTAGTTCTCCTTACTTAGCCATTCGAACACTTCATCAACTTGCTGAGGACCACGGTGCTGAGTATTCTAGTCGTGCAGCACAGGTTATCCGTTTAATCATACCTTCAAATCATATTCAAGTACATTTAGTTGGCTCTTATGATGGATCTTTGAAAGGTTATGGTTGTTGTGTTTATATCTGTGGGGTTACCAATGAACCCGGTAATGTAACCACGACCAGTTTGTTAATAGGGAGATCTAGAGTTGCCCCCTTAAAACCAACAACGGTGAATCGACTTGAGCTAAGCGCAGCTGTGCTTCTAGCAAAGGTTCTATCACACATGTATGATTTACTTAAAGATAAAATTTCCATCGATCCCATTCGAGCTTATTCAGACAGCAGCACTACCTTGTCTTGGCTTAACACTGGCCCTCATTTACTAAAAATGTATGTAGCCAATCGTGCGGTTCAGACAACTGATTTAATTAGTCGAGATCGCTGGTACTATGTATCAACAAATGATAACCCCGCCGACTGTTGTAGTCGCGGAGTATCATGTCCAGAGATTCTAGATCACCCGCTTTGGTGGACAGGGCCTTCTTGGCTGAAAGAATCACCTGAGCAAAGGCCTAAAAGGCAGGTATTACTTCCGAAGGAGAACTTGCCTGAACTGAAATCAATAGAAAGTAAAAGTCTTCTTGTTACGGATGATGAGAATCCACTGTTGAACTTAATGTCTAAACATTATTCATTTACAAAAATTCAAAGAATGATAGCATGGTGTAATCGTTCTGTTTCTAACTCTAAAACGGCCAGGCAAGACCGAAATCTCTCTCCTCTTAGTAGTGCTGAGCTCGAAAAAGCAACGAAAGTGCTGGTTAAATTCCGTCAAGATAATTACATGACTTCGGAAGTTGACCGGGTGCGTAAAAACGAACCTAATACTCCGCCGATGTTTTGGAAAATGGCTCGTATCGTGCAAGTGCATGCAGGTTCAGACCAGGTAGTTAGAGTCGTTACTCTCCAAACTGCTAACGGAAAGACGTTTCGTAGGCCGGTGGTAAAGGTTTGTCCCTTACCAATTAATTAGTTTATTTTCCTTTTATATACCTAACTAGAGTATAAGTACACACTGTCTTTAGGTTATTTAAAATAAGCCACCAATTATTTACCCTTATTAACTAGAATTTTATGCATTTTTTCGGCAGTAGCTCATAGTCCAGCTATTGCTGATTTCACTCTTAATTTTTCGCATTCTTCTTGAAACCCTTGTGGATTTCAGGTGGGGGAAATGTGTGAGCATTAACTATCCTAATAATTTATCCATGCATTTCCATTTTCCTTCCTTGTTGCGTCAACGACGATAAAAATAAGCGCGGGCTTCGCTTAACTCGTGCTGGTGGCGCCTCTCTCAAGAGTGCCAAGAAAAAGAAGAAATAAAAATAAACTTGGCTGTATGGCGCACTATGCCTTTGCCTTTTCCATTCGCCCGAACGGAAAAAAGAAGTACAAAAAAAGATGGCGATCTCAGCTCATCCGACGCCGCGTGTACTCTAAATAATATCGAATATCTGACTTCCTAAGGGCTTCGCTGGCCAAATGAACCCTCAGTGTCCATATTGGTGATGTGTCTGTGCTTGACGAGTGTAGGCAGTGAGCAAGCAGCATCAAGTCCACGAAGAAGGAGATAGCTGACCGGCCGGCACCTGCCCCGTCGTTGGTGACTCCTTGTCCTGTCCAACTGGATCCAGGTTAGTGCTTTGCATGTTTGTTTTCCCTGCTTTGAGACCCTGGGGTTGATAGGAGAATGCAGCGACCCTTCCAGGAAGCGTCAACAGTATAATTATATGTATGTATAAAAATATAAATATACAACCTTAGACTAACAAATTAAATACAAAAAATCGAAATCTAACACTAGACTAATATATTTACATTAAAACTAATCCTCAATATCAGAATCATCTGATTCAGAATTCGATGAATCCAATTGAAAATAGTCTTCCTGAATTTGTAAAGGTCTTAGTTGTAATTGGAGTCGAGGCTCTATAGTGGGAGCTATGATGAGCTTTAAGATCTCGGCGCATAATTTACTACTCTTTTTTTTCCGTATTTCCCGGAGGCTGTTGATCAGAGGATCAGACGTTAAAATCAACATATTGAGCAAGTCAAGAGCATGTCTCTGTTCGTGGCGAGACGAGAGAATATCTGCTCGAGATTGTATAACAACAATGTGCTTCTCTAAAGGATAACATTGTTTTTTTTTATTTTACAATGCAATCATATGACGGAAACACGTGATGCCCAACTTTCATGGTCCACTTCGTAGTTTGTTTGTAAGAGTGGGATGTTGATTTAGAATCAATAAAATACGCTAATGCCTCGTCACTACTTAGCGATCTATCAGTTTGCATAGCACTTAGTTGTTGGAGGTATGCACTTGCAGAAGATGGATTTTCGCCAATGTCCTTTATTACTCTGGCAGCTTTATTCCTTTTTTAGGTCTTCCGGGTCGACAACAATCAGCGGATGAAGTAGAAGGTTGTGGTTGAGTCGATCTTAAGCAAAATTCTATCTTTTCGCCTTCCAGCCACAACTTATTCTTACTCAGGAAACGCTCCTTTGATTTTGCTGAAGACACCCACTTAGTTGCAATTTTCGAAGAAATGCTGGCTATTTTCATCTTAATTTCCCTTTGACATACTTCAGTGATATCAGAGAAATCACACTTAAACAAAATAAATTGAAATAGACGATCATTTCTTTCATCTTCGAAAACACTATTTTGCCAATAGAGTAAGTCATTTCTACAAAAAAAAAGAAAAAAAAAATGTTGTACTCAAGTGTGCTACATAAAATAGGTCACATAATAGTCTATAGCCATGTAGTTAAAACATATCAAAAATTCAGAGTGGATACAAGAGGATACATGGCTTTTCTAAGCCTGTTAAGTTCAAAAACAAAGAAAAAGATTGTAATTTTTTGAGTACTCAGAGATAGGCTACTTTATGAATGTTTATAACACATTAAAAGATTCTAATAAGAAAATAATATTGAACATACCTTCAGAAGTAAAATAAATCACTAAAACTTTGCAAAAAATTAAAACTACCATCATGAGATGTTAGTGTAAGTGTCGCTGAAATGCAACTGATTTATTTATTTAACTGCACTTACCTAATTACCTTACTTTGATATACGATGACTCACCCATATGAAATGTTAGACGTAAACAATTATTGGAATCAGAGGTTTAGGGGGGTTGTTTACAGGTAGATACTACAAATTTCTGGAAATTCGATAATGACTTTTGTCCACCTGGCTTGTTCTACGCCGGACACTGTGCGTACATATTTTTTGTATACTCTATGTAAATAGTACACTGTAGACTACCTAGATTATTTCTCTCTCCTTTCCCTTAGTATTCCATCCAAAGGTTGTCTGTAAAAGATCGCTCTTAGCGATAAGACCGCCCATTGTGTCACCCTTTGTAAAATCTTTATATTTATGTTCTGTAATCTATATGGTGTACATAATAAAGAGTATTCTATTCTATACATAAGACTAGTTATTATTGTATATAGGGGGTTTTGGGGAAATAACACGACTTCATTGAATGCTGTATATGGTCGACTGGCGAACCGTTTATTAAGAAGACAGCGATACACACGTAATGTTGAGGGTACAATGTTGACACATTTTATTACATTACCTACTTACAACATACATTACAGTTATCACCGACTTGTATAAAGTGGATTGTCGATTTCCAAGCTCTTTATCTTTTACCTCTGTTGTCTTTTATACGAATCATCATCATCAACCTTTTTATCGTCCAACTGCTGGGCACAGGTCTCCTCTCATACAGAGCAGGATTGAGCGTAATCACCACGCTTGCTCAATGCGGGTTGGCGATTGCAGACTTAAAGTCCAGGTTTCCTCAAGATGTTTTCCTTCACCTTCAGTCGTTGGTGTCCAAGATATACTTAGAAAGTGCATATAACTTTAGAAAAGTTACATTGGTACTTGCCTGACCTGGAGTCGAACCCGCGCACTCATACTTGAGAGGCTGGTCTTTTAATCACTGGGCCACCACGACGTTTTTTTCTATTTATTTTATACGAATCCTGCAAAAGAAAATCCGCGCACACAGTCCGAACGCGCAGTCCTTAAATTTTGGGGCCCTCATGAGACCGGTCTTAGAACTAGTTGTGTGGCCTTCGAACCACGGAAGGTTTTCTACATCGGCCCCGCAACTGATGCGCCGTGAATGAGTTCAAACTACATTTTTTATAACTGGTATGTTATTAGCAATATGGCCGACCTGTTATAAATATTGATATTTTGGGCGGTTTGACTGATGCGCATGTTTTTTGTAACTAGACTAGTTGTGCCCCGATCTTTCCCGCATCAGTAGAAGTAATATAATGATAAATAAAATTATAAAAACCTATTCTCATGCCTAATGAATGTATATACGAAATTTCATCAAAATCGGTTCAGCCGTTTTGAAGGAGTTCGAGGATAAACACTGTGACAAAGGAAATTTTATATCTATACTAATATTTAAAGCTGAAGAGTTTGTTTGAACGCGCTAATCTCAGGAACTATTGTTTCGATTTGAAAAAATATTTTTGCGCTGGATAGCCCGTTAATCCACGAAGGCTTTAGGCTATATACCATCCCGCTGCGACCAATAGGAGCGGAGCATATAAAAAAATAAGATATTGAATCCTTCGCGGGTGAAACCGCGCGGCGCAGCTAGTAATAGATATAACGTAGACGGTTTTACTAGTAAAGCTATGTTTGTAAAAAGGAATACATAAAATAAAATAAAAAACTTACTGTAATAAATTCTCTAAATTTTGGTAAAAACCTCACCAAAATCGGTTGGATAGTAATTGTTGTCTGTTGATTAATAATCATCATCAACCTTTTTATTGTCCCAGTGTTGGGCACAGGTCTCCTCTCATACAGAGAAGGATTGAGGTTGATTTATAAAAATACTTATATAAAATAAGGAAATGTAGGAATTAGAATTCAATGATAAGCTCACGCTTGCTTACAGGCATCAGGCCATGTATGCTATAAAAGATCTTATCTTGACCAAAACAGTGTTTGAACGCAAATATTCGTTTGATTTAAAACGCAGCCATAATAAAAGAGAAAATAAATTATAATATGCATATAACGGCACATGGCCATTATCAGAAGAAGTTGGCGCTACTAAAGCATCAACTGGGGAAGATGGCCATCATTAGAAGATATTAGCGGTACAAAAGTATCATCTGGGGAAGCTCCGTCTTTATTTAGCAAGGGATTCTTTGTAGGCGTAGGTTATCGGGCAAGGAGATAATCAATTATAACGATAAACTTTAAATCAAACTTTGATCACTCCAATTTTACAATAATTTTCCTAAGAAATAACGTTCCACTTGACACGAGTCGCACATCTCAGATCACCGTTGACTAGCTGTCACCAGTCCCCGTTTTGTGCCAGTGTCGGGTGTTACGTTTAGGAATCACTACACGATTACATTACATTTCGTTCAGAAATTAGAAAATCGATTAATCGGATAACTTAAAACTATATCGCTATCAGACGGTGCTCAGCGCCGATACATATATTGTATATATTTTATTTTGCATTTAATGTTTATAAGTATGTTCGTGCGTGGTATGGATTTGCATATTAATTGCGCAAATGCTGTTTAATTGTATGACTAGGCAGGTTTCATATGCAAAATTGCTCATATAGAACTTTATAAAAATAGAAAAAAAAACTTTATCTTATAATATTGTTTGTCAAAAATAACAATGCCATTTAGAAATAGTGGCGGACACTTCCTGCAATAAAATATTTGGCGACGTTAAAAATAATACTTTACAACTTTTTAAAAAGAGAATTAATTTTACAGACGTACGGCAGGTGTTTGTATGACAATTATTTTTTAAATACTTTAACAGCCTCCATGGCGTAGTGGTAGTGAACGCGGCCGTTGCTCAAGGAGAAAAGAAAGAAGAGAAGGTTTTTCTCGGTCGTAGGCCATAACATCGGCTGCCGGCGGAAGTTACCACCCACCAGACAAAGTCATGCCGCCAAGCGATTCGTCGTGTTCCGGCATGATGTCTGGTGAAGCCGTACGGAGGACGGGTCTGAGCAGTTGTGTTGCGATGTGTGGCGGGTACAATGCGCCAAATGTTGTTGTCTCGGGAATTTGGTCGTGGAGAGTCTCCAAATCAATCTCCCTCTAGCGCAGCATCGTTTGGTCGTGTTGGTCTTGGGTTTAACATTGCATCACCTCGCTCAACTGCCGTCATCCTTCCTATTCCTAAGTTTTTTAAGTGAATAGGCTTAATAAACTAGTGCGCTTTACACTCAACGATTGCATCACTGCTTAGCATCAGGCGGGATTGCAGTCAAGCACTAGTTTATAATTATTAAAAAAAAAAAGGAGTCGCGGGTTCGATCCCCGCGCAGTGCAAATACTTATTTGTGTGCATGAATATGAATATTTGCACTGGTCTGGTCATGCCTCGGAAAGCACGGTAAGCCGTTGGTCCTGTTTGCCATACGAACATCTAATGGCAGTCGTTACGGGTTGTTGGAGCACTCAAAATTACAACAATTAGTCTAGCTGCATTGCTTCGATACCGCCTACGGGTTGTGGACGTCAGACGGCAGTCGCTTCACGGAAAATATCGAAGTTTAGCCAAAATCGGGCCTGGTCCTTACCGGGCGACGACGAGCTGCCCACTGCTCACCGCCCGCAGGCCCGCGCCTACGGTGGCTGGGAGTTTGGTGTCGTCTCCCGATCAGGGCGTCTCCTGCGGCGGCTAGTTGCGTAAGGGCGCTGGGATTCCCGCTGCCTCTCGCGCTCCGCCTCCTCCTTTGCCAGCATCACTGCTTCGCAGAAGGAGGCGACGGCCTGCCATGAACTCTTGCTCCGGACTATGGCCTGGAACAGGGTCCGACGCGAGAGATCGCAGCCGAGCGCCGTACTGCTTACCATCAGGTGGGATTGTGGTCAAGCATTAGTTTATAATATTAAAAAGAAAGCTCTGTAACTATAAGTGGAATTAAAAAAGAAAACTATTTGGTAGCCAATTCTTGAGAAAGACTATGCGCTCATTCTTAGAGAGAAGCAAAACAAAGCAAAGAAAAATGCCAATTGAAAACGAAGTGAAGCATGCGGCCGATGCGATGCTACGGGGTGAGTTGTAACAAGAAACTTCACGTTCATAACGTTACGAGCAGTAGGCCTAGTATGAGTTTTCATTACGAAACTCGATCGTCGATATCGAGCGCGTTTAACTCATCGATTGGCCCGCTTCAAGGTTGTAAAAACTCTCAATCAATGAGACCGCCAAACGCGCTCGATATCGACAAACGAGTTTCGTAATGAAAACTCATACTAGGTCTACAGAAGCTTATGTTCAAAAAAATGGTCACACATCGAAGTAGCCTCAACAGTTTTTAAAATAAACTCATTAGCAGTAATAAACATGTGCTTTGCACATGTGCTACAATGCTTCCTGTTTCAATGATATTCCATGATTGATTACTGAATAAAGTCATTAAGAATATGAATACAATGCAAGCGAGGTTGGCTTGTTTCAATTATTTAATGTGGTTGTAATTGTTCAATTATTTTTGCTACATTGCCCCGTTCGAACAACTACCTTTTACAGACAAATATTTAAACAGACGACATCACATCAAGCTACTCCAATCTGTCAGATTTCTTTATAAGAATTTCAACTTTATCTCTAAAGTATTAAGGCTCATGGTTGATCGGGAATATTTGGTAATTTCAGGTAGCTTTACCTGCTATCGCAGTAGTCGATCGCCCAACCGCTGCGTCAAACATTTCGGTAAATTAAAATCTAATCTATTCTATTAAAAAAATATTATGAAGCTGAAGCATTTGCTTGTTTGAACGCGCTAATAAATTTAAAAAAATATTCTTGTTTTGGATAGTCTAAGTAAAGAGGAAGGGTTTAGGATGTATAACATAACGCTGCGACTAAAAGGAGCTAAAAAGCAGTGGAAAATGTGGAAAAAACGGAGAAAATTATTCATCTTTGATGGCTTCCGTAGTATGCACTGCATAAACATAAGTATTATGTCATATTTTCAACAATTTCTGTTATTATGATCGCGATTAAGAAGTTAGACGCGATCATAATAACAGAAATAGTTTATAAATATTAAAAAATATATATATTTCGCATATGCGAGGCGATACTTCCAGTTCTAGTTTTTTTGGTGTGGATGGAAAAACATCAAATGACCTCTTCCGCTCTGGGTGGAGCGGAAGGGCGTGTCAGACTTTTACTGATTAAAACCCAACCGTGTTCCTTCACTTGTCTGTGCGCCAGGGCCACGGTTTCTTTTTTAACCAACCCGCAACCCTCTGCCAGTTTTAGCTAATCACATGACCAAATAAAATTTTAAACTTTACCTAATCATCACCGTATCAATACTAACGAATTTTGAAATAATCCTTTTTTCCGCGAATTATTTTCAACTTCCCCAAAATTTGGATTTTTTTAAATAAGTGGCAACACCGGTATTATTATGAGCGAATAGCGATTCGACCGCGTGCCGCGTGCCCTGCCTCCTTTCGCCCGCACATGTATTAATTTACTTCCTTTTGCGAAATAATATTTTTTTATTGGGGAATTTTTTTTCAAGTTTGCCCATCTTTGTAGGCTTTAGTAGAATCAGTTATCGATACCTAACAATACCTTCACGGATCGGACAGGCTTTTCTTTACATACTGTACAAGGCGTGATATGTCGGTATACGCACATGTAATATTATCAATAAAGAGTTGAGTTTTGAGTGGCAAAAATAAGTCTCTACAAGCATTAAGAATATTTTTAATTTTTTCAGTTTTCGAATATAAGTTTGTGTGTGTGTTGTCTATTCAGCTATTGTAAGATGTGACCATTGAATTATTCTATGTTTTTAAGAAACATTTTTGATTTTAGTGCATTAAACACGAAGATTGCAAATATTTTTTGCACGTATGCAATTCCGTAGCACCGCTACGTCTCGTAGAGATATCGTAGCTGCATTGCTACGCGGTGCATCGCTGCACGTAGCGCATCTCGTAGACGTCTACAGAATGCGTTTCGTAGCGATCAATTGCTTCAAATTCTTGCATTATTTTCAGCTTTGGCTTGCAAATTATTTGCGAATTCAGTTGTTCGATAATTTACACAATAATATAACAGTTCCTTTTCACAATTAAACACATATGTATATAAATGTCATAAAAATTTACGCCTAATATAGAATAATTCTATTAAAAGTTAATTGCGTATAATGAAGCTGTGTGTTGTACGTATGCGCGAATGTCGTGACATAAGATGCGCGTGAGAACGCTCCCGGCTAACGAACTCGCGTCGCTGGTTTATTTTCATTCCTATGTTTTGGCCAGTGCGATAGCGCAGTTGGCCAAGACGTAAGAAAGAGGGGATAAGGAGGTTTGCGTTGCCCCCCTTAACGATTGTGTTATGGAGGGCAAAGCAAACATTACATTATTAATTAAAGAACCTAATATTGGAGCCTAATATAAGAATATTGCTTAAATATGAATCTTGAATTATTAATCATTTATATTATTATATTATACCGCTGGATGCGGGAGGCGCAGGACCCGTCGCCGTGGAGAACCTTGGGGGAGGCCCATGTCCAGCAGTGGACGTCTTTCGGTTGAAATGATGATGATGATGGTTATTATTATATTTATATGTATTCAATCCATACAAAAAAAAAAAAAACAAAATTACATATATAAAGTTCTAGTTGTGATTATGTACGTATATATTATATTATGTATATTCAAGGCCCCACATATTTGTTTGGAAAATCCCAGAAAGAGTGGTCTTTCATTAAATAGTAATATTATTGTAATTTGCTTTGGGTTGGGTTAAATGTAGTATTCATATGGGTTTTTTGGTGAATTTGTAAATGTCACACATAATGACATTATTAATTCCATTAGGTAAATTTATTTCGGATAGCATGCATTAGGTTTTATTACTTACTTGTGTTTTATTCTTATTGCCATTTAATAATAGCTTTTCCTTATGAAATTTCTTTGTTACATCAATAAAAATAGTTACTAACTGACAATAAAATATGTATTAATATAATTTATATTTTTTTTTATATACAAATACAAAATATCTAGATATTTTAATACATGAATAGCTTACAATATAAAAATAGGTACAAAAATATTTGCAAAACAGTAAACTATATATTTTAATTAATGTTGTATACATTAATTAATGTAAAGTCTGTTTAAAATATGTCATAGGTATTTTACAAATAAATGCCTATTCACAAGTGTAACATATTTAGCGAAAACCATTCAGTTAGAAAATATTCATTTACTTTAATTTTAAACGTACAATAGAAAGTAAAAGACCAAGAAGACGTCTAAAATAATGATGTAGTAATCTAAATATCTAAGACTCTAGGCATAACATAATACAGTCTCAAAGCCTGACAGAATGCCTCCATTATACAAAATCTCCTGACCGATCTCTGAACATCTAAGACAATAGCAAGACGTCGAACCCTATTAAAGTAAATAGGTACAGACTATAGGTTGTAAACACATAACAACATGTAGGGCACCTTTGATACTTGATATCACAATAACGACTTAGATACAACACATAAACCTTGACAAGTACATACCCATTGTTTCAATAATAATTTCTTATCCAACCTCTGTTTAATCTGAGACGCTGCCAAAATAGTACATACTCAGACGTGCACACTAAACACATGTTCTATAGAAGAACCACAGTCTAAAATATTTTTTTCAGCTAATCCGTTTCAAATGTAAGCGCAAAAGAAGTTTTCTTTGTTATTTTTTTAGCCTGTGACCGCGTCATTTTTAAACGATGACTAGATCGAGACGGACAAAGAAATATCCATGCAATTTGTCAGTTGAGTGAACTTTGAGTATATTTTTTTATTGGCTATCCTTTTCCTATGAGTTGTTTTACTAAGTGTTATTTTATTACTAGCTTTCCGCCCGCGGCTTCGCCCGCTTGGGGTTCGGTAATATCGCGCTTTTTAGATTTCGCTCGGGAACATCAAATTTTTCCGGGAGAAAAGGTAGCCTATGTCCTTTCTCAGGGTCTAAAGATTGTCTGTGCCAAATTTAATCAAAATCGGTTAAGAGGTTTAAGCGGGAAAGCGTACTTATTGGGGGTTAGTTTCTTTATTAGCCGTTTCTACCGACGAATAGATTAGGTAACAAAAGACGCATAAGCTTTACCATAGTTTTACCATCAACGATTGCGTCAGTGCTTACCATCAGGCGGGATTGCAGTCAAGCGCTAGTTTTAGCTTTTTAGTTGTAGCTTTCGCGCTTAAACCTCTCAACCGATTTTTATGAAATTTGGCACAGACAATCTTCAGGCCCTGAGAAAGGATACAGGCTACCTTTTATTGAAATATTTGATATTCCCGAGGGAAAAAAACTAAAAAGCGCGATAAAGCCGAATTCTACGCGAGCGAAGCCGCGGGCGAAAAGCTAGTAATAAAATAACACTTAGTAAAATAATTCATAGGAAAAGGATAGCCAATAAAAAAATATACTCAAAGTTCACTCAACTGACAAATTGCATGGATATTTCTTTGTCCGTCTCGATCTAGTTATAAAAAAAGCACGAGTTGGACTCATACCATTATCTAAATAAAAAAAGTTCAGTTTTCAGTAGTAATACATCATCTGTAAACATTTCAAGTGTCTAGCTGTTACGGTTCATGAGATACAGCATTGTAAGAGACAGACGGGCAGATATTAGAGTCTTAGTAATCATCATCATTTCAGCCGAAAGACGTCCACTGTTGGACATAGACCGCCTTATGGATCTCCACGGCGACAGGTCCTGCGCCGCCGCATCCAGCGGTTTCCCTTGGTTCATCTTGGCGGGGGCCTACCCACGCTGCGTCTCCCAGTATGTGGTCGCCAGTCGAGAACCCGTCGGCCCCATCGGGCATCGATCCTACGGGTAATGTATCCGGCCCACATCCACTTAAGTGTTGCAATTCTTCGGACTATGTCGTTCTTCTGCGGATCTCTTCATTTCTGATTTCATTACGCAGTGAAACCCCAAGCATAGCCCTCAAGAATTTTGATTGATTACGGGAATTGGCCTTCAGTATTATATGTGGAGCTATTGCCTTTAAATTTGATTGGCCTCAATAACCCAGCAACTGGGTAAGACTACCCGTATTACGATTCTCGAAGATCTTTGCATGACAACCGGAACTATAGGCTTAATATTTGCTTTCCAAACCATGGGTATCAAAATGTATTAGAACCATCCACGAATTGACCGCAGTAAGGGTGGCTTAACCTCCCATCCACATGTGCATTTATTGTTATCTAACCACTATTCCTTAAAAAGAGAATAGAAGAAAATAGTTTACTTTATTGCTGGTCATCGCCGACTGCCGAAGATGAAAACGTAACACCGAGTAACTTAATTTCGTTTTTAAATAAATTGGACCGTAATTTAAAACAGACAGTATTCGTGAAGCACGAATGTCCGTCTGTATCGCTGACTCATGAACTTTGTATTCCAATGCTTCCTCTGCGGTTTTCCTAAAAATCTGGAACGGTTTCTTGCTTCATTAACTTTGCCTTATATAATGCCTTTTTAGAATTGACTAAACGAGAAAGACGTTGTACTATATTTCACTGATACATATATAAGTACTCCTTTTAATTCAACCTAAAATTGATCTGTAGGTAATTTTTTTTTAATAAATATAAACTAGTGCTTGACTGCAATCCCGCCTGATGGTAAGCAGTGATGTAATCGTTGATGGTAAAGCGCGCTAGCTGATTTAGACTATTCACTTAAATAACTGAGTATAGGAATGAAGACGGCAGGTGAGCGAGGCACGACCAACGATGTTGCACCAAAGGGAGATTGATCTGAAGACCCTCCACGACCAAACTTGCGACACAACAACATTTGGCGCATCGTACCCGGCACACATCGCAACACAACTGCTCAGACCTGTCCACCGTACGGCTTCACCAAACATCATGCCGGAACACGACGAATCACTTGGCGGCAAGACTTTGTCTGGTTACTTGGACAAAGGATAGGTTTATGATGATAATAATGTTTTAAATACATAATTACTTCTACTAAATGACAAGAGGCAGGTTACATGATAACATGACATAACATAATCAGCCTAAATGGTCCCATTCCTGAAACAAAGACCTCCTCTCGGTGAGAGGAAGTGGGCCGTCATCTACCACGCGGGCCCATTACGGGTTGGTAAATGTCAGGTTCGAAGTTTACCTCTAGGACATGCCGGTTTCCTCACAATGTCTTGCGTTTTATGTCGGTTCCGCCGAAACGCTACGTCCCGAAATTCTGTAATATCTTCGTAAATATTCATTTAAATTATATGCTATAAAGGGCCACATATATCTATATTAAATCAACAATGTATTTAAGGTAATTAATTGGATAAGGATTAATGCAGTATTGGTTAAAATCGCTTCGAAAATGGTCCATTTTTTGTCGTAAAAAGTAAATGACTAAAAAGGTTATTGTGGGATATCCATAAGAGATAGGCATGTACCATCGCGGAGTTTTCTGTAGACCTTTTCAATGCGTACAATACATAGTACATTATTTTGATCAATCTTGTAGGGTTCAGCCTGCGTTTGCAATGTAAGCGGAAAAATGTAATTAAGAAACCTCAAAAATAACAGTAATTCTCAACGATTTAATGGATATGATTATACAGTATGTTAACTAACAGAGGGCGTTCCCGTTAACCCGAAATAGTATAGCATACATATATGCTAAAAAAAATATTTCCATTCGAAAACAAAATGTTTTAAATTTTTTCCAATATGAAAATATTCAATAAAAATTTTAAATTGACATGTAAAAGAAACACACTGTACACGCGAACATGAAAGACGGCAACGTCGCAATTTATTTATACATGACGACTACTATTTTGATTTAAAACAGGAGGTTTCAAATTTATTTCCAATTAGGATTTTTTTTATTCGGATTTTTTTATGCTTATTTTTCTATGCTGATATTTTTATTTTAATCTATTTATGATATATATTAACGAGTTTAAGGGAACGCCCTCTGTTATTTAACATACTGTATATATAAACCTTCCTCTTCAATCTCTCTATCTATTAAAAAAACCGTATCAAAACCAGTTGCTCAGTTTTAGATTTGAGCATACATAGGGATATAGATTTTAGATTTGAGCATACATAAGGATGTAGATTTTAGATTTGAGCATACATAAGGATATAGATTTTAGATTTGAGCATACATAAGGATATAGATTTTAGATTTGAGCATACATAAGGATATATATTTTAGATTTGAGCATACATAAGGATATAGGGACCAAGAAAGTGACTTTGTTTTATACTATGTAGTGATTATGTTCTTATGCCAATCATTGTTTTGTTCCACAATGAAATTGTCTTACAAGCATACATTTTTTTCTGCATTATGGTAGAAATTTTGACTTATAGAATTATTGAAGTCACAGTGTTGCGTCAAGACATGATGATATATTCAATAAAATATTACTTATCCTTTTTAAATGCGTTACGTTTTGTGCTTTAGATAAAATGGCGAATTGTGACTTTTTAATACTAAAAATAGGCTACCAACACAGAAAGTTTAGTATCTAAAATATCTATAAAGTAATGACATCTTTATCATAAAGCCAACTCTTCAAGCAAGTAGGTAAGTAGGTACTAACAATCAAAGTGAACATGTTACCAAAAACCTATTTCTTACCGATTCTCAGAGCTCGAGCCACGAACCTTATAATTTCCTTTATCGATTTATCGACATTATACGTAAGAACTTGTTACAGCGTGACGTTCTAACCAAATTATAGTACGCCTTTAATAACCAAGGTTTTTTTGTGCACCGCCCCCTAGCGGACAACGCGTGAGCCAAACATATGCAGAGGTCAATCAACCCCACATTATTATTGACAGCACTAGAACTTGCACGGGACATACCAGCGCACATTTAATTAATAATGAGGATTTTTCGATGCTTGAATTCTGTTTTACACAACGACCGATTTATCATGAGCTCCTTCGCCCCTTCGATTTGTTTGACTCTTGGGTGTTTTAAGAGGGTATTGTATAGAATGTAGGTGTCATGTTATGCTGGTTTTGTAGTGAAGCAACGCACTCTGTTGCTAAGGGCTTCGTTCACGCATAATTGGCCTCCAGCCGGTCGCAGGCTTACGTCATCGCAATGTGCGATCAGAATGTATAGAACGCCTCGCACCGATGCCATCAGAAGGGGAGAAGGAAGTTTTAAACTAATATTCATAGTAAATAGTATATTGCATGATTTTGTGTCAGTTATAAAGGAACTTTTTTTTTATAAATTATTAACAAGCGCTTGACCGCAATCCCGCCTGATGGTAAGCAGTGACGCAATCGTTGATAGTAAAGCGCACTAGTTTATTAAGAGCCTATTCACTCTAGCCTTGAAGACACTCAAATTGTAGTCCGACGGAAACACCGCCGCTGGCAAATTGTTCCAGTCCCGCGATGTACGCGGTATAAAGGAGGAGGCGAAACGCTTCGTCTGAATCGTAGTGGTGTTAACAACGTAAGGGTGGAAACTAGCCGTATGACGGGTCGTCCGATGGTGGACGTGGAACGAAGATGGGGGAATTAAATCATGCAATTCCCTCGCACACTCCCCAAAATGCATCCTATAGAACACCGAAAGGCTGGCTACTCTACGCCTATGCTCTAGGCTTTGGAGACCATCTCGAGTTAAATCAGGGTCACCAATCAGCCTCTTCACACGCCTTTCCACTGAATCCAAAGTGGCCAGGCAACTATCGGTAATAGTTTTATTTCTATAGTCATTACCCTGTTTTCATTGATACTAAGTTAGGTTATCGATTTCTATTTCGTTTATTTTAGAAGTCTGCTAGTGTGGGTAAAAAAAGGTGATATATAATATAGTTATTACAAAATTTATCCACATATGTGTGAAAAGAAAAATGAAAATTACTGTATTTACCCAATTCGAGATAGGTAGTAGGCCATACCATCGGCTGGCGGCAGAAGTTACCACCCACCAGACAATGTTTTGTCGCCAAGCGTCAAATGACATCTCCCGCTCTGGGCGGAGCGGAAGGACGTGTCAGACTTTTACTGACTAAAACCCACCCGTGTTTAAATATAAATAAATAAATATATACGGACAAATCACACAGATTGAGTTAACCCCAAAGTAAGTTCGAGACTTGTGTTATGGGATACTAACTCAACAATACTATATTTATAATAGATAAATATATAGATAAACATCCAAGACCCAGGCCAATCGGGAAAAGATCGTTTTCCATCATGATCTGGCAGGGGATCGAACCCGGGGCCTTCACGTCCCAGGCAGGCGTGTTGACCGCTGCGCCACGGAGGACGACAATCTTCTTTTTCGACGACATTCTTCTTCACTATGTGACGGCCAGGGCCGTGGTTTCTTGTTTAACCGACCAGCAACCCTGACCCAGGAGGCATCGGTCTTCGTGGACTCCGTCACGATGTGCTGACATCTCTTTGAGGCGTGCGTGAAACACAAGACGCCGTCGACTCGGGCCTTGTCCTTACCGGGCGGCGAGCTGCCCACTGGTCACCGCCCGTATCCCAATTTATTTTTTTTGGAAAAGGATAGAAGATAACATAATACAGTATGTTAACTAACAGAGGGCGTTCCCGTTAACGCGAAATAGTATAGCATACATACATGCTAAAAAAAATATTTTCATTCGAAAACAAAATGTTTTAAAATTTTTTCCAATATGAAAATATTCAATAAAAATTTTAAATTGACATGTAAAAGAAACACTGTACACGCGAACATGAAAGACGGCAACGTCGCAATTTATTTATACATGACGACTACTATTTTGATTTAAAACAGGTTTCAAATTTATTTCCAATTAGATTTTTTTTTTATTCGGATTTTTTTATGCTTATTTTTCTATGCTGACAATTTTATTTTAATCTATTAATGGAGTTTAAGGGAACGCCCTCTGTTATATAACATACTGTATATTAAAACTAATATCTCGACAGGACTAAACAGTCCTGTCAATTTAAGATACTTCATAGACAGTTTAGACGCGATTTAGAAAATGGCGACAAAACGTACGTCAATTTATGTCAGGTGCGGACTAAACTAAAATTTATCTTGTGTCCTTTTCTTAATGAAATAGAAAGAAAAAGATTCACTGAACTAAAAATAAGTTGAATTTATGGACAAAAGAATCGAAGCCTTTGTCGGTGTAACTACATAAGTACTACTTAAAAACAAACATTGGTGCCGGAACCCTTGGACACCAAAGAACTAAATTTTAGTTCAGTGCACATGGGCGTACCCAGGTAGGGGCAGGGAGAGGCAGCTGCCCCCCTCCACCCTGGAAATCTCGCAGAACATGTATGAACTCCCCTAATTACTGAACAAAGTATAAACGACCACATATCTCTAACTTTTAAATAAACCACACAGTAGACACTAATAAAATGTAGGTACGGTGCGAAAAACCGCGTGTGACTATAGTACACAAAGATAACCCACTCTAAAAACCGCGTGTGACTATAATGCACAAAGATAACCAACTCTAAAAACCGCGTGTGACTATAGTGCACAAAGATAACCCACTCTAAAAACCGCGTGTGACTATAGTGCACAAAGATAACCCACTCTAAAAACCGCGTGTGACTATAGTGCACAAAGATAACCCACTCTAAAAACCGCGTGTGACTATAGTGCACAAAGATAACCCACTCCAAAAACCGCGTGTGACTATAGTGCACAAAGATAACCCACTCTAAAAACCGCGTGTGACTATAGTGCACAAAGATAACCCACTCTAAAAACCGCGTGTGACTATAGTGCAAAAAGATAACCCACTCTAAAAATTTGACTTGACCCTAACAAAATAGACACTATCAAAATGTAGGTACGGTGCGAAAAACCGCGTGTGACTATAGTACACAAAGATAACCCACTCTAAAAACCGCGTGTGACTATAATGCACAAAGATAACCAACTCTAAAAACCGCGTGTGACTATAGTGCACAAAGATAACCCACTCTAAAAACCGCGTGTGACTATAGTGCACAAAGATAACCCACTCTAAAAACCGCGTGTGACTATAGTGCACAAAGATAACCTACTCCAAAAACCGCGTGTGACTATAGTGCACAAAGATAACCCACTCTAAAAACCGCGTGTGACTATAGTGCACAAAGATAACCCACTCTAAAAACCGCGTGTGACTATAGTGCACAAAGATAACCCACTCTAAAAAACCGCGTGTGACTATAGTGCACAAAGATAACCCACTCTAAAAATTTGACTTGACCCCCAGACCAGAAGGTGGGTACGCCCATGTCAGTGCATCTTCTTCTATCTATTACACTAAGAAAAGGATAAAACATAAATATTAGTTTGGTCCTGGCATATTAGTCAACGCAACTATGACAGTTTCCGTGACGTAGCGGTAGCAAACGCAGCTGCTGCGCAAAGAGGCGCGGGTCTGATCCCCGTGCAGTGCAAATATTTGTGTGCATGAATATGAATACTTGCACTGATCTGATCGTGCCTTGGAAAGCACGTAAAGCCATTGGTCCCGGTTACCATAGGAATATCTAACTGCAGTCGTTATGGGTTGTAGGAGCCCTCAAAAGTCCAACAATAGGCTATTTGACAGTATTCAATTTTTTGTGATTTTTTGCTTTAAATGAGGGTTATTTATGTCTTTTACATGAGTTTTAATAAAAAATAATAACAATTAATATATCCAAAACACAAAAATATGATTGGCTTTTTGTATATCGCGCCACACATTGTGAAACGATCCGGATTGGCTAATGTCGCTATGACGTCATACGCGCATCAACGCTTATTTTCGGCAAACTTATAAACTGTTTTTCGGGGGGTTTTAATCGATTTCTTTGTACAACCCAGTACAGCACACCACTTGTAAACCATTTTATTAGATAACAACAACAAATAATAAATAAAAACAAACACCACTGAGAAACGAAAACCGCTTGTGACGTCACTAAAGCGCGACGCCATATTGCTATATATAATATCGTTTTCGCGGCTTATTTGAATTTTGAATTTTTATTTGCATATTTCTTACGAAATACGTATTTAAAATTAAAATCAATACTTTCGGTGAACTTCTTAACCGCAACCAAGTAATTCAAGATAAAAATTATAAATCTGTCAAATAGCCTATTGGTCTAACTATAGCTATAGCCAAAATCAGCAGTTAGACTGGTAAAGCGGACTCCAGACTCCAAAGCTGAAAAAGCTTCGGATGCGACTGGGATTAACGCTGACATGATGATGATGATGATATTAGTCAACGTCTGTTGCAAATTGACGTATTTTAAACTGTCTATGGACTAGGTATCTTAATTTGACAGGACTAAACAGATATTTCATCTTCTGTCCTTTTCTTACCGAATAGAAAAACAAAGATGCATCTAGTTTGTGAACAAAGCCATCATCGCCATTATCTTATTACGGCACGTGTAAACGATAAGGAGTTTTTTGAGGAAAATAATATATCGACGCCTAAGCAACTACTAATACTAAAAAACATACTTCAGATTATTATCTAAAATGTGCAATAGATTATCACATGAAAGGGTAATTCCTGTAACTTTAAAGATTATTCATATCTCGTTTCCAACTGTCCAAAAATCCTCATATTTATTAAAAACTAGCTTTCCGCCCGCGGCTTCGCCCGCGTGGAGTTCGGTTATATCGCGCTTTTAGATTTCCCTCGGGAATATCAATTTTTTCCGGGATAAAAGGTAGCCTATGTTCTTTCTCATGGTCTAATGATTGTCTGTGCGAAATTTCAACAAAATCGGTTGAGAGGTTTAAGCGAGAAAGCATAACAGACAGGCAGACAGAGTTAATTTTGCATTTATAATATTAGTATGAACTAGCTGCGCCGCGCGGTTTCACACGCGTAGGATTCGATATGTTTATTATTTTATATACTCCGGTCCTATTAGTCACAGCGTGATGTTATATAGCCTAAAGCCTTTCAGGATTAATGGGCTATCTAACGCAAAAATATTTTTTTTTAATCGGGCCAGTAGTTCCTGAGATTAGCGAGTTCAAACAAACAAACAAACTCTTCAGCTTTATACAATATTAGTATAGACTATCTGCACCGCGCGGTTCCACACGCGTAGGTTTCAATACGTTTTTTCTTTTATGCTATTGGTCGCAGCGTGATGTTATATAGCCTAAATTGTGATTAAAAATTTTGATTATTGTGTAAAGTGTGATGGTGTGTGGATTAATGGACTATCCATCGCAAAAATATTTTTTCAAATCGGACCAGTAGTTCCTGAGATTAGAGCTTTCAAACCAACAAACAAACTTTTCAGCTTTATATATTAACTAGTATAGATTTCCCTAACTTAATTCTCGCTGAGATAAGATTCGAATACAGTATATTCCAATCAAAAAATAAGTAGATAGAATACTGGAACGCGCCTATGCCCAGCATTGGGACGCAATAGTTGAGGTTGATTCTATTTCTGATTGAGAAGAAATTTTATTCTATTCAAGATTTTCTTAATGATAATACATGAATCATCATCATCAATGATAATACACGAATATTATGTGTAATTGGTCTTTGATTGCTATAATATAATCATAATTATTGACAGGTATTTTTTATTTTTTACCTATCTAATCTAATGATTTTATTGGTTGCTATTAGCTACCAATAGCGCTTGCATCACGTAGGGATCCTAATTTATTTGGCTGTATCAGTTTTTTTAACTTTTGTACACAAACACATTCAATTCATTCATTTTATCGTCCTCCATGGCGCAGCGGTCAACACGCCTGCCTGCGACGTGAAGGCCCCGGGTTCGATCCCCGGCCAGGCCATGATGGAAAACAATATTTTCCTTATTAGCCTGGGTCTTGGATGTATTACCTATTATAAATATAGTGTGGTTGAGTTAGTATCCCATAACACAAGTCTCGAACTTACATTGGGTTTAGCTCAATCTGTGTGATTTGTCCGTATATATTTATTTATCATTTTTTTAAATTCAATAGTTGATTCAAATTTCTACACAAAGAATTTTATGCGATTAAACGCACGAATAAAGTAATAAAGAAGAATAAGTGGTGGTTGCACTCCGTAATTGACCGACCTTCTGACAATTCAAAAGTGCCTGTAACTGGTTTATTTGAAATAAATTTGATTTGATTAGATTTGATTTGTAAGACCCAATGTACAATTACAAAACAAATATTTTGTGATGGCAGATTCATTAACCCGTTATCTGATAATACGATTTTGATAATATGTTTTTAAAAGCCCATAATACTTAACATAACCCTATATTCATAAACGATGCTTAAAGTTAAGCAGTGATTAGTGACTGTTCAACTAAAGATATTAGTCTTTTGAACGCCATTCAACCTAAATCTTAGTTTATATCCCTACTAATATTATAAATGCGAAAGTAACTCTGTCTGTCTGTCTGTCTGTTACGCTTTCACGTTTAAACCACTGAACTGATTTTATTGAAATTTGGTACAAAGATAGAGTTGACCTTGAGAAATAACATAGGATAGTTTTGATTCCGGACGTTTGAAGATTTTTCTTGGAAACGCCATATAACCGAACTCCACTCGAACGCTAGTTATCTATAAACTAAAATCTAAATTGTTAAAAACAAACATTTACGCGTCACAGATCTCCCATAACTTATTCTTAGCTGTTTATCTTTCCGTTGATGCAAGAAAATAAAGTCTCCCCCCCCCCCCTCCCCCACCCTCGCAGGTTTATAGACTAGTTACACTCACATCGTTTGTAGAACACAAACAACTGCCGTTCATAAATACGTAACTGTTAATATAGTAGAAACGCACGCTTAGGCTTTCTACAATTAATTTAACACCTACAAATTCTAGGCCATCGCAGACAGCCTCGTCTGCAGCCGACCCTGACTCCGACAAGGCCGATGTTAAGTCCTTTATCTAACGAGACACTGCATAAAGACGAGCCCCAATTTGTCCCCCAAACTTCAGCGACGGTTACGACTTGGAAGGCCGCGCTAATGATTCGAAGACCAACTTTAAACACGCCACCTACCAACTGAACAAAGGGCACTTAAAAACTAACCCAACCAGTGAATATGTTTAGATAAAGCTACATTCGTCAGCTCGAAGTGGGCATAATTTAAAACCTTAATAAAGCTCAGTACCCACGGTCAAAATTGTTGGAGAGGCTTTCAATTTGCTTCATAATTGGCACCGTTCGGATAGGCAGCTGA
This sequence comes from Sesamia nonagrioides, assembly GCA_017933935.1. NCBI lineage: Eukaryota > Metazoa > Arthropoda > Insecta > Lepidoptera > Noctuidae > Sesamia > Sesamia nonagrioides. The sequence goes on from JADWQK010001158.1 coordinate 220,554, forward strand.
TGCTTAAGTGCTTTTAATGTTTGGCGCTGGCAATATTATGTCGGGGATATCTGGCCGGTCCCGGCGGAGCACGAGCCGGATTAGGCCGCCGGTGGGGTTGCAGCTCCCGGCTCACCTTGGAGAGTAATTATAATGATCGGCGCCGGAACCCCAGTCTGGGACGGGAGTCTTCCTGGAGAGGCGTGCCGGGCGCGGGTGGCGCACCGAGGTACGCCCACGCGGCGTGCCCCCCCGCGCGCGCCTGCCTCGTCCCCCGCACCCCCGCCCGCTCGTGCGGCCCGTCCGCAACCCCACCCCACGCACCGTAATAACCCAATTTGTAAGAACCCCCCATTTTCAAGGACGGCCGTCGGTCTATATGGCGGCGGCGACGACGGCGGCGTTGATTCCCGACCTTATATTTTATTTCAGTTTCTTTTTGTTTAGGAACTGGCTGAACTTATTTTCGTACGTCTGTACCCGGCCGGGTCTCGCTTGTTTTTGTAGTGTCCGATGGTGATTTGATACGTCGATCACAAAGGACACCACGGCTACCTTTGTGTACCTGCCCGTGGTGCTCTATATCAAATATGTAGTTCTCTTCAAAAGCGAAATATTGAATTTCTATTCCTTTAGCTATGACACGATAAGTAATTGGTAGTATTTTGTTTGAATGTCGATTACCAGACCGTGAATTTGTTCGTTACGCTGAGTAAATACGAAGTTTGGGGATGATTTTAATGTGAGCATTTGTGTAAAACTGACCCAGTTGAATGGTATCTGGATGTTCGTCCAGACGTTTATCTGGCGTTCGATACTGCTCTTTGGAGCCTAGAAGAAGGTTACGTAAGATGTAAAAACCGGCGTTACATGCAGACATGTAAGGCGGGGGTAGCCTCATTTGTTTAAGCCGTTCTAAAGTTCAAGGTCGTCCAAGGCACCCTTATCAAAACCCGTCCTTTTGGTCCGTCTAGACGGCTTCACACCTCCAACCCTTTGGGGGACCAGTTCAATTACGGATTGTATTTTTTTCTCGGACACTTAACCGCGATTATTGTTCCTATAATATTTCAATGTCTCCAGAAAAGTCGTTGACTTCGGCGAGTTCGGAAAATTTCCTCTTCAAAATATTGTTTGTATAAACTTCGCGAACTGTGTATTAGAGAATATAATATTATTAAACGTTGGTAATTTGTTCCTCTCTGAAATTTATTTTAACTTAACATCGTCGTTAATTAAAATGCCCTTTGCGTTTTGATTGGATTTTATGAGGCCTCATTAGTTGCGTAGTCTTTGTTGATATTAATTTTAACATTATGACATACATTTTTTTTTTTTTGGTAATAGGTGATGTTCGCTTGGTGACACGACGACCTCTATTCAAGCTGCTGTATCTGCTAGGCCAACAATTTTAAAGGCCAAGGTAATAGTAGACCAAGACTACCTACATAATAATACATCCTTATGCGCATGCGATTTGAAGGGTTACTTTCGATCGATGAGTTCAATTAAATAGTTTATTTTGAAACACACGTTCCGTTCTATTCATGCGATCCTACTGTAAGAACAATATTTGTCCAATTCTGGACTGCCATTTATAGAAAATCTTTCCATCTCTGAATATGCACTGATGTACAATATTTAAAAATGGGAGGAAGATGATAACAACGATAAAAAGACCGGTCAGTTTAGGTATACTGGGTGTTGGTACCAAGCAGAAAAACTTTGCTGACTATGTTAATGAAAACAGATCAGCTCTGGTCTAAACTAAGAATATGTACTATTTTTCATACGTCTCAAATTTGCTGATATTACAGAGTAGTGGGGACATCGATGTCAACCTACGGCCATGGATTTAGTACAGGTCATCACATCAAGCTCCTACGATCTGTCATATTTATTTAATAGATTTCAACTGTACCGTAAAAGCATTAAGGTTCAAGGTTGATTGGGAAAATTTAACAGTTTTGAGGTCCTCCTCAAAACTGTTAAATTTTCCCAATCAACCTTGCACGGCAATGGCGGATCCTTGATAGAGGATAGGAGGAGAGATAACGTTATGGCTAGGAAGCCATAACGTTCCTGAAACCTCTATCAAGGATCCGCCATTGCTATCACAATTCACGCACTCAGTGAAGTATACAATTCTGGAGAAGGAATGGTTTTGATAACCATCATTTTGATAGTTCAGCAACATTCATTGCGTCATTTACGCTGTTGATCAGACACATTTTTGAACACATAGAGCAACGGATTAGCATGAGGCCTGTGCTTGAGCGACACAAGCAGGAGCTGCGTGTCACGGAGATAAATATGCAGTGGTGAATGTGTGGAGTTACGCGGAAAGACTGCATCAGGAACTCCCGCATCCGTGCCAGTCTTTGTGTCCGTGACATAGCAGACAAACTGCAGGAGTGTCGCTTACGCTGGTACGGTCACGTCTTACGAAAACCGGCATGTTACGTGGGTAACAAATGTCTTGCCATGGCGCCTCTGCCGGATCGGAACAAGCGGGGTAGACCAAAGAAGTACTGGCTTGACGTTGTAAGAGATTACATGCGTGCCAACAATCTCACACCACAGGATGCTAAAGATCGCGCGAAATGGAAGAGATTGTGCTGGAAAGCGGACCCCGGGCTTCAACGCGAAAGCCACGGATGCGACCGGGACTAAACGTGGAGATGATTGTTAAACAGGGTAACAAAATAATTTATAGTGGTGCCCTCTATAATGTCTGTATGGCATAGACTGTATAGTCTATTGATATCTATATCATAAAGTGATTGTCTATAGATTGTCTATGTTGATTGTGTTAGAAAAAATAAACTCTTTCTCTCTGCTTTCAACCACCAAAACGTGTGTTTTATTAGGTTATGGGCCCAGTCCCAATTTTTATAATTAATTATTATTTCCTTGAGTGTAAGCAGTAAAAATGTCTGCAAACTATATTGCAAATGTTCCTAAGCTTAGAGGTCGCGAAAACTACGCGGACTGGTCTTTTGCGGCGTCGAATTTGCTGGTGTTAGAAGGAATGGCGGCGGCCATTGAGACGCAGTTAGCGGCAACGGCGTCTGCAGTTCAAAGGACAGAAGATACTAAGGCGAAAGCGAAGTTAATCCTCACAATTGATGCATCGCTTTACGTCCACATAAAGCAAGCAGTCACGACCTATGATCTTTGGACGACGTTACAGAAAATGTTTGACGATTCCGGCTACTCGAGAAAAATCTACTTACTTAGAAATCTTATCAACATAAGATTAGACACCTGTGAATCTATAACGAGCTACGTAACACAGATCATAGAAACAGCGCAACGACTTCGTGGAACAGGATTTAAGATCACGGACGAGTGGATTGGCGCATTGATGTTGGCGGGCTTGCCAGAAAGGTATGCACCCATGATTATGGCCATAGAACACTCGGGGATCGAAATAAGCGCAGACGTCATTAAAATGAAACTGATAGACATGTGTGCAGATGATGGTTCAACTTCAGCATCCAGTGCAGGGTACGCTCATATTGCGAAATCCCAACGCATCAAAAATGGCGGCGGTCGCGACCACCATAAAAAATTACAAACGTCAGAAACCAAAGCTGTCAAAATAATTAAATGTTATAATTGCAAACAAACCGGTCATTACAGAAACCAGTGTCCGAGTTTAATTAGTAAAGACAAAAGAAAAACTTCCAATGCATTTAGTGCAATTTTTTTAAGTGGAAAGTTTAACAAAAACAATTGGTACATTGACAGCGGCGCGAGTAAGCACATGACTGCGAGAAAAGACTTTATAGTGAATCCATCACATAAATCAGACACCAAGGAAATAATAATTGCCAATCAGACCAGTGTTCCAGTATTATGCTCAGGTGATGTGAACATCGTAACTATCCTGAATGATGTGCAGTATGACATCACCGTTTCTAATGTGTTGTGTATCCCAGACTTGACAACTAACCTGCTTTCGGTGAGTCAACTGATAGAAAATGGCAACAAAGTGATCTTCAAAGAAAATGCTTGTTATATTCATAACAAGAAGAATGAAGTTGTTGGCCAAGCAGAATTGATCGATGGAGTATACAGATTACAAACATTACAAACAGAAGAGACATTGGCAGTGCCTGCAGTAGTGTCCAGTGAGACATGGCATAGAAGGTTAGGACACATAAATAGTGTCAGTCTCAACAAAATGAAAAACAAGGCTGTTGACGGAATAGATTTCAGAGAGGTGGCGAACATTGACAAAACATCTTGCACAGTGTGCTGCGAAGGGAAGCAGTCAAGACTTCCATTTGACAAAAGTACTTCTAAGACGGAGAATGTGCTAGATCTAGTGCATGCAGATGTGGGAGGTCCAATGGAACTGTCAATTGGAAAGTCGAAGTACTATCTTTTGTTAGTGGATGATTTTAGTAAAATGGCATTTGTGTATTTTCTAAAAACAAAAGATGAAGTGTTCAAATATTTCAAGATTTTTCAATCCCTGGTAGAGAAGCAAAAAGACAGAAAAATAAAAATTCTACGGACTGATAATGGTGGTGAGTTCTGTAGCCATGAATTCGAGAATTATTTGAAAGTTCAAGGTATAGTACATCAGAAGACCAACCCTTATACACCACAACAGAATGGCTTATGTGAGCGCATGAACAGGTCAGTTGTGGAGAAGGCCAGATGTTTATTGTTCGACGCAAACCTTGATACAAAGTTTTGGGCAGAGGCAGTCAACACTTCAGTATACTTAAGGAACCGGTCAGTCGTCTCAGGATTGAAAGATCAAACACCTTATGAAGTGTGGACAGGCCAGAAGCCTAACTTGAGTCACTTGCGTGTGTTTGGGAGCACAGTTATGACACATGTACCAAAGGAAAGACGCACCAAGTGGGACAAAAAGGCTAAGCAGCTTATTCTTGTGGGCTATGCTGAGTATGTAAAGGGGTTCAGAGTTTATGATCCCAGTACTAACTCTGTGGCAACTAGTAGAGACGTAATCATCATGGAGAATTCTGAAAAGAATATGGTGGATGTTGTCGTTGAATGTAAACCCACAGAAGAAGAAGAGCAAACTGAAGGAGAAAGTTGTTCATATTCATCAGATCCTGATACAGATGATGGAAAGGATCGTACATATACACCAAGTACAGAGGCTTCTTCGGTGAGTACAGATGATGAATACTTAGATACAACTTCAGATCATGACATAACTCCTGTCAGTGTGACACATGAAGAAATTACTCAGAAAAGATTTAGAAGAAAACCAGATAGATATGGCTTCAATAATCTATGTGTTACAGAGTGTCAAGATGGATGTGATGGAGAAATCACAATCGAAGAAGCTTTAAATGGACCGGAATGTGACTTCTGGAAAGCTGCCATGCAGGAGGAGCTAGATTCCTTTGAGGAAAACAATGCTTGGGAAGAAGTGGATCTTCCAAAGGACAAAAAAGTGATTAAGTGCAAGTGGGTGTTTAAAAAGAAATATGACAGTGATCATAATGTGCGGTATCGTGCGAGGTTAGTGGCAAAAGGTTTTTCCCAGAAGGTTGGTGTTGATTACCATGAGACATTCTCTCCTGTGCTAGATACTCAACATTAAGACTGTTATTTGCACTAGCTGTAAAACTTAATTTAGATATCTGTCATCTAGATGTAACAACTGCTTTTTTAAATGGTTTTCTAAAGGAAGATGTGTACATGGCTAAACCAGTCACTCATGTTTGTAACAGTTATAATTCCAAAGTTTTAAAATTAAAACGTGCAATTTATGGCCTTAAGCAATCCTCCAGAGCTTGGAACCAGAGAATTGATAAATGTTTAAAAAATCTAGGTTTTAAACAATCTCAGTATGAACCATGTCTTTATACAAAATTTAAAGGAAATGTAAAGATTATCATTGCACTTTTTGTAGATGATTTCTTTGTATTTTATAATTGTAAAGAAACTGTAAATTCATTGGTAAATGATTTAAGTAGTAAATTCAAAATTAAAAATCTAGGTGAATTAAAGCAGTGCCTAGGCATGCGGGTTAAAATTAGTGAAAATAAAATATGTCTAGACCAGGAACAGTACATAGATAATTTGTTAAACAGATTTAATATGTTGGAATGTAAACCTGTAAAAACTCCTATGGAAGTTAACTTAAAATTAGAAAAGGCTCAGGATATTTGTTATGAGTGTCCTTACCAAAGGCTTTTAGGTAGCCTAATGTACCTAGCAGTTCTAACTAGACCTGACATTTCATACAGTGTAAGTTTCCTTAGTCAGTTTAACAATTCATACACTGAAACTCACTGGAAACATGCAAAAAGAGTGTTAAAATATTTAAAATGTACTAAGAAGTATGGTCTTATATTTAGTAAAGATAATAATTGTACTATTGAAGGATTTGTAGATGCAGATTGGGGTTCAGATGTGAACGATAGGAAATCATATTCTGGATTTTGTTTCACCTTGTCAAACTCAGTAATTTCATTTGAATGTAAAAAACAGAAGAATGTAGCTTTGTCGAGTACTGAAGCGGAATATGTCTCAATGTCTGAAGCGAGTAAAGAAGCTGTCTATTTGAATAATTTGTATTTAGAGATTGTAGGTAATTCAGGACCAATTATAATGTACAATGACAGTCAAAGTGCTCAAAGACTGGCATTGAACCCTATTTTTCATCGCAGATCCAAGCATATTGATATTCGATATCATTTTGTAAGAGAAGTTGTACAGAACAACTTAATAAATATTTGTTATCTAGAAACAGCTGAAATGCCTGCTGATATTTTTACCAAGAGCTTGGGTTCAGTGAAGCATTATTACTTTATGAGAAAGTTAGGAATTTCACCTGTTTCATAGTACTGTAGTATTATAGATTTATGTTTGTATTTCTTTATTTTGTTAAGAGGAGATGTTACATTATTTTGTTAAGAGGAGGTGTTAAACAGGGTAACAAAATAATTTATAGTGGTGCCCTCTATAATGTCTGTATGGCATAGACTGTATAGTCTATTGATATCTATATCATAAAGTGATTGTCTATAGATTGTCTATGTTGATTGTGTTAGAAAAAATAAACTCTTTCTCTCTGCTTTCAACCACCAAAACGTGTGTTTTATTAATGATGACGAGAGTGTAATCGTGTGTTACGTAATTAGGTGTGCTGATTTATTGCCCAAGTGAACAAGTGAAGATTTGGGCAATGAATGAAAGATTCGAACCACATAGTGATTGATGTCTTGTAAAACCAAGTAACCAAAAGGTTTGGGGTCTTTATGGATCTCATTGCCTCCTTCACTGACCCCAAATGGTTCGAATTAATATTATGACAGAATCTAAACGAAATCAAATTTTTCGTGATAACATTTAATAAAGCTAACATGCCAATTTCATTTTGATAAAAATTTTAGCATTCGCAAAGTTTCCGCAGTTTTAATTAGAATGGGTAATATTTGGGTACGTTAGGGTGCCTACACAAATGTTTGTTCACAATTAATATAATACGAGAATCATGTCAAGCGAGTGGGCCTTAATGGAATAAAATTCAATCTTAACCAGAATGATGGAAAGTCTATATTATTTAGTTCACCTTTTTACCAAATTAGAATTGCTGTGTTTTAGTTTTACACAAAGGAGACGAACACAAAGACGTCAAAGGCCCTTTTTAGGTTTCATATACAAAAGGTGCCAATGGGATCCAATTACCTACTAAGATTTTCCTACCCGTCGGTCTGTCATACTATCCACCCATCCGTCAGCCCGATCATCCGACAGTTCATCCATTCGCAACAGTCCATCCACCCACCAGTCTCCAGTCTCAGTCACCGTCTGGCAGTCCATCCACCAGTGTATTAATTCATCTATCTGCCGGTAAGCCCGTTAATCAATCCGTCCGTCTGGCAATCCATCCACCCGTCTTTTAGTCCACCCATCCGCCCGTAAGCCCGTCCGCCAAACCATCCATCCGTGTATTAATTCATCCACCCGTCCGTAAGCCCGTCCATCAATCCGTCCGTCGGGCAATCCATCCACCCGTCTATTAGTCCACCCATCCGCCCGTAAACCCGTCCGCCAAACCATCCATCCGTGTATTAATTCATTCATCCGTCCGTAAGCCCGTCCATCTATCCATCCGTCGGGCAATCCATCGATCCGTCTAGCAGTCCATCCATCCGTCCGTCCATCCTTCAGTCTATGTGGGAATAAAAAGTTATAGGGGTTCTCCATGAAACAACGCCGAATAAAACATTATTCAGGGTTTTTGTATTGCTTTAGATATCCATTTTCACCAGGAGCACTTTGACTGCATGTGTTGGGACACAGAAGGCGGAGCATGGTTTGCGACATAGCTCCGTAATCACACCCTCCATTCCATCAAGTATTGATATGTTGAGATGATTGATACTTTGTCTAAAGTGTCCTGCACGTTACACGAACTGAGGGACGCTACTAAAAGTACCATACCTACTAACCTAATTTCGGAGCCGACTCTGTTAATATCGCCATCGAAACGCTTTAAAGAAGAATTACACAGAATGGTAGACGCATCGACGCACACAAAAATCTCATACCACGGGATGCCAGAGATCGTGCGAAATGGAGGCGAAGGTTTAAGAAAGCGGACCCCGGGCTCCAACGCGAAAGCCGCTTATGCTACTGGGATTATACGCTGAGATCATGATGATGATGGTAGACGAATTTACACGCAACCTGTATATGATTTTGAAACCGCCTGCGTTCTCCCTTTCTACACTATCCCATTCCGGGCCAAAGACTTCCCTCCACTCCTACCATTCCGTCTATCTCGACCCACCAACTCTTACTTCTGCTGTAACCTCGCCTCTCAATCTAGTCGTCTACGTCGATTATTAAAAAAAAAAAAAAAATATTTTGACTGCGTTCACTTTCCCCTGCATGTTTTCTACCTCGATAGATTTTTGTCTATCATCTCAATTATTTGCTAAAAGTAGCTTAATGTTGTCAAATCTCTTCATAACGTATTCCAAAATTACCTCAAAGTGTAGATAATGTCCCTAAGGAGTAACCTAAGCTACAACTGCCGGCCTGGCATACAGTACACGATTATTAAATTACTGCCCTTGTTTGATTTGGGTCTAGCCCTGGCCTGTGGTTTGGACCTACTAAGAATTGTATGTAATTTCATTCCTGGTGGAATACACTGTATTAGGTTGTGGGTTCGACACCAGGCTAGCGCTTTACTTTGCTTAAATAATGTCAAACCCACTTGTACTGCTCTTAAAAATGTAAGAAAACATCGTAAAAAAACCGGCATGTCCTAGAACTAATAATTCGAAGACATCTAACATCCTCCAGTCCAAGTAGGACTGGAGGTTTATGGTGGATTACAGACAAGCTCACCCAAGGAGAGGCTTGTGACCCACGAGTATAGCATGCGTGTGTGTGTGCATGCAGTGTATTTTTGCTGTTGTAATGCCGATAAACTTATTTTTTTTCTTTCAATGGGTACATTACAGACTTCATGCTAATAGAGCGGTGCCTACAACGCAACATGGGAACAACGTGTCATACTCACGTCACGCGAATCCTGTATCTCGCAATCAGAGTTTTCACGTGCAACTAGCACGCAAACAACTTCGCGACTTCAACCGGCGGATAAAGCGGCCCGCCAGACAATCCCAGTCTAGTCGGAGGATCCTCTCTTTTCGATGAGTGAGCTTTACACGCTGCTCCTCAAACCTCCACACTGGTGACCCCGACGTCATCCCTAATTGATCACCACGAACCGAACCCATCCCTAATTGATGAGAATGTGCTTCCGTTCTTTGAGAATTTGAGAATGTATCTTGTACAGACGACAGCACGTCAAGCTACTACTTCTTCTTCAGCCTATAGAGGTCCACTGCTGGACAAAGGCCTGCCCAAGGCTTTCCACAATGACCCGTCTTGTGCTGCCCGCATCCATCGGTTTCCCGTGACCTTCACCAGGTCATCGGTCCACCTTGTTGGGGGCCTCCCTACGCTGCATCTTCCAGTACGCGGCCGCCACTCCAGAACCTTACTGCCCCATCGGCCATCCGTTCTACCAGCAATGTGCCCTGCCCACTGCCACTTAAGTTTAGCGACTCGAAGAGCTATGTCGGTGACTTTGATTCTACTGCGGATCTCCTCATTTCTGATTCGATCACGCAGAAAAACTCCGAGCGTATTGTCATATTTCTCTTCTAAATAATGTTTCTTCTAAATAAGGGGCTTTATGTCCATACTAACAATCATCCTCAAGTCGTTCTCCTCATTACTGAGGGTCGTGATGTCCCTGTGGAATTATCTACTCCTTCACAATAGTTCGCCATCTGTTACAATCCCTGGCCGCGAGTATAGCATCATGCAGGCCGGTGTCCAGAGATGAACGAATTTGGTCAGTCCACCTTATTGGACTGCGACCTCTAGAACGTCCCCAGTAACCAACAGATGTTGGAGGTTTTCTTCATCTTTTCTGGCAATACTAACAATATCGAATCTTAAAATCTGATAAATAAATGACTTTGTTATCAAAGTCAGGTCACGGCATATAATAGGCCCTAATATAATCCTTTTACAATTGCATGACTAAAAAGTGCTTTATAAACGGCACTGTAATTAATATATGTATATTTCATTAACAGCGTAGTTTTTAAAAGGGGTGAATTCAAAACTCATATACCTACAGTCGTAACGTTCCACGATAACATCTAAAACAGTGGAATGACTCATGAATGTACTAAATTACCATAGACTTTTATGCAAGCATAAATATTGTTGTCTTGTATGCACGTTGCAAAACATGCGTGTTTGTATGATATATTTATCGATCTTTAATATCGTGTTTTCAGGTATATGTTACTAATAAAAACCGTGAAGATCTAGTCTGTCCTCAAAAGCAAACAAATCATGTTTTTGTATCAAAATTTTACCTGATCCTCGGTCCTCTCTGTTATAGAGAACAGACAAAATGCGAAAGCAAACTTCTACTCCTTAAATTACACATACTGTAAAAAAACTGAGGGATACTCTTCAGAAAATGTCCTACGCAGATCCTACGCTGAAGTGACAGTATTTAATATCTAATATAATTTGTTTTTAATATTGTATATTTATTAATTACTTTACATTGTTATCGCTTGGAACACAGGATTTCCTAGTTCGGTTAGGAAAGACTTAGATATATGATTTACATTTAAGACTAACTGTATTAATTTGTTATTTGAGGAATTTTGAATAAATATTTTTATTATTAAGTATTTCAAAATCAATGTAGGAGCGGGTCCCGCGGTACTGAGGAGCTACTCCTCATTGATATGAACATCAGCCAACAGGTTCGTCGTTCCCAAAAGGATCTATCGATATGTTGGATAGGTTATAAGAAGGGCTATGACTCGGTACCACATACATGGCTCTTGCGGGTGCTGGAGGGGAGTAAGTAGGGGAATAATAATAAGCCATAGACACAACTTTGTAGCCAGGATAATTCATCAGCAACTTGCTCTCAAATACAACCTTGTGGAATCGGAGGTGCCATACTACAGGTATAAGCCCGACCCAGTTCTCGAAAATCATCATCATTGTACTGGGATAGATCCATCATCACTGACAGGACTATTATTGTAAAATAAGCCTGATATAGTGCTGGTGGATCGATCAGAGCGGCGTGCATTGATTGTTGACATAACCATCCCGCATGATGAGAACCTCGTGAAAGCCGAGAAAGATAAACAAATCAAGTATCTTGACTTGGCTCACGAGGTTGTCGACATGTGGGAAGTGGATTCAGCAATCGTTGTACCGATAGTCGACAGCCAATGGCTTAATAGCTAAGAGCCTCGACCAACACCTCAGAAGGCTCTGGTTAGGCAGCTGGATCAAGGGCTTTATAATAATAATTATTATTATTATATCCATCACACCGTGAAAACTTAAGTAAAGTGAGTATCGAGGCAGCTGTAAATCCAACTAATGCTAGGAATTAATACTATTTACCTTGCGCATGCGCTTTTCGAGTGTAGAACCGAATCTCTCGATACACAAAGATCTAAAACAGATGTTCATAACAACTTAACAGGTTTCTGGATGGAAGTGGGCTGGTTGGAATAACCACCAAAGATCGATTGTGAACTTGATGGACTAAGTGCGGAAACCAAACCATAGTGACATAACTTTTTTTTATAAACTAGTGCTTGAACGCAATCCCGCCTGATGGTAAGCAGTGATACAATCGTTGATGGTAAAGGGCGCTAGTTTATTAAGAGCCTATTCACTTAAAAAAAAAACTGAGTAAATATGAAGGAAGACGACAGTTGAGCGAGGTGATGCAATGTCAAACCCAACATCACGACCAACGATGCTGCGCCAGAGGGACATTGATCTGGAGACCCTCCACGACCAAACTCCCGACACAACAACATTTGGCGCATTGTACCCAGCACACATCGCAACACAACTGCTCAGACCAGTCCTCCATACGTCTTTACCAGACATCATGCTGGAACACGACGAATCGCTTGGCGGCAAGACTTTGTCTGATGGGTGGCTTCTGCCGGCAGCCGATGTTATGGCCTACCACCGAGACCTTACATAGAAAAACAATTTGACATCTCACTTTAGTTCACTTCACCTAACTTTTTCTTGTAAGGTTTTTTTTTGCAATGCTTCGATGTCGCCTTCGGGTTGTGGAGGTCAGACGGCAGTCGCTGCACGGAAATTATCGAAGTTTAGCCAAAATCATCAGTTATGACTGGTAAAGCGGACGCCAGACTCCAAAGCTGAAAAAGCTACGCATGCGACTGGGATTAACGCTGAAATGATGATGATGACGATGACTCTTAGTTCATTTCACCTAACTTTATACGTTGAAGTTTTCACATAATCGATTTGCTGTAGACACTCTCTTACGATTCTTCATTCTTCCTTTTTTGTTTCCGCTTGTCTGCAGTATCTGGCAGTGTCAATGCCAAGATCACGCACTCAGCCGGTCATGTTTTATTCATAACCAGACGAAATTATGCACGAATCATCTACCACGAATTTCGTAAAAAAAATTAACCGTCTCTTGAAATACCAATGATTTATCACTTATTAACTATTCATGGCAAAATTTAGTCTTATATGACTAAACTCGCGGACTGTTTTTATCGATCGATTTTCCAAGAAAACCTAGACGTATCATATTTAAAGCTTTGCTGAAAGGTCAATTGCCTACGGATACGTATATACAACATGTAAATTAATTAAGGCACTTCCTGAAAATATTTTGTTCAGAATCGTTTACTGAATCGCCGTAAGGAGGACGGGTCTGAGCAGTTGTGTTGCGATGTGTGGCGGGTACGATGTGCCTAATGTTGTTGTGTCGGGAGTTTGGTCGTGGAAAGTCTCCAGATTAATCTCCCTCTAGCCCAGCATCGTTTGGTCGTGTTGGTCTTGGGTTTAACATTACATCACCTCGCTCAACTGCTCCTATTCCCTTAGGAATAGGAAGAATGACGGTTTTACTAAGCCTTTTCACTTAAAAAACTTATTTTTTTAAGTGAAAAGGCTTAATAAACTAGTGCGCTTTACCATCAACGATTTCATCACTGCTTACCATCAGGCGGGATTGCAGTCAAGCACTAGTTTATAATTATTAAAAAAAAACTACTTAAATAATTTTACTACTACTAATTCTACTACTTAGATAATTTTTGATCCCAAAAATAATTAAAACTATGGAAATCATTGTCATACTAACCCATGTTGTTTTTACAGACTTTTAAAATCGCAGTTTTACTTGTATTCATACAAATTTAATCATTCAGTGGAAAATAAAGAAAAATAAACCATATTCCAAGAACGTTAAGGTCTTCGTTCTCTAAGCATTGGTATAACTAATTTAATAAATAACAATACATATACGTGTTAAATTAAAAATTCAGTGTATGTATTATGATTATAACATACTATTCTCATTGGGGTGTTTGAGGGTGTTTGAGGGTGTGCGTTAATTACATTTTGTAGACAGTTGTTGACCTCTCCTGACTCTCTGGCTCTCTCTTAAACTCTCAGGAGTCATAAGACTTGACAATCATCATCTCCCTAGATTTTTCTCAATAGGGATGTTTCCTGGTTAAAAAAAAACTATTCTATTTAGTCCGTCATTCAGATTGTAGAAAAATATTGGATACGTATATTTTGTTTTATCAAATCAATAAAAATTGACAAATATAAAAGGCATCAAAGATCAGGAGTGGTGGCTGGTGACGTCACTCCTCGTCAAAAAGTGTAGCGTGCAGTGACGTCACACGAATTTTCAACGCACAGTGTTTTTGTTTATATGAAAAAAGAAAAAATACGTGTCTATGTAGTATTTTTTGGAAATCTGACTGACGGACAAATTAGTTTTTTTTAGTAAACTACCCTATTATGTTGGGGTCAGCTTGCAGTCTAACTAGATTGTCCTGACTACCAGTATTTTACATGGAGCGACTGCCTATCTGACCTAGACAACACAGTTACTGGGTAAAACGATAATCTTTGGTAAGACTGGTCGGAGGTCAGACTTTCGGACTTCTGACGACCCATCTTTTTCTTCTTCTTTTTTAGCTTCTAGATGTCCACTGCTGGACAAAGGCCTCCCCCAAGGCTTTCATTGCTTTATAGGGGGAGTTGTTTGCCATACTCCCCACGCTTGGCAGGCGGGTTGATATTCCACAGGAGAAGCGCTGCTGCCCGCTTCCCTGCTGAGAGTTCCCTTAGTCGCGTCTTACGGCACCCACGGGAGGATATGGGTTGGTACTATTCTAAGCACGATACTATACGGAGAGCGACCCCTAATGACCGTCAAAGATCTACAATTGACAACCGGGACCAACGGCTTAACGTGTTTTCCGAGGCACGACCCCTCTGTGTACTCGGTATGTAAAGATCAATCACCCATCCACAGACCAACCGCGGCAATGTAGCTCAACCTGATCAATCCACCTGTGCGGGTGTTTATATTTAGCCACGAGCCCCCTGAGAGTTCGTTAGCGTGGAGTTAGTTATGCTCCGCTCCTATTGGTCGCAGCGGGATGTTGCATAGCCTAAAGCCTTCCTGGATTAATGGGCTATCCAAGGCAAAAATCGGACCAGTATTTCATGAGATTAGCGGGTTCAAACAAATAAACAAACAAACAAAATTTTTCAGCTTTATCGATTAGTATAGAGTTTAGATAATAAATAAGACTTGACTATCTTTACGAGTTAGTCACCTAGCCGAAAACCGTTAATTTCTACGGTATTTTTACATTATCCTGGATTTTGGAAGTCGGCTGGATGATATCCAGATCAACTGGGTCTAATTATCTGCCACATCCGATCGTATTGGAACGGTGATACGAAAATCAATTCTAGAAAAGCTTTGATATGGCCGTTTGCATTATTTGGTTGCCCGCGTTTTTAAAATATAGGAGCAACTCATTCTCAATACCATTTATTTAATAAATGATTCAAGTGTAGAAATTTATGGTCAGTAAGGGATATAATAATAATCACTCCAGAATATTTATAGATATATTCTGGAGTGGCGGCCACGTACCGGAAGAAGCAACGTTGTAAGGCCCCCAATAAGGTGGCCCGATGACCTGGTGAAGGTCGCGAAAAGCGGATGGATGCGGGCAGCACAAGACCGGTCATTGCCTTGCCAAGCTTGCCAAGCTTGAAAGCCTTGGGGGAGGTCTTTGTCCAACAGTAGACTTCTATAGGCTAAAGAAGAAATGAAATGAAATCGTTTATTAAGCAAATAGGATCACTGATCACTTTTACATATTTTTTTAAACTAGCTGGAGCTGGTATTTCCTAACTACCTCTGGGAAGAAAAGTCAAAACAAACTCGGGGATCATCGTCTTTTTTCAAGTCCAGACATTAAAATTGAAAATGTTTACAATAACAATATGTGTTTGCTTTGGTATTAAAAATGTTGGACCACACATTTTCACCTTATAGGTTTTAATTGGATTTGTCTATGGAACAGCAGTGTGACAACTTTTTTTTTTTTTCTGTATAATCAGTGTGTGGTTATCTAATAATTTTGGGCATACTACTTTATAGGGGCCATCCATAAAGTACGTCACACGAATTTCATGATTTTTTGAGCCCCCCCCTCCGTCCTTGTCACAGGTGTTCACATTTCTGAGACCCCCCCCCCCCATGTGACGTCACATGTTTTGCAATTTCACATCGAAAAATTATTAAATTAAAACAGCAGTTCCGAATTTAGTTTTATTTCCATTTAAATAAAGTACTTTTTTATGAAATCAATATTATATCAATTATTTGAAACAATAACAAAGCAATAAACTATTGAATATAAAGAAAAGAAAGAAACCCTAAGGCCGCGAACGCACAGGCAGGTGGCTTGCTTAGCGCCTAGTGTCTAGCGCGTCACCTAGCGAGTAGCCCAGTAAAACGAACGTTCTAAAATGAACGCGACCGGCTGCACTGCGCGCTTAGCGCCTAGCTAGTCGCTTGGCGTGCATCCATGTAAACAAACGTGTTGGTTTTTTGTTGCGAGGCGCGAGGTTAGAAAAAAAAACAATGGAAGAAATATTGATTGCTTCAGTTTTCAAAAGAGAACCTTTGTGGAATCCAGCTCATGAACTCCATAAAAATGTTGTAATCTTAAAGAAACTATGGGAAGAGGTAGCAATCGAAGTAGAAATAGATGGTAAGTACTAAAAGTGATTTATTTATTTATGATGTGATAATTTTTTTTACAATGAGAAATTACTGCTGTGAATGTATGTTATGGAGTTGGATTACGCTTTCAGGCAATGAGTTGTTCTGCCAAGTAATAGATCCAATTCCATTGAAATAATTCAATAAAATGTCTCTAGTTTGTAATGCGCTATTTGAAAATCTATATTGAGTCCTGGTGGATATTGGCGCACTATTAATAGTAGAATCCATGTCCTGTTGAAGCGATAATCGATCTTCCGTCATAACAAAGTTGTGTAGAATGCATACAGCTTTCGTAATTGAAATAGCAGTTATGACCTTAGTTTCAATAGCTTTCTGCAATATTCTCCATTTTGCTGCCATTATACCAAAACAACACTCCACACTTCGGCGAGCCCTTGAGAGTCGGTAGTTGTAAATAGTTTTTCTGTTATCAATATTTCTTAATGAAAAAGGCCTCATCAAACAATTCAATAATGGATATCCACCATCTTCAATTAACACAAATGGTATTTTTATATTTGTATTAGGAATTTCTTTCTCCGGTGGAATATTGAGGCTATTAGTTTCTAACATGTGAAACAAAGATGAACTTCTAAAATTTCCAGCATCACACTGACGCCCCTCAGTTCCGATATCTACTAAAATAATTTTGCAGTCCGCATCAACTACAGCTTGAAGTAAAATTGAAAAATATTGCTTGTAATTATAGTATAAAGATCCACTATTACATGGACACTGTACCCTTATATGCTTCCCATCGATTGCACCAATGCAGTTGGGGAAATTCCACTTGTAATAGTACTTATCTGCAATTTCGTACCATTTCTCCATCGTTGGAATTGGCATGTATTCGTCTTTCAGTGTATTCCACAAAATGTTGCATGTCTCGCTTACAATCTCAGAAACTGTAGAGCGACCTAACCGGAAATGAAAAGCAAGAGACCTATATGATTCTCCAGTAGCCAAATATCTGAAAAAGAAATGTAAGTGGGTATATTAATACTTAACATTATAATAACTGCTGGTTTTTGTTTCAGTCAAAACAGTAAAAGCCAGATGGAAAAATCTGAGAGCGTATTTTTTTAAAGAATGTGTAAAAAATGATAAGCCAAAGAGTGGAGATAGCGCTGATAAAATATGTAAAAGCACGTGGCAGTACTACGATCAATTATTGTTTTTAAAGAGCAAGAAGAACGAGAGCTCCATTAGAGATTCAAATTTGAGTGTAGATAATTTTGATAATTATTCTACAACAACCGACACAACAATAGAAGAGCTACAGAATACAGATTCTGTGCAGACAAATTCGACTTCAGAAGCAATTACAAGTAACACTCTCGAATCTCAAAGTTATGGTCAAACATCACAAAGAAAGAAAATTCGTATGAGCAGAGCCGAAAACAATGATCAACTTTTAGCAATAGAAAAGAAGAAACTTGAGATTCTTGAGAGGGAAAGTATTAAAGAAAAAAGCGACGATTTATTGTTTTTTGAGAGTCTTTTGCCTTATATGGAAACTATTCCATTAAGGCGTAAACTAAGGTTAAGATCGAAGATTCAGGATCTCATTTTGGCCGAAATGGAAGCTGTAGAAAATAATAATATAATAATAATAATAAGTCTTTTATTTCAGACCACAAAGTCCATAGTTTTGTTAGTAACAATTTATTACTTATAACTAATGTTAGTAACCAATAATAATAATCAAAACAATAATAATTTATGTCAAATAGAATTAAAGTAATACATCATGTCAAAACCAAATCTAATATTAAAATAAAAACTTAACATTTTTCTGCACGTGAATCATGCGACAGTGATTGAGGTACTGGCAGTCGAGCCGTTCAGCAAAAGCGCTCAGTATACTGTTGCGGCTGCTCCGCACCCCATGCTCCAGGGATGTGCACCGCTTGCGCATGATTGTGTGGAAACAATCCACACGCGCCTCCGCAAACATCCCCGAGGCACTACAGAAGCGAGGCAGCCCCAAGAGCACCCTGAACGCGTTGTTGTACTGGACACGTAGAGCACTGTACTGTTTCTGCGTGTAGTCCACCCACAGACTGCTCGTGTAGAAGGACGTACAGAATGCCCTGAATAGGGCTATTTTGACGCCGCTTGAACACCGAGCAAATCTGCGTGCTATCATATTCGCACGAACAGACAGCGCCCTACGTTCCCTTTCAATGTCGGCATCGTCTTTCAAGTCAGAGGTTAATAAATGTCCAAGATATTTAAATGTATCAACTTTCTTAAGTGGGCATCCGTTGAGCTTAATTGTGGGCAAGTAATCTGGACACATCCTTGCCTGAAAGACCATGCATTCGCTCTTTTTCGGGTTATACAACAAACCATGTTCCTCAGCATATCTTTCGCACATGCCAATTAACTTCGACACCCCACAGACGAAGGCGCTCAGCAGCACCATGTCATCAGCATAACTGATATTGTTAAGGCACACACCTCCAATATGGCAACCAACATGCGTGCTGCTGAGCCTCTCTATCAGCGCATTAATATACAGGTTGAAGAGCTTGGGAGAAGTTAGCCCTCCTTGTCTCACGCCGCACTGCAACCTGTACGGGTTCGAGTAAGCCCCCGCCCAACGAACAACGTTGACCTGATTGTTGTACCAGTATTCAAAGATACGGATCAGTTCATCTGGCACTGATGCTTGCTCCAGTTTTTGCCATAATATCCAACAATCGGTACCATCAGTTATGCATATTCCTGTACCGAAAATAAATAATCAACAATCAGTAGAATACGAATTGCATGTTCAGGATTCATCCGGTCAAAATTTAATTCATAATATACCCATGCAAATGGAGAATGATTCAACTTTGATTAGTTATATAAACAATTACAAATAATTAAATAAAGAATTGTTTGTACAAGTTTTTTGAATAAATAAAAATATTATGTATTTAGAGTTTCACTTACCTCAATGTAACAACTAATCGTTCTTCGGCTGGTATGCTTTTTCTAAGATGGGTATCCAAATGAGTTAGTTTTCCTTTAACTTTACTAAGAAGTAGATAAAACGTTTCCCTGGTCATACGCAAATATTCATAAAATTTATCATCAAAATTACGCAATTATTTATACAGAACATTAAACTCCCCATAACTTGACCGTGATTTATTTATATCGTGAACCCAAAATGATGGATAAGGTCGTGAACTGATATTATTTTAAAGATGAATTTTCTGTGAGTAGTAGTTTTAGAGCTATTTTTGAAAGTGACATCTCGCCAAAGTGCCGACAAGCAAATGCCCAGGGCACCTAGCGACCTACCACGCAAACCACCTCAAGTGCGGCCACCGTGTATCCAAGCGAATAGCCAGGATGAAAGCCGCTAGGCACTAGTCGCTAAGCAAGCCACCTGCCTGTGCGTTCGCGGCCTAAGGGCTCGATCGGCGAGTGTCACTAAAGCGAGTATGATCTCGTAAAGAAAACAATTTAAACCGTATTGTCCAAACCAAAGATAAAGTTGGAAATATTTTTTAGTTTATAATTAATATTTCAAATAACGCGATTATTACCTCTAGTTATATTCGATTTTGAAATGTGATGTCACGAAACATAGTACCCCACCCACCCCTTGTCACACCATGTCACACTTTGTCGACACCCCCCTCCCCCCTTTATGTGTGACGTACTTTATGGATGACCCCTTACGACAGCCTCCGTGGCGTAGTGGTAGCGGACGCGGCCGCTGCGCAAGGAGGCGCAGGCTCAATCCCCGAGCAGTGCAAATAGTTGTGTGCGAGAATATGAATATTTGCACAGGTCTGGTCGTGCCTCGGAAAGCACGTTAAGCCGTTGGTCCCGGTTGCCATACGAACATCTGATGGCAGTCGTTACGGGTTGTTGGAGCCCTCAAAAATTCAACAATTGGTCTAACTGCAGTGGTTCGATGTCGCCTTCGGGTTGTGGAGGTCAGACGGCAGTCGCTTCACGGAAAATATCGAAGTTTAGCCAAAAAATTTGTAGTTAGACTGTTAAAGCGGACCCCAGACTCCAAAGCTAAAAGTTTCGGTTTTTTTTATTTTTTTTATTATTAGTTATAAGCTAGTGCTTGACTGCAATCCCGCCTGATGGTAAGCAGTGATGCAATCGTTGATGGTAAAGCGCACTAGCTTATTTAGCCTATTCACTCAAAAAAACTGAGTGAATAGGAAAGAAGACGGCAGTTGAGCGAGGTGATGCAATGTTTAACGCAACAACACGACCAACGATGCTGCGCCAGAGGATGATCTGGAGACCCTCCACGACCAAACTCCCGACACAACAACATTAGGCACATCGTACCCGGTACACATCGCAACATAACTGCTCAGACCCGTCCTCCGTACGGCTTCACCAGACATCATGCCGGAACACGACGAATCGCTTGGCGGCAAGACTTTGTCTGATGGGTGGTAACTTATGCCGACGGCTGATGTTGTTGCCTACCACCGAGAAACTGCGACTGGGATTAACGCTGACATGAGATGAGATCCTACTTATCCATGCGACCTTCTTGCATGGAAAGTGCTATTAGAGGGATAGGTGATGAAGACGAATTCAGCAAAGAATTTCACAATTTAAAGTTCTAACTTGAGCGGAAAACAGCTTTCGCAACCTATTTTTCTTAGATCTTGGAAATTAAATTAAACGCAGACATAAATTTAGGATGTCGAGGAAAATATCTTTGAAATGACTTTGTTCCTAGCTCGTCAGTTTGATAAATTCATGCTATCCTTAGTCATCGCTTTGAAGCGAGCAAAAAATTAGCGCGAGCATTTAGACTTTCAATTTTAAAAAGTTAGTCCTATGGAAATTGAAAGTCTAAATGCTTGGCAAATGGTTTGGCAAACACATAACTGGACGTAAGTAGCGTTTAGTTAGGTTTTGCGATTGTAACTAGAGCATTTTGTCAAATTTAGCACCTCCAGGCTTTATGCTACTGGGTTTGGGGTGGGGTCTAAGCCTGGAGTGGGGTGGGGCGGTCTGTCGCGCCAGTTTCACCCCCAGAGCGGCGCATAGACTGAAATGTGCCGCCGATAAAGCAGCCGCCAGAAACATGAACTTATTTTTTTTTTGGTTTGTAGGGCTGGGGACTGCGTCGCATTTTATGTCGATGTTTGTCGTTCCAGATATTTGAACGGTTCCGCAGTCGATAGTGTTGTGATGTTATCTTTGTTCCAAATATTCGTTTTTTTGTTTTTGTTATAAGGTTGATGTGGCAAGCACAAAGTGCAAGCACTTTATTCGTGATTTGTCGATATCTATCTATCTATCTATCATCATCATCAACTCAGCCACAAGAAGTCCACTGCTGGACATAGGCCTCCCCCAAAGATTTCCAAAAAGAACGGTTGGACGCGGCCTGCATCCAGCGCTTCCCTGCGATTTTGGTGAAATCATCCGACCACCTAGACCTGACCAGGTCGGACACCCACCGACTGTTTTAAGAAACTGGTTTCTATAAAATTAATTGAAATACTTTTATATTGATTTATAAATCACTATTTTCAATTTGGCTTAGTATACCATTTTTTATTTTATCAAGTTTTCACCTGGTAAGTGTAGACAGACATATTATGCTGTCCTTCCATACACACTGTGATTTGAAAACGTCGTAATTATTTGTAAGAGCTTAAAGATTCTTCTTCTTCTTCAGCCCATAGATTTCCACCGCTGGACAAAGGCCTCCCCTAAGGCTTCTCACGATGACCGGTTTTGTGCTGCCCGCATCCATCGGCTTCCTGCAACCTTCACCAGGTCATCGGTCCACCTTGTTGGGGGCCTCCCTACGCTGCGTCTTCCAGTACGTGGCCGCCACTCCAGAACCTTATCAAATCAAATGAAAATCAAAACCGCCCAATGCAATGTGCCCTGCCCACTGCCACTTAACTTTAGCGACTCAAAGAGCTATATCGGTGACTTTGGTTCTTCTGCGGATCTCCTCATTTCTGATTCGATCACACAGACAAACTCCGAGCACAGTTCTTTCCATTGCCCTTTGTGTGATTATTTATCAATTATTTTTAAATAAGTGATTTAATTCCCCCATCTCCGTTCCACCAGCGGACGACCCGTCGTACGGCTGGTTTCCACCCTTACGTTGTTGGCACCACTACGATCCGGACGAAGCGCTTCGCCTCCTCCTTTATACCGCGTACATCGAGGGACTGGAACAATTTGCCTGCGGCGGTGTTTCCGTCGGACTACAATTTGAGTGTCTTCAAGGCTAGAGTGAATAGGCTCTTAATAGACTAGTGCGCTTTACCATCAACGATTGCGTCACTGCTTACCATCAGGCAGGATTGCGGTCAAGCGCTGGTTTATAATTTGTAAAAAAAAAAAACCTCTTGCCAGCTCTTTTCCACAGGAAACGACCGATTGGAACGTGTACTAGTTTCTTATATTCCATAATTGCCCATGGTGCCATATACAGTTTATGCAAATTATAAGTAGTATTTAGATTTTTAATAGAACAAAATAGTCTTCGTTGTTATGTAATATTCAATAACCTTAAATACAACCATCGTAAGAAAAAAATCATATTGATAGGCCAATATTGAAGGGTTTGCCTCACTGGCTTGATAAAGCAAAACGTCAAAAAAATGTACTGCTCCAAAAAAACTAGGTTTTAATAAAAAGGAAATTCAAACGCCTACACATTGTATGCAGGGCGGAATAACTTATAGAGGCATAAGCGTTGAAAATTGAGGCCGCCTAGTCTGATATTGAGGGAAACTGACTCGAGACACGCACTGAAACTCACGCCAGTCCACTTTTGTTCCTATTATGACACCCATAACGATCCTAATATAAACTACAGCATCTATAAGAGTAGCATCCATTGCGTGCTAGCATAGCACTACGAAAATTGCTACTTTAAGCAAGCCGTCAATGAACTCCTATCATTTAATAGTGCCGAGCTAACACAACTTTATTGCGTACATGTACAATAATAATCTGATATTCCCGCTTTCCCATTACGAGCGATAATATATTCTACGATGAAGCAATAAGGGCGAGAATCGCGTGGATATAATATTCAAAGATTGTTATAGGGCTTCCTAGGAGCTGTTGTGGAGGTTTCATCGCCGCCTAGATATAGGCACTGCGGTTTTTAAACACGCGAATAAAAACTTCTGTTATAAACAATTAGTCGTTATTATTAGTTTCAGGTAGAATATACCCATCTTTATTAGGTAGACGAAAGCCCAACTTGAAAAGGAATTCAAAATAGCAGATATTTTTTCATACCTATATTTTGTCAGGTCATCAATTAAAATTAATATTGTGATTCCTAAATTGCTTTTGAGAACACAGACAAGTAATACTTCAATTACAAAAAAACTGATAATGTTTTAAGTATAAATTGGACACCAATGACTGATAAGGTGAAGAAAAACATCTTGGGGAAACCTGGACTTTAAGTCTGAAATCGCCAGCCCGCATTGAGCAAGCGTGAAGATTACGCTCAATCCTTCTCTGTATGAGAGAAGACTTGTGCCCAGCAGTAGGAGGCCCAGTACAAGGTTGATGATGATAACGTTTTGATGAGAAGGACTCCATGAATATATCCATATTATATATGGATTTGAATACGAAACGTTTTACTTATCAGAGAAACCTGCATATAAAGCAAGTTATTCCCACGCTCAAATTGAAATCGAACACTCAATACGGCTATCGTTTAGCTAAAAAAAACGCATAAAACCCACAGACTAAAAGTCAAGAGACCGAGCAAATGCACCGCAAGAAAAATACCCGGCGACCTTGAAAAAAGAAACAAAAAAACTTCTAGTATACATTAGCGGAAAACGCGTTGTTTAGAACGTCGACACAAATGCTGGCGAGCGCAAATTGATAGCGACAAGTGACAGTTTGTAGTTGTCGGCAGAAGGACCAATTGACACGGCTCACGAAATTCAAATAAAAAAAGGAATAAATAAATAATCGATAATGATATAATCGAAAATGAATAATCGATAAATAAATTATCATGAATAAAAGCCGCTTCAGGACTGCATAAGAATCGTAGTAAGTAGGTATAAGGTATAGTAGTCTAAAGGTAAGTTTCAAAAGGTAAATTTTAGGACTTTTGAAAAAGTTATAAAAATGTTTGAAGTTTATTATGTAGGGCTTAAAGTTATTTTTCCATACACTTAAATTGGCTATAATTTTCGACATAG
Source organism: Sesamia nonagrioides (assembly GCA_017933935.1). NCBI lineage: Eukaryota > Metazoa > Arthropoda > Insecta > Lepidoptera > Noctuidae > Sesamia > Sesamia nonagrioides. The sequence goes on from JADWQK010001158.1 coordinate 245,415, forward strand.
TTGTGATTGCTGATTAGTTGTATAGTTTCAGCCTAATCCTGTTATGCGAGCTTCATGTAGCCCACATAAGATAATGCCAGAATGTCAGGGAAGAGTAGCTAGGGAGAGGGTTTGTCAATAATATACATACGTCAGTACGAGCTGAATGCCTTTAATGCACTGTCGCGACATGCTCTAATACATATAAAATAAATATAGTTTAAAAACTAAAAACAAACATGCTTTTAAAGAATATCAAACTAAAGAGTTAAAAATAATTTTAAAATTTAATTTATGGCAATAGTACTTATATATACAATACTAGTATAAATGAGAAAAAAACGTGAGGCGCTTTGTGCTAGAATTTTTGTATATTAAGCGCCTCACGCTTTTAGCATGTCTTTTTAGTTTTTTGAGCTATATTTATTTTCAACTTTTTCGTTCGATATTCTTTTTTTAAATAATAAGTATACGGATAACACGAACGCTTACATAAGTGGTGCTCATTTGTTTTTTACCAAACTTTTCTTGATCTCCAACAGACAGAATAGCAAGTGCTAAAATTCGTAATGTTGCGTTACCCAAGTAACTAAATCTAAACTAAACGAACGTATTGAAAACGGTGGGACGTTTTACAGTAATGAGCCGCTCACTCGTAGGCCAAAGAGTTAGAGACGGACAAACAAACAAGCAAGCAAACATACGAGTGAGGCTAATAAAAAGCATAAAAAAATTAGGTCGGTTTTGCAATCCGACTTGACAATGACACAAAAATGTTCAATGGCTTGCATACCCGTGAAGGTGCGAGTTTACATTTATGTGTTAAAGTTGATTTAAAAATATTTTTAGTCTTTATACTAAAATATAGTTTAAAAAACTAAAACAACATGCTTTTTAGTTTGATATTCTTTAAAAGCATGTTTTTTTAGTTTTTTAAACTATATTTATTTTCAACTTTTTAGTTCGATATTCTTTTAAAAAAAAAAAACGTTTTTTTTTTGAAAATTTTAACGCTGATAGCTTAGTGTTTGTGACAGACGAAAGGCCATTAAGTAGATATGAGTGAGATGAAATTGTGAAAATGAGTGTATGTATCATTTTCCTTATAAAAAATATCCAGAGGACCACTGAGGTAAGTTTCTTCATACTGTTACAATAATTATACAGTATGTTAACTAACAGAGGGCGTTCCCGTTAACCCGAAATAGTATAGCATACATAAAAAAATATTTCCATTCGAAAACAAAATGTTTTAAAAAATTTTCCAATAAGAAAATATTCAATAAAAATTTTAAATTGACATGTAAAACAAACACACTGTACACGCGAACATGAAAGACGGCAACGTCGCAATTTATTTATACATGACGACTACTATTTTGATTTAAAACAGTAGGTTTCAAATTTATTTCCAATTAGAATCGGATTTTTTTATGCTTATTTTTCTATGCTGATATTTTTATTTTAATCTATTAATGATATATATTAACGAGTTTAAGGGAACGCCCTCTGTTATTTAACATACTGTATATTAAGAATGGGAGATAAAATTATCATAGTCATGAATAAATGGTGTGCTAGTCAAAGAACATTTTATCAATAGCTTCCACGTCGAGGTATGAGGCAAAAATTCCTATGCATTCCCTTATACAACGTTATTTTTTGTAGATATAAAATCCAAAACGCGTGTCCAGTATTTTTAAGTACCTACGTACAAAATTTCAAAACGACAAAGTTATGAGCTTGTTATCATACCTGGTTGTCCCAACAAAAATATAGCCACACGCGCGCCGCTTGCCAGCCCGCGCGTGCAACGACTCGGCGTCATCTTCCATTTAATGATAATAATTTCCATTTCTTACTTTTGTAATTATGTAACTAGTTATAACATTTTCCATTTCACTTCCATTCTTTGGACTGTCGTAACGGTCAAGTGTAAGTAGATATTATTTTAGTACCTACCACAATCTACCGTGAACTGTGTTGTGCGCTCGGTAACTACACTCCAACAATTTATAAATGTATTTGGAAAAAATATAACATGGTATAAAAATGGTTGGAATCGATTCAGTTGCTTATTCTGAACAAACTGTATTCAGGGTTCGAGTTTTATATTAAAAATATCGTTGTAGAGACACAGTAAAAAAAAAAAAACAAAATTATCACCGAAGTAGATACGTAATCCTACCGCAGTACCTATTGTTTAGAGTATCTCATTGTCCGTTTCTATACATGAACCTTCTGATCCATTTTATATTTGGCTTGCAAGTAGACGGGGCTATTGCCCTCCCCATACCATTGCAAGGCTACCCAGGGCCGTATTCGTCGCGCGCCGGGCTCGGTAGCCATGGCGATCGCTCGCGAGGGCTCGTTGCGATAGTGACACCCCTACCACCCTCACCCCGCGTCGCTTATTATGGGCTCTTTTCAATTCGCCTTCAATGGCGGCTAAATCTTACCTGAAGGCCACCGAATGATGTCAGGTACAGCCCTGGATCTGAGCTCTGATTCCGTGATATTTTTAGGGTGTTTGTACTGTGTGGGGTGTGTTTTGTTTAATATGATAATAGGAATAAATGACATTGACGTAATTAATGGGCGTAATTGTTGTTAGAAAAGTATTTTTGAGTAGCCAAAGTCTCTAGATCCTTAGAAGATCTAGACTAGACCAGATCACCAGCCAAACCACCACCAGACCACCAGACCACCACCACCACCACCACCACCACCACCAGACCAGACCAGACCAGAGGGACCGGACCAGAGGGGTAGATCTTTGGAATCACAGGAAGTAAGTCAAGAAAACTTATTAGGTACTCAAAACAATGTCACCACAAACTTAGATACTTAAAAATACAATGTAATTATAGATTAACTTTTGAGTTTTCATATACTATATGAAATAGAAGTAATTTAACGACGAAAACGTATTTTTTTTTTATTAGTACCTATTAATGCAACACATACCCATTATTTAGTAGCAGCCGAAGATGGATCGATACAGATAGTAGATATAAACATAACAGATATAGTATAGATACGATATTACCTAACAGACGGAAGAGTTGTAGCAAACAACGGTTATCAAGGTCGATAGATAGGGTCACTGGTCTGTAGGGTTCTAATGATTATTATTTAGACGCACGTCCTTCATATTCAAGTGTATATGTATTCATAAAAGATTTTATTTTATATATTGAGTTTTTTTATATAAATTATAAACTAGTGCTTTACCGCAATCCCGCCTGGTAAGCAGTGATGCAATCGTTGATGGTAAAGCGCGCTAGTTTATTAAGAGCCCATTCACTTTAGCCTTAAAGACACTTAAATTATAGTCCGCCGGAAACACCGCCGCTGGCAAATTTTTCCAGTCCCTCGATGTACGTATAAAAGACGAGGCGAAATGCTTCGTTCGGGGTGATGTCAACAACGTAACGGTGGAAACTCCCTGTACTACGGTTCGTCCGATGATGGAAAAACACTTAACACGTTAGTAATTTTTTTTACTAGATGTGTTCGGCTCGAGATAGCAATATCTGGAAGAAAGGCCGAAGCAAACTGAGTGGTCAGAGTTTCTTTTAAAGCCCAGATGTAATCTTGGATTAATATATACTTATCGATCGATTTTTTGTGTGATAGTGTTCTTGGGAATTGTGAAATACTTAATAACTAATCTAATTATGGGAATAATTATGATATATGAAATAAATAGGTAAGCAAATAATTTAATTTAACTAAACGTATTGTTTTTTAAATGTTAAAAGACTCATCATCATCCCAGCGTTAATCCCAGTCGCATCCGAAGCCTTTTCAGCTTTGGAGTCTGGGGTCCGCTTTACCAGTCCAACTGCTGATATGGCTAAACTTCGACATTTTCCGTGAAGCGACTGCCGTCTGACCTCCACAACCCGAAGGCCACATCGAAGCATTGCAGTTAGACCAATTGTTGGATTTTTGAGGGCTCCAACAACCCGTAACGACTGCCATTAGATGTTCGTATGGCAACCGGGACCAACGGCTTAACGTGCTTTCCGAGGCACGACCAGACCAGTGCAAATATTCATATTCATGCATACAAATACTTGCACTGTGCGGGGATCGAACCCGCGCCACCTTGCGCAGCGGCCGCGTCCGCTACCGCTACGCCACGGAGGCTGTCAATTTAAATGTTAAAAGACTAATATGTTTTATGTTCTTCGTTGTTATAAATGTAGAGTATTTCGAAAACTTTTCCCAGAACCACTTTTAACAGAACAACCTTTTTAAAACCTTGAGGCTGTTCTCTGAATTCTACTTTAAACTAAATTTCCGTTACACGATCCTCTGACACACATCGCGGATGGCACATTTAGTGTGTGGGTTTGTGTTTGAACAAATGGTCTCGTCACTAAAATTATTAAAGCAAACTTTGATTTAAAAACAGAGTTATCAAGAAATTACTTTAATAAAGTTCTACTAATCAGTTGCAGAAAAAAATAAACTCTAAACCGTAGTCACACCTCAGTTATATTACAATATATAATATTGTGTACTTCTGGAGCATTCTAGGAAGGGAACAAGTCAAGTCTTCATTCAATGGAATTGCATGATTTAATTCCCCCATCTCCGTTCCACCATCGGACGACCCGTCGTACGGCGAGTTTCCACCCTTACGTTGTTGACACCACTGCGATCCGGACGAAACGTTTCGCTTCCTCTTTTATACCGCGTACATCGAGGGACTGGAATAATTTGCCGGCGACGGTGTTTCCGTCACATTACAATTTGAGTGTATTCAAGGCTAGAGTGAATAGGCTCTTAATAAACTAGCGCGCTTTACCATCAATGATCGCATCACTGCTTACCATCAGGCGGGATTGCGGTCAAGCGCTAGTTTATAACTTATAAAACAAAAATTCTCTACCATAAATTAAAAATTTGTAAACTAAAGGCTGATTTTTCCAACGTCGGATAAATGTATCGGAGGAATAATTTAGAATTTTTGACAGATCTTCAATACAAAATCTGTCAGACATCAATTACAATTTGCGAATAAAAATTATCTTTGAATTGGAAAATCAGCTCTTAAAATAAATTTATCTGTAGGTATTTTTGCGATATTTATTAATAACTAGCTTCCGTCCGCTGCTTTGCCCGCGTTGAATTCGGTTATATCGCGCTTTTTAGATTTCCCTCGGGAATATCAAATTTTCGTGATAAAAGTACCGCATATTTAATCCGGACTTCTAACTTTAGGTCTCGGTCAGTAACGAAACCAACATTCACTTTCGCATTTATAATATTACTAGAGTTCGGTTATATCGCGCTTTTTAGATTTCCCTCGAACGTAAAATTCCGGGATAAAAGTTAGCCTATGTTCTTTCTCGAATCTAATTTTTGAAAGATTGTTCTGTGCAAATTTCAACAGAATCGGCTGAGAGGTTTAAGCGGGAAAGCGTAACAGACAGACAGACAGACAGAGTTAACTTCCGCATTTATACATAACTAGCTTTCCGCCCGCGGCTTCGCCCGCGTGGAGTTCGGTTATATCGCGCTTTTTAGATTTCCCTCGGGAACATCAAATTTTCCGGGATAAAAGGTAGCCTATGTTCTTTCTCAGGGTCTAAAGATTGTCTGTGCCAAATTTCATCAAAATCGGTTGAGAGGTTTAAGCGGGAAAGCGTAACAGACAGACAGACAGACAGAGTTACTTTCGCATTTATAATATTAGTATGGATAGTAAGGATAGTATAGAATAGTATAGATATAGATAGTATAGATTCCTAAAACAAATCGCTAATAAATAAATAACATTCAACTAAAGTACATCTCTGTTCTAGAAGTACAGTGTACCTATGCCAAGTCGCAGCTTGCTATTTGTGCGCGCCGGGCCTCTGAACTACGTAGATACCACCGCCTCCGCTAGAGGGGCTCCTCTGCCAAGCCCATTACACTAATAGTGCAATATAACACTACACAGTACCCACTGATCTAGCCTAGCCTATTGAACGGTTTATTGAGATTTGTGTCAAGATGTTTAGAAATCTTTTTCTACTAGGTATAGTTCCGGTGGTAGGCCAGAAGTTACCACCCACCAGACTAAGTCTTGCCGCCAAGCGATTCGTCGTGTTCCGGCATGATGTCTGGTGAAGCCGTACGGAGGACTGGTCTGAGCAGTTGTGGTACGATGCACCAAATGTTGTTGTGTGGGGAGTTTGGTCGTGGAGGGTCTCCAGATCAATCTCCCTCTGGCGCAGCATCGTTGGTCGTGTTTTTGAATTTAACATTGCACCAGCTCGCGCAGCTGCCGTCTTCCTTCCTATTCACTAAGTTTTTTTTTAGTGAATAGGCTTAATAAATTAGCGCGCTTTACCATTAACGATTGCATTACTGCTTAATATCAGGTGGGATTGCAGTCAAGCACTGGTTTATAAATATAATGCCTGCATGGAAAACGAAAAGACTCATTTAAGTGCTTCTTGACTCTGAAGTTGCCACACATAGGGCAAAGTACTTCTAAAATCCGGGAACTCTCCGTGAGACGGTTATTAACAGCAAGGCGTTGCTGATCTTAATTGAGGAGCCTGGGTAGCTCGCAACCCATACGTAAAATACGCGTTATGAGCGCTGTGACGTAGAATTACGGACATCATCCGTCCGTCTTGTACAAATGAGTGACACATGTCGTCGAAGGAGGTAACTGCATCCGTTGACGTCCGCTTACGCCCACCGTGGACGAGTCAGCGGCTGTCGTTGACATCATGCTTGTGAGTGCGGGACTCAAATACGAGCAGTATGTGGAAGACGGCTGCAGTTGCTGCAGAGGTTAATGTATGCCGCTTATGTGTGTGATAGTTACCAAGAAATTATACAATATGTAAAGAAAACCCTGTCCGATCCGTGAAGGTATTGTTAGGAATCGATAACTGATTCTACTAATGCCGACAAACCGAACTAAAGTTTAAAAAAAAACTCCTAAAAAAATAAATATTATTTTGCAAAAAAAGGTAACTTAAAACATGTGCGGTAGGACACCCTTCCGCGGGCGACGGGGGGCAGGGCACGCGACGCATGGTCGAATCGCATAAGCATACCGTCAAAATGGTGTTGTCACTTTTTTAAAAATTACCAAATTTCGGGGAAGTTGGAATTAATTCGCGGGAAAAAAAGATTATTTTAAAATTCATTAGTATTGTTACTATGATGATTACGTAAAATTTTATATTATATTTGGTCATGTGTTTACCTAACCTTTATTATCCTTTTGGGTCGGACAGGGTTTTCTTTACATATTGTATACATATACAACGTTATTTTTTGTTTATGCGAATTCTGAATATAGTTTGTTCAGAATAAGCAACTGAATAGATTCCAATCATTTTTACACCATGTTATATTTTTTCCCAAATACATTTAGAAATTGTTGGAGTGTGGTTACCGAGCGCGCACGGTAGTACGTAGTACTCCGCGCTCGCGCCATAGCTGACGCCAGAGGGACGCCAGAGGTTAATGCACCGCGCTCGCCCGCTCGAGCGCAGCGTGGACCATATTTTTGTTGGGACAGCCAAGTTCCTACTTGGCTGTCCCAACAAAAATATGGTGCAACAAGCTCGTAACTCTATTGTTTTTCATGATATCTTTTCTAAATTTTATACACACGTTTCGGCTTTCGCATAAACAAAAAAAAATAATGTTGTATATAATATGATAATATACATAATGAAAAACTCAATACCACTTTGCTTGACCCTAATCGAACCCAGCAAGGTAATTGCGTAACTGACTATCTTAGGAATGGCTTTCATGTTCACAGTTCAACAACATTCATTGCGTTATTTACGTTGGTGAGCAGACATATTTTCGAAAACATCGAGCAATGAATCCATATTAATATTATAAATGCGAAAGTAACTCTGTCTGTCTGTCTGTTACGCTTTCCCGCTTAAACCTCTCAATCGATTTTGATGAAATTTCGCACAGACAATCTTTAGACCCTGAGAAAGAACATAGGCTACCTTTTATCCCGGAAAAAATTGATGTTCCCGAGGGAAATCTAAAAAGCGCGATATAACCGAACTCCACGCGGGCAAAGCCGCGGGCGGAAAGCTAGTAAGTAATAAGCTTTGAAATATATTCAAAATGATAATAATGAAGTGTTACGCTATTAGGAATTCCAAGTCATTAGGTTTGATACGCTATTAGGTTTCGAAGTCGCGCTGGCGAACACGAGAGCAACGGGGTAAAGCCGGTGCTAAGTGTACAGATGACAGCACACAAGCTACTACAGTCTGTCAGATTTCTTTATTACATTTTCAACTTTATCTATAAAGCATTATGAATATTTGACAGTTTCGGGTAACTTGACCTGTTGTCATCTGCACCTTCAAACCTCTTCACCATAATACATGATACTTCCCAATGTATCAAGATATTACTGATATCGGCGATGGAAACATCGTGATCATCATCATCACTTTAGAAAATACAGACAGAATAAGTTTTTATTGTGACTCATACAATAAATATTCTGTCTTGGGGTTTTCCCTGCGTGATCGAATCAGAAATGAGGAGTTCCGCAGAAGAACGAGAGTAACCGACATAGTTCTAATATCAAAGTTTTAACTACCCTATATAGCATTGTTTGCCATAGTAGCATATCAGTCAGTTAAGAAATGACTGTGCTATCTAGTTTTAAAATATTGACCAAAAAACGTGTATTGTAATTGGGATTGCGGTCAAGCGCTAGTTTATAATTTAATAATAATAAAAAAAAAATTGCCCGAAGAATTGCAACACTAAAGTGGCAGTGGGGATAGGGGGAGTTTAGGCGGGAAAGCGATGATGAGTGCCACGCTCATTTTCCATAGGACTTTTAAATTATTTATAGTGTCGTTTACTAAATAAAAACGCGTGGTTTATGTAGTAAAAAGTGCATTCAGTGAATAATTCATAAAGAACAGTGAAATATTGTAGCATAGTGGCCACATCATGTCTTTACGCTAAACCACTCCTAATGTGTCACACGCGGGAAACGAAAGGAGTTAGATTAGTTAGGATAAGTTTAGGATAAATTAGGATAAGAGTTAGATTAGTTAGGATATGTTTTAAAAATACTTTAAGATTTCGACTGAAGGACTTGTATCCATGGTCATGAAATAAATTAATAAAACAAAAAAAAAGTGGGGTTAGGGAACAAATATTTGCATAGCTCACGGGCATGTCTGTTAGTGTATGTAAGTTCAAATGTTTGCGTATGTAAACCCATGATGCAGAATTAATTCCTAGTCTGGAGCAACAAAATGTAAGGAACAACCCCAACACTAGTCGCATAAATAATTAATTCGTTCAACTTTGATGTTAACAATTAAAGGAAGCAATAGATCGGAAGTTAATTAAGGCGGCGTCGAATGTTGAATTGATAGATGTGAATGTAAATGTAGATAGAATATACAACGTGTAACATAAAGGGTATATACATAACAAAGGCATGGTATCTTTACATGATATCAAACGATATTGGAAGGGTTTTTTAATCCTATCTCTTTATGTTAGGAAGTTATGAGGAAAAACACCGCCTGTGATAGGCTACTATCATACAAGTCGCACAGAGATATTGAAGACATTTATCGGATTTTGGCAAGTAACGTGACGGGTAATGAGTAGTTATTAACATATGTAGTGTGCTGCCACGTTTGTTATGATTTTATTTTAAAAAACACACGAAACCGAAAATTTGGTACCAATTTTTTGAATATTTTACTTTGAGTTGAAACCCTTCCGATATCGTTTGATATCATCTAAAGATGCCATGCCCTTGGTATGTATATACCCTTTTTGTTACACGTTGTATATATATGTATATAACGGCACATGGCCATCATCAGAAGAAGTTGGCGCTACAAAAGTATTATCTGGGGAAGATGCCCATCATTAGAAGAAGTTAGCGGTAGAAAAGTATCTTCTGGGGAAGCTCCGTCTTTATTTAGCAAGGGATCCTTTGTAGGCGTAGGTTATCGGGCAAGGAGATAATCAATTATAACGATAAACTTTAAATCAAACTTTGATAACTACAATCTTACAATAATTTTCCTAAGAAATAACGTTCCACTTGACACGGGTCACACATTCTAGAACACCGTAGACCAGCTGTCACCAGTCCTCGTTGTTTCTTTTTTGTGCCAGTGTCCGGTGTTACGTTTAGGAATCACTACACGATTACATTTCATTTCGTTCAGAAATTAGAAAGTCGATTAATCGGATAACTTAAAACTATATCGCTATCAGACGGTGCTCAGCGCCGATATATATTTATATTTTATAAATTATAAACTAGTGCTTGACCGAAATCCCGCCTGATGGTAAGCAGTGATGCAATGGTTGTTGGTAAAGCGCGCTAGTTTATTAAGAACCTATTCACACTAGCTTTGAATACACTCAAATTGTAGTCCGACGGAAACAGCGCCGCTGGCAAATTGTTCCAGTCCCTCGATGGACGCGGTATAAAAGAGGGAGCGAAACGATTCGTCCGGGTCGTAGTGGTGATAACCTAAGGGTGAAAACTCGCCGTACGACGGGTCGTCCGATGGTGGAACGTAGATGGGGGAATTAAATCATGCAATTCCCTCGCACACTTTTCAAAATGCATCCGATAGAACACCGACAGGCTGACTACTCTACGCCTGTGCTCCAGGCTTTGGAGACCGTCCTGAGTTAAATAAATTTATATTTTATTGTGTGTACTTTGCCGAAAGAGCAGCGGTGGCCTAAGCGGTATCGGCCGCGACTTATAAGTCGTAGGTTTGAACCCCGTGAGGGGCTTTCCTTTGAGTAACTTATTTTGATCAACACTGCCTTTGAAACGGTGAAGGAAAACATTGTGAAGAAACCGGCATGTCATAGAGGCAAACATACATAATACAGGGTGAAAGAAAGAAAGAAAGAAAATACATTTATTCAGCACAGACTTAAAGACACACAATACATCTAGCATTTATAAATATACATCAGGTAGCAACAAAATAAAATAAAAAACCAAATAAAAAAGTAGAATAAAAACCAAACAAAAAGTAAAAAAATCCCTGTTTAAAAATAGCAGCAAAGTGTGCCTCGTAGCTGCACCAAAAAGGTCCAATTCAGCAAAAATGCCAGGCAACTAGTGTCTGACGCTGGTTTTCAACTGAACCTGATGTGAGTAGAGGTGACGGATGTAAATCAGTTTTATACAACATAACGCGTATATGCATACTTAAATAAAAATAAATACGTGTTAGATAAAACAAAAAACGAGTATGTGCAAAAATAGTGTGAGATTGACTAATAATAAATAAATTGCTAAAAAACTAATAATAAATAAACTAAGAAAAGAAATACTGACAAATATAATGAAAGACTTTTGCTTGTGTAAATACCTACATAAATTCATTGAACTACCTAAACCTGTTTAAACTAGGATATGTATACATATAATTACAATCACAGATTAAAAATATATAAAATCCAATCATATAATATAAACGCAAATAAGTGAAAAAAAGAAAAAAAATGAAACTTAATGTTAAATAATCAAATTGAAAAAAAAATAATAAAAATAAATGAAAATAATAATAATAGTAACAACAAATTGAATGGAAAAATAAAAAAAACAAAAAAGCAAAAAAAAAAGTCAAATAAAATCCAATGCAACACTGACACATACTGACAGGATAAGTACTTAAATTATATGATTGAGACATTCAGTGCAACCATGTCTAACTTCCTTTGAGCTTCTGTGAGGTACTGCCGTAAACGTTGTCTAAACACGACTATGCTGTTAATTGCTCTAATTGGTGGTGGAAGGTTATTCCAAATTTTAGAAGCAGCGTAACGGAAGCTACCTCTAAAAGCGGCTGAACCATGCATCTGACATCGTAACGCAAACTTCGCGAAAAGGCTACACCGCACGCCACTAACAAAATTATAATAGTCATTTATGTCGTTAATGAGTGGGTACAGCAATAACAGTGTTTAAAAAAAAGTGTCGGCTCGGCTTTGAACGTTGCAAGCGTGCCGCCGTGCATGTTTGTAGGTATGACGTTGACACCTGATGCGAACTCTATTAAATCAGCTGATAGGATAGTTTTTCTAGTATTGTGTACATTGTGCTATTTTGTGTATTTAACGAATGAATTAATGTTTACTTTAGAATCTTATTGGGTTATAAAAGTATAGCAATTATTAACCGTCTAAAGTGAAAAAAACTGCATATATATTTTTTTTTAAATCGGGTAAAAGATGATGCCAAATCCATCCAAAAATGGATCCATGGCACTCGTTTGTGCGTCGATGTCAGATACGCGGACGCCTTTTATACATCGAATGAATGTAACAATGCAGCGGTCTTCCAGTGTCTTCAAGGCTAGAGTGAATAGTATCTTATTAATAAGCTAATGCGCTTTGCCATCAATGTTTGAATCACTTCTTACCTTCAAGTGTAATCGCGGTCAAGCGCTAGATTATAATACAAAAGATTAAAACATAAAAAGGATTGCTTGTACATAAGTGTTTCAAGAATTTATCTGTAAGATGATGCGAAGAGTCTGTTTAGGTTTTTGGTCGTGATATGAGAAATGTGTATTCAGGGTACGACGGGACTGACATACTAACTAAAGGACAAAATGTACTTAAATAAAAAATAGAATTTAATAAAAAAAACACTTGTTGAGTTTGAACTTTTGGTAAAATATGGACTGTAGCTTTAAAATAGTGATGCTGGCAAAGGAGGGGGCTGAGCGCGTGACGGACCGGGAATCTTAGCGCCCTCACGCGTCTAGCCGGCGCAGGAAACGACCTGGTCGGGAGACAACGTCCAGCTCCCTGACACCGTAGGCGCGGCCTTGCGGGCGGCGAGCAGTGGGCAGCTTGCCGTCCAGTAAGGACCAGGCCAAGGTCGATAGCGCGTTGTGTTTCATGCGTGCTTCAAAGAGATCAGTCCAGAGAGAGGTCCACGAAGACCGATGCCTGGGTCAGGGTTGCTGGTTGGTTAAAAAAGAAACCAGGCCCTGGCATACAGGCAAGTGGAGAAACACGGGTGGGTTTTAGTCAGTAAAAGTCTGACATGCAGTCTTGACTTGTTTAGATAAAATTTTCGAACTTTTGAAGCAGTGACATATACAGTGAAGCATAGACCGTTATGTACCTAATTAGGGTGCCGTCCTCCGTACGGCTTCACCAGACATCATGCCGGCACACGACGAATACTTACGCAAGACTTTGTCAGGTGGGTGGTAACTTCTGCCGGCAGTTTTAACATACACTCCCTTATTACAAACATGCATTTTGTTTAGTTTAGGTGAGGTCAAATGCAGTTCTTTATTACAGCTTAGATCGGTACTAAGTCACTTTTGTATTAAGAACAGATCGAAATGTCGTCTTCCGTGGCGCAGCGGTCAACACGCCTGCTTGCGACGTGGAGGCCCCGGGTTCGATACCCGGCCAGGTCATGATAGAAAACGATCTTTTCCTGATTGGCCTGGGCCTTTTATGTTTATATATATTTGTATCTATTATAAATATAATATCGTTGAGTTAGCATCCCATAACACAAGTCTCGAACTTACTTTGGGGCTAGCTCAATCTGTGTGATTTGTCCATATATATTTATTTATTTCTTCGAAATACAAATACTGACTCAAGGATAAACTCTGAAACTAAAGTAAGATTTCGTTTTGATATAAGGGGTTAAAAATATAATCTATAGACACATAGTATCACTACAGTTATAATCTTCATCATGTTCACCAGTCTCTTGTCAGATTCGAGTTTTACCAATTACGATTTTATCCACTAATCTCCACCATCTAAACCTATTTACTAGGCATAACGATACTAGTTTTTATTTCTATGTTCCTATTAAAATGCAGGAGCATGACATTTAAAAAACCCATTCATGAACGCTTATCGTCAGAGTGAACATACTTAGTACACGCTAGACGACACACGTGTACGTGCGGGCATGTGCTTTTGTCCGGTGGTAATGGTTGGGACGGGGTATTTTGGAAGGTTCAGGTGTAATAAATTGCAAATGGCAAAGGAACACATCGTACACATATAGAGGAAACCGGCGTTTCCTAGAACCAAAAAAAAAATTCAAAGACATGAGACATCTACCAACCTTTAATGGGCTCGCGTGGTGGATTACAGCCCACTCCTTCTACAATAGACGAGTCCTATATCCCATCAGTAGGAACATAGAAGAAGAATATAAAAGGAATATGTATACATATACAATATGTTAAGAAAACCCTGTCCGACCCGTAAGGATAGTAAAGGTTAGGTAAACGTATGACCAAATAAAATATGAAATTTTACATAATCATCATAGTAACAATACTATTGAATTTTGAAATAATCTTTTTTCCCCGCGATTGAATTCCAACTTCCCCAAAATTTGGTAATTTTTAAAAAGTGACAACATTATTTTTGACGGTATAATTCTGAGCGAATAGCGATGCGACCGCGTGCCGCGTTCCCTTCCCCTCTTCGCCCGCGTGCCGCGTGCCCTGCCCCTCTTCGCCCGCGCCTGTATGATCTACAGCACATGTTTAAAGTTACCTCTTTTTACGAAATAATATTAATTTTTTTAGGGGTTTATTTTAAGCTTAGCCCGGTTTTGTAGGCTTTAGTAGAATCAGTTATCGATACCTAACAACACCTTCACGGATCGGACAGGGTTTTCTTTACATATTGTATACGTTATACGAAACAGTTTAGGGGTAATGAAGTTAGTATTTGAGGAATAAATTAAAACCATGTAATGCTCTTGATTTCAGAGATATTGTAAACTTCTAAGACTTGAATTTTTATTTTTAAAACTGCGATTAATAATACGTAGTCAGCAAAAAAAGTCGATTGACACTTTTGTTTTCAAAACTTCATTACTGAGCAAAATATTTTATTAAAATCGAGACCGAAGTGACATTTGATTGAAGAACAGCAGCCTCTAGGCACACACTATCAGTAGCAATGGGTTTCATTTTGTCATTTCAATTGCGTTGTTTACGTTTTTGGGCATACACATTTTGAAAGATAGGAAGCAATGGATTGGCAATTTGCTTCGAAATTATTCCAACTAATAGGAATGGCACGTTACGTAATTAAGATGCTGATTCTTACTCTCGCTTTTTGACTTTTAACTTCTATAATGAAATACCAAAAAGTACATTGTGGAATTGTATCATATTAATCGACTTTCGTTGCCGACTGTACTTAGATATTTTTCTTCCATCGCCAAAAAACTATCCGAGATAAAATTGACGTTTGACAGTTTCTGTACTAAATAATTATTAAAATTTCAAAATTATTCCTCGAATAAAGTAATCAAAAAAATTAGCCCGTAGTGACGTCATTAATAAAAATAAAGGGAACACTTCTGTGTTAACTTGTGACGTCCTTTTTAATAGCGTAAGATAGATTTGTTTTATTTTTGTGATGGCATGCCTAATTAAGTTTTAAAGCATGTGTATTTTCCTAGAATTTTATTCAAGAAACATGCCTAGGCAGGTTTACAACTGTATTTATTATAATTGGTTCTTAAATTAATTCTGTTGT
The DNA here is from genome assembly GCA_017933935.1 of Sesamia nonagrioides. Classification (NCBI taxonomy): domain Eukaryota; kingdom Metazoa; phylum Arthropoda; class Insecta; order Lepidoptera; family Noctuidae; genus Sesamia; species Sesamia nonagrioides. The sequence continues at coordinate 260,958 of JADWQK010001158.1, forward strand.
ATTTAACGTTTTGTCAGCTCTTGAATCTTGAATTTTAAAGTGGATTTTTGTATGCGTGGTGTTGTGAGAGTATTGATGATCCCGGCTTACAAGCTGTAAGGTTATGAGTTCGAACCCAGCCGATCACTTTTTTATTAGTCTTTAATGTCTTTTTCCATCTCTCTCTATCTTAGAGGTGCCAAAGATCTATCTTAATCAAAGGAGTCCAGGTCATTCTGCCATATTCGTCCATATTCTCATAAAATACAAATCCATACTAATATTATAAATGCGAAAGTAACTCTGTCTGTCTGTCTGTCTGTTACAACCGATTGTCTGATATAACCGAACTCACGCGGGCGAAGCCATGGCGGAAAGCTAGTACGAATATATGTATATACGAACAAATCACACAGATTGAGCTAGCCCCAAAGTAAGTTCGAGACTTGTGTTATGGGATACTAACTCAACTATTTATAATAGATACATATATAGATTAACATCCAAGACCCAGGCCAATCAGGAAAATTTCGTTTTTCCCTCATGACCTGGCCGGGGTCGAACCCGGGGCCTCCATGTCGCAGCACTCACTTTATTTTGCGCAATTTATTTCATCACCTCTGTTCTCGAAACGGTAAAGAAATATCGTAAGGAAACTGGCATGCCCTACACTCCATTCCAAATAAGATTAGAAAAAGAAACCTCTTTTACAGTATTTTTTTGTTTTTTATACCGTCCTTATGCCTACGGAATAGAAAACAAAATTGGTTGATCGAACTGTAAAAAAGGTTTGTTCAAACGTCTCATATTTTTCCAAATGGAGTATAGAACCAACTGACAAAAAATCGAAGACACTGGGCCCGCTTGGGAGATTACGGCTTGTTCCTTCTAACAATGAGAAGGCCTATGTCCTAGCAGTGGAGATGTCAAGGCTGATTATGAGTAGGTTTGCTTGTATAGAGACAGAGAGGAGAGAGATAGAGAGAGGGAGAGGAAAGAGAGAGATAAGGGGAGAGGGAGAAAAAGAGGAGAGAGAGGGAGAGAGGAGAGAAAGAGAAGAGAGGGAAAGAGAGTGAGAGAGATTGCTTACTTTACTGGCATATCATTTAGGTGATAGCAAATGATACTTTTAAGCATGAGGTTCCGGATTCAATTCTTCAGTTGATCAAAGTTGGCAAAACGTGTAGTAGTGTGTTATCTACCCGCCCGAGAAGACAGCACCATTATTGCGTAACACACTCATTAATTGTAATAATTTTGAGGGAAAATGTTAATTAATTGATTGCTTCATATTTTCGAAACCTGTCTGCTCAACGATGTAAAATAATGCAATGAATGTTGTTGAACTGTCAAAATTAAATCCATTGCTACTGATAGTGTATTACGCAATAACCCCACGTGGGAAGGCGTCTGAAGTTATGTTATTTTTAGTATGTGCTTTTCTAAGATTATTGTTCTTCTTCTTCTTCAGCCTATAGATGTCCACTGCTGGACAAAGGCCTCCGCCAAGGCTTTCCACGATGACCGTTCTTCTGCTGCCCGTATCCATCGGCTTCCCGCGACCTTTAATAAGTCTTCGGTCCACCTTGTTGGGGGCCTGCCTACGCTGCGTCTTCCAGTGCGTGGTCGCCACTCCAGAAACTTACTGCCCCATCGGCCATCGGTTCTACGAGCCATGTGCCCTGCCCACTGCCATTTAAGTTTAGCGACTCGAAGAGCTATGTCGGTGACTTTGGTTCTAAAGTATAAAATAATTTGTATTGTTAAATCGTGGCTATGTTTAATATTCGAATGAATGTTACGTTCCGTCGACAATACATAAAAAAAAGAAAATTATATGTAGTTTTTTTTTTTTATTTCGTATGAGGTGAATACACTTTCATAGACTGCGAAATATAAATATTAAAATACTCCACAATTACACAGCATACAATTATTAACCGAAAACCAGAATAATGTACAACCTATTAATGAGACATAAATCTGATCTTCGCCCTCAATATTTAGGTAGTAGTTATAATAGGTACGTGTGTATATTACCTGATTCCCGATTCCCTTTACATTTGCGCGGCGGTGGGATGGCCCTGTGATTTCGGGGCAAGGGATGGTTACTATAGTAACGACGAGACGTACCAGGTCTCGAATTTAACACGGAATTATTGATTGCTCGAATCAAAATGCTCAAACTGAGAATGTGGCAGCCATCTTATTAGTTATCAATACACTATTTGAAAATGGAATTTGTGTTTGGAACGTTTGAATTTTCAATTCACAATGCATTTTTTTTTTCAGTTACCCTATTATCCACTGCGTTCAAAGTTCTTTTGTTTCATAATTGTCTTTAACTTTTTTTTTTAAAGAAACTATGTTTTATATTTTTATAATATTATGGAACCTTACTGACGTATGAGTGAATACTGAGATAGAAGTTGACGCATGAAAAATGTTGCTTCAAGTTCTTTTTTCAACCAATCGCAGTGTCTGAATGATTCTGATTGCGTTCTCTTTGTTACAAATTTTTGCCTTACAATTAAACTCGGTTTCAATACAGTTCTATGTACTGTATAATAACAGCCTCGAATGTTTTAAACTTCTTTGTTAGACGGTTTAAAGTCCTTATTTCTAAATATTTGAGGTTACCGAACTCGAGTTGCATTGCAAAAAGGCATTTTCAACACATTGCAATGCAAATAAAAACCAAAAATATGTTTGAGTTAACATTTTTTGGAATAAGTAAGTACCTACCTACCTACGTTAGATTTTTTGAAAGATACTGTACTTTATACTAGTTAAACAATCAAAACTACAATATCTTCTCTCAAGTATTGCCTTCACCAGGTCCTCGGCCCACCCAAATACTATGATTCAATGCTACTTCTTTAGATAAGCAGTCACCACTACTGAACTTTTTGACCACGTTGGTCATCTGTTCCGTGAGCAATGTACCTACAGCACATCAAGCTACTACAATCTGTCACATTTCTTTATTAGATTTTCAATTTTATCTTTAAATCATTAAGGCTTAAAGTTTCTGGTAGCTTGACCAGCTGTCGTCCGTACCTTGTCCAATACACTTAAGATTGGCAATTTTTGAGTCTATGTTGGCTACCTTGGTGGTTGTATGGACAACTTCATTACTGATTCGATCATGTAGTCCTCTACAAAGAGGCTTTATTCCAAATTTCCTACTTTGGAATAAAGCCTCTTTGGGTGACTTTCACCTTTAAATTTGGCTGACCAGATATTACCTAATTATGGTTAATATTTCTGATAAAATATTTATGTAAAACTGTTCGCGCCAAAAAATTGTTTTGGGAGCTAACTATTCCGGAAAAGGAGGGAGGGAAAACCAGGGTGTAACCAATGTGAGGATCGCTCTGAGGACACGGTGGTGGTCTGCCGCAGCTGTCCACGTGACAGCGATCGACAGAGGCGAACTCTCGCGTCCGGCCCTGACCCAGGCTATGGTCCGGAGTGAGGGTGTATGGCAGGACCTCAGCTTCATTTTCGAAGCAGTAAAGCAAGAAGTGTGGAGAAGAGATTATAATGGGAACAATGATTAACAACTGTAATAAATAATAATATAATGTGTTATTATGTGTTCAAATATAAAGCTTAACACAGTAACGTTCACATAAAACCTGCTTTGAATACTGGCCTTGTTATTTTTTTTTTCTTATTATATTTTTAGAGTTCTTTGTTTTCATATCCATACTATAATATTATAAATGCGAAAGTAACTCTGTCTGTCTGTTACGCTTTCCCGCCTAAACCTCTCAACTGATTTTCATGAAATTTGGCACAGACAATCTTTAGACCCTGAGAAAAAACATAGACTACCTTTTATCCCGGAAAAAATTGATATTCCCGAGGGAAATCTAAAAAGCGCGATATAACCGAACTCCACGCGGGCGAAGCCGCGGGCGGAAAGCTAGTTATGAATAAATAAATAATATTCTTCCGGACTGTTAATAACTAATTACTAAACAAGCCTGTTTTATAAAATTTACTTAGTATGTCATTTAGGCTCAATTTACATTGACTCGGAACGGAGTGGAAGCACAGAAGTTCATATTTATTCTGTGGTGGAAGCAAGTTTTCGTAGCGATATCATACATAGCAAAATGAACTTTATGTTAACAAATTTGATACAAGCTGACGGAATCCTTGGGAATGCGCTCCGATTTTCCAGAAGAAGCGCAATCTATTCGTATTATGTGTATCTAATTTGTGCGTTACACTACTGACCTAAAGTTAAAATTGCTTAGAAAAAAAAACAATCTTCCATCCTGTTTTTAACGTCTCTTTCAACCTTATTACAAAGCGAAATCCAACTTTAATTCCAGACTTAACCTTTGACTCAGTATTTGTATTTCCAACTTTATTGAGGTTAAGTAAAATTTCTGAATACAAAAGTGACAATTTATTACTGATCTTTTTTGTTAGGATGGGAAATCATCAAATGACTTCTTCTGCTCTGGCGGGAGCAAAAAGCGTGTCAGACATTTACTGACTAAAATCCACCCGTGTTTCCGTGTTCCGTGTTGTGTGTGTTCTTTTTTAATCAACCCGCAACCCTAACCCAGGAGGCATCGGTCTTCGTGGACCCCGTCACGATGTGCTGACATCTCTTTGAGGCGCGCGTGGAACACAACGCGCCGTCGACTCGGGCCTGGTCCTTACTGAGCGGCGCGCCGCCCACTGCTCACCGCCCGCAGGCCCGCGCCTACGGTGGCTGGGAGTTCGATGTCGTCTCCCGTCCAGGGCGTATCGTGCGGCGGCTAGTGGCGTGAGGGCGCCGGGATTTCCGCTGCCTCACACGCTCCGCCTCCTCCTTTGCTAGCATCACTGCTTCGCAGAAGGAGGTTACGGCCTGCCATGCACTCTCGCTCCGGACCATGGCCTGGATCAGTGTCGGACGCGAGAGATCGCCGCCGATCACCTCTACGAACATAGCGGACATAGAGGTGCACTAACCAAGCCGGGCAGACCTTCACCGTATCCTCAGGCCGATCCACACATTGGTGGCACCCTGGCATTTCCTCCTGCCTTATACGGACGGTGAGGGTGCCGTGACGCCTCTCAAGCCACTCCTCAAAGAGGGGACTTACCGCCGCTATTGTGGCGTGCCCAGCACTGGGTTGCGACAATGGCACTCTCCATGTCGCCATGAGATCCCGCCGGAGCTCTGTCCGTTGTACCGCGATTTCTCGTGGCAGCGGAGTTATACCCTGGCGTTTTGCCTCCTCTTACCACTCAACCCGCAACACTGCAAACGCACATGTGGGCGAGGGCTTTGGCCTCCAGATCCCATGGCGGCAATCCGGCAAGGAGGCTCACTGCCTCAGCGGAGCCCGTGCGGTATCCCCGGATCAGCCGAACGGCCATGACCCTCTGGGACGCGATCAGGCATCGGGCTTTTCGCTTCCTTAGCGATCGCGCCCACACTGGTGCCCCGTAAAGAGCCATGGACCGCACGACCCCCGCATAGAGCCTCCGGCAGGAGGCGTTTGGTCCCCCTAGATTAGGGAGGAGATGCCTCAGGGCAGCCCCGACCCGTTCCAGTCTAAGTGCCAAACGTCGGAAGTGCTCTTCGAAGTTCCACCGGCTGTCGAGGACAAGTCCCAGGTACTTCATCGTCGACCCGACGCCGATGTGAACCCCTCCTTAGAAGACGATGAAAGCACATGGCCTCGGACCTGTGCAGGGCCACCTCGAGTCCCAATTGCCGGATCCTATCCACGATTGTCGCAACCCCAATGGTAGCTGCATCGGTCGCTGCCTAATTAGTACCGACCTCAGCTGTCATCCATACTAATATTATAAATACGAAAGTAACTCTGTCTGTCTGTCTGTCTCTCTGTTACGCTTTCCCGCTTAAACCTCTCAACAGGTTTTGATGAAATTTGGCACAGACAATCTTTGGACCCTGAGAAAGGACATAGGCTACCTTTAATTGAAAAAAAAAAATGATATTCCCGAGATAATAATGATATAACCGAATTCTACTTTAATGGTTAAGTGCATATTTCAATAATCAAAAACATTAATTATGGGGTTTTAAAATGGTCTAAGTAAAATCCGTGTTTAGTAATAAGGCAATTGAGGTAGATATCCGTGAATTTTATTTCAGAGATTTATTGAAAATAATAAGCACGCCTCCTGTTATCTCCTAACTTAACCATATCGGTAAATGACGAAATGTGGGTGTAACATCAAACAGCTCTGCTTAACCCTACGAAGAACCCTATTAAAACCTGGCTGCGCCACGCGGTTTCACCCGCGTTTTTTTTATATGCCCCGCTCCTATTGGTCGCAGCGTGATATTATACAGCCTAAAGCCTTTCTAGAATAATGGGCTATCCAAAGCAAAAATATTTTTTTCTAATCGGACCAGCAGTTCCTGAGGTTATCACGTTCAAACAAACAAACAAACTCTTCAGCTTTGTATAATAGTATAGATTAATTAAGGATTATTTTTGATTAGCCCGCAGTAGCAGAGAGCCGGTGTGGAGGCAAACACAATATGAAGAGACAATAGGTACGGGCTAAAAGGATACGAACCAAAATTCAAATGTATCATTAATTGACATGGATCAGTCGCAGCTAACTGTTAAGACGGGCTATAGATACTCCCTACTCGTTAATAAAGATTAATAAAATCTTGGGTCAAATAACAAACAACACTAAAGATCTATTTCCGTATACGGATTTCGAAGATGGAACGATATGTAAGAGAAAAACAAGGAAAACTGTCACAAAGAGGGCGTTATGCATAGTAAGGAGAAAAAAACAAAACGCTGACATTGTTTTATGTTGATTCAGGAATTACGACGTCATCTCGAAGTTTAAAAAAAATCAATTGTTTTGTTGTATAGATGACAGCACATCAAGCTACTAAAATCTGTCAGATTTCGTTATTAAATTTTCAACTTTATTTCTAAAGTATTAAAGCTCAAGGTTGATATTTGACAGTTTCAGGTAGCTTGACCTGCTGTCGTCCGTACCTTTTCTGTCACTATCTACAAGGTAAGAAAGTCAAACAAAATCAAATACTCATAATGGCGCGTCATGCCAAATAAAGGAAAAAAAAAAAGATATGAAAGTCTAATTTTCAATATTTTTTTTTTAATAAAAAGTAAAATATGGCATCGCCGCAAGCGCGTTACAGCGCCTCGTTTTCTTACGAAGTTATTAGAACTACCGAAAAGGTCGGATAAAAGTGACTGGCTGGTGAGCCATTCTAGCAGAGCGCCGTATCGGTCTTTGCATGACGATGTTTTTTGAAGATAGAGGAACTACTGTCGCATCATGTCCACGACGGACTGACCGGCGATTCTCGTTATTTTAAGAACGACCAGTCTCGTCAGATCTCAGTCTCAATCCATTAAAAATACCTCTAATTTACCTACATCCTTCTTCTTCGCAGCCTGTACAAATATCTTCACCAGATCATCGGTCCACCTACGCTACGTCTTCCGGTACCTACGTGGCCGCCACCCCAGAACCTTACTGCCCCATCGGCCATCGGTTCGACGTGCAATGTGCGACTTTAGCGACGCGAAGCTATGTCGGTGACTTTGGTTCTTCTGCGGATCTCCTCATTCCTGATTCGATCGCGCAGTCAGGCACTTTACTTTGTGGAAATTATTACATCAGCAATGCTCTAAAAACGGTGAAGGAAAACATCATGAGAAAATGGGCATGTTCTAGAGCCAAAACTTCGGAGACTACCGCATTACGAGAGTAACCGACATAGTCCGAAGAATTGCAACACTAAAGTGGCAGTGGGCCGGGCACATTGCCCGTGGCACCGAAGCCCGATGGGGCCGACGGGTTCTCGAGTGGCGACCACGCACTGGAAGACGCAACGTGGGTAGGCCCCCGACAAGGTGGACCGACGAAAGAAAGCGCGAAAGTCGCGAAAACCGTTGGATGCGGGAGGCACAGGACCGGTTGTCGTGGAGATCCTTTGGGATAGGCCTATGTCCAGCAGTGGACTTCTTTCGGCTGAAATGATGATGATGATGATGATCGAATTCCGATTTGTAACCGACCCGACACCATGTTTGCTACAGCGAGATATAATCGTTTGATTTTTTTTTTTTTGTTAACATAATAATGATTTTTTCACTTCTGTAGCTCAGTTCCACGATTGCATTTTTTTATAGGTGCACATCTGCAAAGAGTTTTCAAGAATAAGGTTTGATGTCATTATGGAATCGACATTCTTACTCAATAGAAACATCTCGGCCTAATGTTTTGAATGCGAATCCTTAAAAAAAAAAATCAAACGCTGAGCGGTAAAATCCAAGATGGCGGAAAACGTAAATGATACAATCTTTGCTTTAGAAGTTAGATGTTGACCTTTTAAGCATACATAGCCGTGACCATGAATGCTGAATCGACTCCATTACGTAATCTATGCGCTCATCTTTCCTCAAACTACGTAACACGCTAAACCGAACTGTAATAGCTTTATCACAAAGTTGAAGTTTCATTGATTAGGTTGTGTATAAATTTGACATACTAGTAACTTGTTGCATTGGTGTTTAGGGTTAAATCTAGTTCCTTATTGATATGTTTAGTGTAATCATAACAACTTACTTAGTCATTATGAGGTATATTTGACTTTATGCATAGCGATGATGTTTTTCATATACTTATTTTTATATATTAGTCAAAATTAATCTTAGAAAGTCAAAATTAAAAATAAAAATATCAAAATTGATCTTTGAATAGGGGTAAAACATGTGAATAAGCTTAGTAGTAAATGGGCATTGGACAACATTTTTTCGATCCTCATTTTTTATTTAAGATTTCGATAATATAGAGCGTTCTAAGAAACCGATCTGAATATTTTTGAAATTTATGTAGTTATTATATTTCCATTAATTATTTATAATCAATAGTAACTTCATTACGTTTATGTCATCATTGGCATAATTTTTAAGTGCCTTTACCCTTTAACCTAAAATAATTTCTTTGATGTTAGACAGGATTAAGATAGTATTTCATATTAACTCATTTAAAACAAAAATGTACAATCCCCATTCATATATTTTTTGCCATATCCTCATATAGGTAAGTGATATTTAAAGATTTATGATTTAGCTGTTTGCTTACGATACTCTCATTCATGGCATTATTTTTTACATGCTTTTAAAGAATATCAAACTAAAAAGCTAAAAATAATTTTAAAAAAAGCGTGAGGCGCTTAATATACAAAAATTATGGCACAAAGTGCCTCACGCTTTTTGCATGCATAAACCATGTTGCATAAGCATGTTTTTTTTTTTTTTTTTTTTTTTTTTTTAGTTTTTTAAACTAAATTTATTTTCACAGTAATGAGCCGCTCACTCGTAGTCCAAAGAGTTAGAGACGGACAAACAAACAAGCAAGCAAGCAAACATACAGTGAAGCTAATGAAAAGCATGTCAAATGCCCCACCGTTTTCAATACGTTCGATTGTTCGTTTTTTTTAAAAAAAGAATATCGAACTATAAAGTTGAAAATAAATATAGTTCAAAAAACTAAAAAACATGATTTTAAAGAATATCAAACTAAAAAGTTCAAAATAATTTAAAAAAAAGCGTGAAGCGCTTAATATACAAAAATTATGGCACAAAGCGCCTCACGCTTTTTTAAAAAATTATGTTTAACTTTTTAGATATTCTTTAAAAGCATGTTTTTTTAGTTTTTTAAACTATATTTATTTTATTATATCTGAAACAAACAAATTTGCAGTTAGGTTAGGGCAGGTAGGACTGACCGTCCGTGTGCAGTGACTGACGTGACCTGAACTCCGGGTCACCGTCGGACAACCCGGGTTCCTCACTGAGAGGAGCTGGGAGCCCCGCTTACATGCATGTAAGCGAGTGGGGCTAAGAGGAAGGACACCTCGTTAAAAAACCCTTGGCTGCTGCGTCTCGCACAAGAAGACGTACCCAGCCCGGCCCCTCCGTATGGAGGGACCAAAGAGGACCCGCCTTTTAGGCGGTCATCGCCGGCGGGGTATTGGTAGCGCAGGCTCTGCCGGATTCCCATGACCCCACCACTAAGGCGACGTCGGTGTGCCGCTGTGGTTATTAGTGGGTATACCGGGAGGCTATCTCCCGAGAATTCCCACATATCCCCTCAGGGATGCGTAATTGTCATTTTCCACAGCAACATCAAGAAAAAAAAGTAGGACTGACCGGGGGTGCGTGGCAGAAAACCTCCCCGAGTGCTCGGTTGCTGCTGGTCCTCGGTTTTGATCCCCAAGGACGAGCAGACGCTGGGCCGGTGCACCCTGGGCGTGGGCAACAATCCGCAGCGAGGGGATTGTTGCCCGTGGTGAATTTCTGCCGGAGCGATGGTGCCGGTCCCGAGGGCTCTCTATCTGCGCCCAGCAGCTGCAGAGTGCATGAATAGGTAGCAAGGTGGGGTAGACCGCGGCCGACTTGGGGAGTCTCTGCCCCCTACTGGATGAACCCCTCTTATCTTATGTATGTACATAAAAATATATCGAATTTTAAGAAAATAAGCGATATTCATAATGTAAATACCAGGAACAAACACAATCTTGCTGTACATCACACTCGTCTCCACAGAGTAGGCAACTCGTTCATGGGTCAATGTATACACTTTTACAACAAGCTTCCCATGGACATTCGAAACTTACCCATTAAACGCTTTAAAAACTATATAAAGGTCAAAATTTTCAAAAAGGGGTACTATAAAATCACAGATTATTTAGAAGGCAAAAAAGCTTGAAAAAAGCTGCTCGCTCTGTTAAGCATTGTTATTAAGCAATATGCGTAATTATAAAGTAAATTATTGTAAACATTTTCATTTTTAATGTCTGGATTTGAAAAAGACGATGATCCCTGAGTTTGTTTCGGCTATTTCTCCTCAGAGGTCAGTTAGGAAATGCCGGCTTCATCTAGTTTAAAAAAAAAAAAAAACATATGACGTTTAAAAGTGATCAGTGATCCTACTTGCTTAATAAACGATTTCATTTCATTTCCGCGCGCGAGTGTCGGCGCGCGCCTCAGAGGTGATGCACGGGGTAGTTTAACACCTCCCTACCCCGTGCAGGAGACAAGGCTCGGATGGACCAGGCCAGCACGAGAGTGTCGGGCTGCGGAGGTATCTGGACTCCCGCGGCCCCGCGTGAACGTGAGAGATGTGATACCGGGGTGGTTTTTAGTCAGTAAGAGTTTGACAGACCCCGTCGCCCACCCCAGGGTGGCGGCCATCCATTGTGGATCATTAACCCGGGAACAAAAAAAAAGGTAGGACTGATCGACAGAATTGAAAAGATTAAAAGACCCACAGAATGACAAGAAGTGTTGTGTTACCCAGTACCTGGATTGTGGAGGTCAGATAGAGCCTATAGAGTAATGCTGGACAAAGGCCTCCCCATAGGCTTTCATTGCTTTTTGTCATAATCCCCATGCTTGACAGGCGGGTTGGGGATCGCAGTAATATGATATTCCACAGGAGAAGCGCTGCTGCCCGCTTCCCGGTGAGAGTTCCCTTAGTCGCCTTTTACGACACCCACGGTAGGATATGGGATGGTACTATTCTAAGCACGACGCTACACGGATAGTGTAGATAGTCGCTCCACGTAAAATACTGGTATTAAACTGAAGCCGGTTAGACTGGAAGCTGACCTCAGCATAGTTGGGAAAAGGCTGACCATATGATGATTGATGACAACTCCTTGGTTCATTATTCTTGATGCTTCTACCTACAGTGAGAACAGTGACCCTTGTTCAAAAACTAAACTAAAATTTGGTTCAATGCATCTTTCTCTTTTTATTTCAATATGATAAAAACTTTTTTACAAAAAAAAAACAACCGACTTCTAAAAACCACTACAAAGTGAAAAATAACTAATTTCGGAATTCGGTGTCTTTGGTTTTTGTATAGGTATTAGTTTTTGACACCGACTTCCGAAATTAGTTATTTTTCACTTTGTAGTGGTTTTTAGAAGTCGGTTGTTTTTTTTTTGTAAAAAAGTTTTTATTTTACACTTTTTAGTTGTGAAAAGTAGGTACTATGTATTTAGTTACATCCGGTCAGACTGGAAGCTGACGCAAATATAGTTGGGAAATGACGTAATTTTGTTTACTTTAATTTTTACCCGTAATTTTGAAGAATTCTCTCGACTGCCTATGGTCTTAATCATCAAATTTAGGTACTGCAGACCATTATTTTAACCCAATGGGTGCAAAGTTCTCATCAATATAAATGAATTAAAACCAAACACAAAGTAGCTACTGCAAATCGTTGAGGATTTCCCGGAACTGGCCTTTGTCTTCATCATCAGAGCTCTTATGACAGTCACAACCCATTTAGGTGTAAAGTTCTTATCAATACAAATTAATCAAGCCCAAACACAAGGTAGCTGCTGTGAATTGTTGAGGAGTTCCTTCGACTGTCTTCTGGCTCCATCATCAGATCTACTCCAGACCTTTATCAAATTGTAGTGCTTTAAATACTTAATGAAAATACTAAGAAATGCATTAATCGCCCCTACGATTTTTGAAAGTTCCCCTTGATTTCTCTGGTCTTCCATCATCAGACCCTGATGTCCTTATCATGGGACCACCTTGGGAATGTCTTCTTTCCAACAAAAAAAGAATTATCAAAATCGGTTCATAAACGACGAAGTTACGCGCGAACAAACATAAAAAAAAAAAAAAAAAAACATATATACGGTCGAATTGAGTAACCTCCTCCTTTTTGAAGTCGGTTAAAAAGGACAGAAGATAAATGTTAGTTTAGTCCTGTAGTCAAATTAGTCCGCGCCTGATGTAAATTGACGTACTTTTAGACGCTTTTTTAACCGACTTCAAAAAGGAGGAGGTTACTCAATTCGACCGTAAATATGCTTTTTTTTTATGTTTGTTCGCGCATAACTTCGTCGTTTATGTACCGATTTTGATAATTCTTTTTTTGTTGGAAAGAAGACATTCCCAAGGTGGTCCCATGTTAAGGACATCAGGATCTGATGATGGAAGACCAGAGAAATCAAGAGGAACTTTCAAAAATCGTAGGGGCGATTAGTGCATTTCTTAGTATTTTCATTAGGTATTTTAAAGCACTACAATTTGATAAAGGTCTGGAGTAGATCTGATGATGGAACCGGGAGACAGTCGAAGGAACTCCTCAACAATTCACTGCAGCTGCCTTGTGTTTGGGCTTTATTAATTTGTATTGATAAGAACTTTACACCTAGATGGGTTGTGACTGTCAGAAGAGCTCTGATGATGAAGACAAAGGCCAGTTCCGGGAACTCCTCAACGGTTTGCAGTAGCTACTTTGTGTTTGGTTTTAATTCATTTATATTGATGAGAAGTTTGCACCCATTGGGTTAAAATAATGGTCTGCAGTTAATCTGATGATGAAGACCATAGGCAGTAGAGAGAATTCTTCAAAATTACGGGTAAAAATTAAAGTAAACAAAATTACGTCATTTCCCAACTATATTTCCGTCAGCTTCCAGTCTGACCGGGTGTAACTGAATACATAGTACCTACTTTTCACAACTAAAAAGTCTAAAATAAAAACTTTTTTACAAAAAAACAACCGACTTCTAAAAACCACTACCTACAAAGTGAAAAATAACTAATTTCGGAAGTCGGTGTCCAAAACTAATATGCAAAAACCAAAGACACCGACTTCCGAAATTAGTTATTTTTTCACTTTGTAGTGGTTTTTAGAAGTCGGTTCTTTTTTTGTAAAAAAGTTTTTAGTCACATCTAAACTGTCTATGGCGTACCCTAATTTTAGACAGTCTGGACGGGATTATAAACATGACGACCAAAAATACATCAATTTACGCCAGGCGCAGATTAATTTGACAGGTCTAAATCTAAACTAACATGTTCATTTTCAGTTTTTTTGTTCATGGCCCTTATAAGAAGCCTCAAAGTCACTCAAAGGGCAATAGAGAGGGCTATGCTTGGGGTTTCACTGCGCGATCGAATCTGGAATGAGGAGATTCGCAGAAGAACGAGAGTAACTGACATAGCCCGAAGAATTGCAACACTAAAGTGGCAGTGGGCTGGACACATTGCTCGTAGGACCGATGCCCGATGGGGCCGACAGTTTCTCGAGTGGCGACCACGCACCGGAAGACGTAGCGTGGGTAGGCCCCCGACAAGGTGGACCGACGACCTGGTGAAGGTCGCGGGAAACCGCTAGATGCAGGAGGTGCAGGGCCTGTCGTTGGGGAGAACCTTGGGGGAGGCCTATGTCCAGCAGTGGACGGCTTTCGGCTGAAATGATGATGATGAAACTAACATACTACACTGAACTTAATAGTTAGGTTCAGTGTATTTTCCGGGTAGTCCAGATCGTAGTAGCACTGTATGATTTTTATACTGTGGTAGTAGTGTCAACAACGTCCACAGCCTCCGTGGCGTAGCGGTAGCGGACGCGGCCGCTGCGCAAGGTGGTGCGGTTTCAATCCCCGCACAGTGCAAGTATTTGTATGCATGAATATGAATATTTGCACTGGTCTGGTCGTGCCTCGGAAAGCACGTTAAGCCGTTGGTCCCGGTTGCCATACGAACATCTAGTGGCAGCCGTTACGGGTTGTTGGAGCCCTCAAAAGTCCAACAATTGGTCTAACTGCAATGCTTCGATGTCGCCTTCGGGTTGTGTAGGTCAGACGGCAGTCGCTTCACGGAAAATGTCGAAGTTTAGCCATATCAGCAGTTGGACTGGTAAAGCGGACCCCAGACTCCAAAGCTGAAAAGGCTTCGGATGCGACTGGGATTAACGCTGTGATGATGATGAGTAGTGTCAACAACGTAAGGGTGAACTCGTCGTACGGTGGGTCGTATGGACCTACAATGCGTTGCTTACAGAATCGCATTGCAGTTCCAATTTAACGGTCAACAAACGAACATGATGCGTAGATCAGCATCATCCAGCCCCACCATTTTGAAAGGAACCGAATGATCCCATCAATATACAACAATGGCGCCGATTTTGTTGTTCACAAACTAAAGTAATTTTAAGTTATGTGCATATATTTCTTTCTATTTATTTAAGAAAAGGACAGAAGATAAAATGTCAGTTTAGACCTGTCAAATTAGTACGCTCCTGACGTAAACTGGCGTGTTTTTAGTCGCCATTTTTTTTTTTTTTTTTATATATTATAATCTAGCGCTTGACCGCAATCCTGCCTGATGGTAAGCAGTGACGCAATCGTTGATGGTAAAGCGCACTAGTTTATTAAGAGCCTATTCACTCTAGCCTTGAAGACACTCAAATTGTTCGCCGCTGGCAAATTATTCCAGTCCCTCGATTTACAGTCAAGACCAAAAGTCGAGTTGCAATCTCACAAAACTATGGCCAAGCAATACTAGTTGTAGTTACGACCTTCTTCTATAATAAAGTTTGATACACACTCATAGACTTTGACAACTTGCTGCCCGCTTATGATTATTAGGTACTACTTACTAATTTCAACGTCCACAGTAAGTGCTTTAATGGCCTAGCGGTTTCCGCCTTGATAGTCGTTCAAGGTGGTTCGAGTTCAAGTCTATTAACTTACAAAATATTTTTTAAATGTTTATTCGTGAGTTTTGAATGGTGACAACAAAAATATCTAAAAATACCGACCCGCAACTTAAAGATGATACTTTCTTTTAAGATTTTTTCTTTATTAGAGTCATTATAAGAAGATGACGGTAGATTTGAAAAAATCTGAATCACTACTTCACAAAAAATATTCCGCTACCTACAATAACTATTATTAGCTACAATAACACAAATAATATTACTTAGCTATTGTTGGTTGGTGAACATATAGTTACCAGTTTGTGTCATTAGTTTTACTTTTTTAATCAATATGCAGACATATGCACCAATATATCTCAAATATCATATGAAACCGGCTTTTATGTAAGTTTTTTTTATTATTATTTGTGTAGGGTGGAAACCAATCGCTTGTTGCAAGTGTATAATAAAATTGTTATTGTTTTAGAGAAATACTGTAAGCCGTTGCAGGTCAAGGTCAAGAAGTTGGAGGACGAAGGTAGCTGTCGAGACAAGTGAAACGAAACGACAATATTTACCGATGAATAAACCTTTAAATCCTGCGAAGAAGGGAAGTTGCATTTGTGGTTTAAAAATAAACAGGCGAGACTGGTGGAGTCTTATCGAGCTAAACAAAAAAAAACTATTTATAACAATCACAGTGCAGAAGTGTCCTACAGAGTGTTTTAAATATATACCATTATATATCTTAATAACGGACTCTAAACCATCTCTAAAGTAATTTAGCTAAGTGACAGTAATATGTTCGGTTGGATTAAGGCGGTTCCGGGGGAAAAACACACCGCAGGCCGTTTTTATGTAGTTTTTCGGAGCTATCTACTCTTTATCCAAAAGAAATATCAACTTATTAAAAATACATAAATTTTCTCCATAATCTTGGCTCCAAAATTGTAGATTTCTTTTTTTTTACTAAGTATAATGTTTAAATAATTCCTTCACAACGAAACCACTGACAAGAGAAATAATTATCATAAACGTGCATCTCCTCGGAAAGTAAGCACTATTTAGATTGCGTTCTTACACTAATGGATAGGTAATTTCATGACGAACATTATTGTAGAAATATTTTTTTAAAACGACCAAAATCAAAATTTTATTCAACAATCTGAGCGTATTCGCCATCATTTCTGTTGCCCGGGCTATTGAGATTCAGTATGCCACAAGCTCTCGAAGGGGGAACCCGTGTCGTTCGTCATCGCGCGCTCCGCTAGCATAAGCGGGCGGCGCGTGAGCGAGAAAGCATCTGCTTGCTCGCTCACGCACCGCATGTCGCATAGAGTATAATACTATCTTAGAGTGTCTCTAAGATAGTATTGATGTTTATTTTGGTGTTCGTTTTTTTAACCGATTTCAAAAAGGAGGAGATTGTTCAATTACATGTTTTTTATGTTCAATTTTTAACCGACTTCAAAAAGGAGGAGGTTACTCAATTCGACCGTATATGTTTTTTTTTTATGTTTGTTCGCGCATAACTTCGTCATTTATAAACCGATTTTGATAATTCTTTTTCTGTTGGAAAGAAGACGTTCCCAAGGTGGTCCCATGATAAGGATATCAGGGTTTGATGGTGGAAGTCCAGAGAAAACAAGCGGAACTTTCAAAAATTGGGGGGCGACTAGTGCATTTCTTAGCATTTTCATTAAATATTTTAAAGCACTACAATTTAATAAAGGTCTGCAGTAGATCTGATGATAGAGCCGGGAGACAGTCGAAGGAACTCCTCAACAATTGACAGCAGCTACCTTGTGGTTGGGCTCGATTAATTTGTATTGATAAGAACTTTACACCTAGATGGGTTGCGACTCTCATAAGAGCTCTAATGATGAAGACAAAGGCCAGTTCCGGGAACTCCTCAACGGTTTCCAGTAGCTACTTTGTGGTTGGACTTAATTCATTTATATTAATAAGACCTTTACTCCCATTAGGTTAAAATAATAGTCTACAGTAAATTTAATGATGAAGACCATAGGCAGTTGAGGGAATAGGTACTTACGGGTAAAAATTAAAGTAAACAAAAGTACGTCGTTTCCGAACTATATTTGCGTCAGCTTCCAGTCTGACCTGATGCAACTCAATACAAGTACTTTTATCAACTAAAAAATGTAAAATAAAAGCTTTTTTACAAAAAAACAACCGTTTTCCAAAAACCACTATGTAAAGTGAAAAATAACTAATTTCGGAAGTCGGTGTCTAAAACGAATATACAAAACCAAAGACACCAACTTCCGAAATTAGTTATTTTTCACTTTGTAGTGGTTTTTGAAGTCGGTTGTTTTTTTGTAAAAAGTTTTTATTTTTATGTTTGTTTGCGGACAACTTCGCCTAAAATTTGGTATTTCGATGAATTTTTGGGTATTTCGACATGGGTGTCGTGATAGGGATTTTCGGGAGTGCAGTTCACGAATATGACGTAATTTTTGAAATCCAAGATGGCCGACACCAATTTTATTGATATTTTGACATGGGTGTCGTGAAAGGGGTTTTTGTGGGTGCTAATCACGAAAATGACGTCATTTTGGAAATCCAAGATGGCCGACACCAATTTTATGATATTTTGACATGGGTGTCGTGATGGAGGTTTTCGGGGGTGCAGATCACGAAAATGACGTCATTTTTGAAATCCAAGATGGCCGACAGCAATTTTATGATATTTTGACATGGGTGTCGTGAAAAGGGTTTTCGCGGGTGCTAATCACGAAAATGACGTCATTTTTGAAATCCAAGATGGCCGAAATTCAATTTCATGATATTTTGACTTGGGTATCGTGACGGGTTTTCAGGGCGCTGATCACGAAAATGACGTCAATTATAAGCTGTGGCATAGCTTCTATTTCTTTGTCAAAGTCAAAAATAAAACATCAAATATAGTTTAGTCGCTAAATCGCCACCGTTTTTCGCACTCCTTCAATGACGTCACTGGTAAAAAATAAATAAACTACAAAAAAGAAAATATATACTTATACAAATGTATACGTTAATTGGCAAAATAAAAAAAA
The DNA here is from genome assembly GCA_017933935.1 of Sesamia nonagrioides. Taxonomy (NCBI): domain Eukaryota; kingdom Metazoa; phylum Arthropoda; class Insecta; order Lepidoptera; family Noctuidae; genus Sesamia; species Sesamia nonagrioides. Next base: position 279,494 of record JADWQK010001158.1, read on the forward strand.
AATGCTATGTCATAAATAACCTTTGCGATTTACCCCGCAGCCACGCGCAGGATTGCGTTTTTTATCTGCATTGTCATGCAGATCTGCAGCCCTGCGCGTGAGCGCAGATTCAATGTATAGTACCATGCGTTTCTCCATACAAAATTTGGTAGGTACTAGCGAACATCTATCTTATATATAAAATTCTCGTGTCACAGTTTTCGTTCCTATACTCCGCCGAAACGGCTTGACCGATTCTCATGAAATTTTATGAGCGTATTGAGTAGATCTGAGAATCGGCCAACATCTGTTTTTCATCCCCCTAAATTTTAGGGGTAGTCGACCCCTATTTGTTTTTTTATTTTTACACACAATTTTTAGTTTCTATTTTTTTACAACATACAAAAATACATACAATCCTAAATTTTCACCGTTCTACGATCAATCCATAAAAACTGATCAATCGTCATTTAATTAGTTTTATTCCCGAGGGAAATCTAAAAAAAGCGATATAACCCAATTCCACGCGGGCGAAGCCGCGGGCGGAAAGTACTAATATATAAAGCTGAAGAGTTTGTTTGTTTGAACGCGCTAATCTCAGGAACTACGGGTCCGATTTGAAAAATTCTTTTTGCGTTGGATAGCTCATTAATCCAGAAAGGCTTAAGGCTATAAAACATCACGCTGCGACTAATAGGAGCAGAGCATTACTAACTCCACGCGAACGAAGTCGCTGGCGGCCGCTAGTATAAAATAGCTTTACCGCGGCAGCCCCGAGTGCCACATGTTTTTGTTTTATTAGAAAGACGATATCTTCAAGGTAGTCTCATGTTTAGGAAATTAGGGTCTGATGATGGAAGACTAGGTAAATCTAGGAGAAATTTAAAAAATCAAAGGGGCGTCTAGGAATTTTCTAAATTTTTCATTAAGTGTTTTAACTTACTACAATTTAGTAAAGTTCGGAGTTGATGATGGAGCCGGGAGACAGCCGAGGGAACTCCTTAACGATTCACATCAGCTGCTTCGTGTTTGTGCTTAATAAATTTGTATTGATAAGAACTTTACACCTAAATAATAATAATAATAAATTCCAGTCATCCTTAGAGTCTGGTTCGCTACCCCAGTTCTTAACAACTGGAATTACCCACCTGCTCCATAAATCAGGTAGCACCGCGGAACCCAAAAATTATAGGCCGATCACTTGTCTACCAACGGTCTATAAAGTTCTTACATCCATTTTGAAAGCTAAAATAAACAAACACCTTAACAGCAACTCCATCATGTCTGTCTCTCAAAATGGATGTAAGAGCGGGTCCCGTGGTACTAAGGAGCTACTCCTCATAGACATGGCCATCAGCCAACAGGTTCGTCGATCCCGCAAGGACCTCTCAACTTGCTGGATAGATTATAAGAAGGCCTACGATTCGGTGCCACATACATGGCTTATGAGAGTGCTGGAGTTGTACAAGGTTAATGCAACTCTACGCACTTTCCTTAGGTCGTGTATGGGGCAATGGAAGACAGTCCTTCGCTATCCAGGGAGTCGACGGATCCAAGGGAATGATGAACCTGTATGGATTAAGCGGGGAATATTCCAGGGCGACAGTCTGAGCCCACTTTGGTTCTGCTTAGCTCTGAATCCTCTAAGCACACTGCTGGAGGATTCAGGTCTAGGTTACCGATTGAAGAGAGGTGGTCAGGTCATATCTCACCTCCTCTACATGGATGATTTGAAACTCTTTGCCCCCAATAAATTGCATCTGATGAAGCTACTGAATGTAACTGAAACTTTTAGTAGTGGCATCAAAATGGAATTTGGTGTGGACAAATGTGCAGTCATGCATGTAAAGCGGGGGCAGATTATGGAATCCGAAGGAATTACACTCCCGGATTCCATACACCTAAGATCCTCCTCATTCGAGAGCTATAAATATTTGGGTATGTCGGAAGCGTTAGGTATCAACGATGCTGACATGAAGCAATCGTTGAAGGAGCGCTTCTTTGGTCGCCTGAAGAAGGTATTAAAAAGTCTTCTTTCGGGCGGGAATAAGGTGCGCGCCTTCAACGGGTGGGTCATGCCGGTTTTGATGTACTCTTTCGGCATACTTAAATGGACTCAGACTGAACTCGACGCCCTGGATAGAAGGGTCCGTACACTGCTGACAGCAAACAGGATGCATCACCCACGATCATCGGTGATGAGACTGTATATTCCCCGGAAGTGCGGGGGTCGAGGCTTTTTAAATGCGAAGACCCTCCACAACCGAGAGGTATGCAGTCTCAGAGAACATTTTTTCAAAACCGTAGTGGGTATGCATCATGATGTTGTCACAGTAGACAAGGGGCTTACCCCGCTATCCATGGCAAAAGAGAACTGGCACAAGCCTATAATACTTACCACTGATGACCGCAAGATGATATGGCAAAGCAAGGAACTTCACGGGCGATTTTATCGGGCTCTTCATGAGCCCGATGTAGACTTCTTAGCATCCGTATCCTGGCTAAGATTCAGTGACCTTTTCGGGGAAACTGAAGGTTTCGTCTGTGCAATTATGGACGAAGTTATCTTGACGAATAACTACCGGAGATATATTATGAAGGACGGGACGATTGACGTGTGTCGGGCATGTCACCATCCGGGTGAGTCCATCAGACATATTATCTCTGGTTGCTCTCGTCTGGCTAACAGCGAGTATTTGCACAGGCATAACCAAGTAGCTAGGATTATCCATCAGCAACTTGCTTTGAAATATAAACTTGTGGATTCTGAGGTACCATATTATAAGTATGTGCCCGACCCAGTTCTTGAAAATGACCATGTCACGTTGTACTGGGATCGGTCTATCGTTACTGACAGGACTATTGTTGCAAATAAGCCTGATATAGTAGTGATAGACCGATTAGCGCGCCTTGCAATGATTGTCGATGTTACCATTCCACATGACGGGAATCTCGTGAAAGCTGAGAAAGAGAAACAAATTAAGTATCTCGACTTGGCGCACGAGATTGTTGACATGTGGAATGTGAACTCGGCTGTCATTGTACCGATTGTCGTGTCAGCCAATGGTTTGATAGCCAAGAGCCTCGACCAACATCTATTGAGGCTCTCGTTAGGCAGTTGGATCAAAGGCCTGATTCAAAAGGCAGTACTCCTCGATACGGCCCGCATAGTGAGGAGGTTCCTGTCTCTGGAGCCCTAACCACCGGTAGCTTGGACCCTGCTCCCGCCATCGGTGGAACACTATTTTTTTTTATATTTTTAAATGTTTTTGTATGTTTTTTATATAAATATTTAAAAATGTAAAACGATATGTAGACACGGAAAAATAAAGAGATAATAATAAATTTAATTTTCAGACCATGGTCCATAGAAATAGCATAAAACAGAATTACAATATTTAAATTTAACAATAAAATTAAATGTAACTACTTAAGACCCACAATACAATAAAACTCAATTTTTTTTTTCATTAAAGCTCTGATGTTGAAGACAAAGGCCAGTTAAGGGAACTCCTTAAAGGTTTACAATAGTTACCTTATGTTTGGACTTAATTCATTTATATTGATGAAAACTTTACACCCATATAAGTAGGTTAAAATGAATGTCTGGAATAGATCTGATGATAGAGCCGAGAGAAATTCGAGGGAACTCCTCAACGATTCACAGCAGCTACCTTGTGCAATCTCTTGATTAATTTGTATTGATAAGAGCTTTACACCTAGATGGATTGTTATGATCATTAGGAGTCTGATAATGAAGACGAAGGACAGTCTGTTGCGGGAACTCCTCAAAGGTTTACAATAGCTGCTTTGTGGTTGGATTTAATTCATTTATATTCATGAGAAATTTGCACCCATATGGGTAAAAATTAAAGTCTGAAGTACATCAGATGATGAAAACCATGGGCAGTCGAGGGAATTCTCAACAATTTACAACACTTTACTTTAACATGGTACAAACACTACCTACTCGTCATGCTTATGCAAAAATCAATTAAAATCAAGAGACTGAATTTAAGTTGTGTTATTTCATTGCGTTATTTCAAGAAATGCTCATACTTTCATTGTGGTCTTAAAGGAATTAAAGCAAACGAAATAGGTCGTTTGCTTGCAGGCCTTTTCCAAATATGCTGCCGTCAACGTCCAGTCTGATCGGATATTGTATTAGTTGGATGTTTATTATTTTTCTGCAAAAGGAAGCTTTGTGTAAATAATATTATAGTATATGTATTTATTTATTTTGATATACGATAGTTTTATTTTTTACAATTTATGTATTTGTTTTATTAAACGAGAATAATAATATAATTTCACAGTCTTGCCTGGTCCCAAAAAAAAACATGTTTTTTTTTTATGTGTCAGTTCTGCAGAAATTTATTTGACCCTAATTACGTTTTCCCTTAAAATAATAAATAATGATAAATTAAACTTTATTATATTATTTTTCTATCCCTTTGACCATCTGACTTAGCTAACTTTCAATCTACAAAACTAACCAACCCTGAAGTTACAGTCATAACATATTTAGTTATAAAGGTCTAATCAATACACATTAAATAAGCCCAAACACGTGATAGTTGCTTCCGATGTGGATTCCCTTGATATTCTGTCATCTCCATCATCAGGTCAGGCCCAAATCTTCACGGTTTTATAGTATCATCCAATATAAACACGAGTATCAAGTTGTCACCATAAGCGTGCCTACAATTTTCGATAATTGGCCTAAATTTCTCAGATTTTCCATTATCGACACTGACGTGGTAACAATGGGATTACATAGGCAGCATATCCCTTCATATAAAAAAAGAATGGTCAAAATAGGTTCATTAACCATAAAGTTATCAGCGAACACAATAAATCGAACTGAGAACCACCTTTTTCTGAAGTCGGTTAAAAAATAAACACTGCAGAATTTTTATTATGAAGTATCGTCAACATTTGTTTGAGTACATAATAACCAAAAGTATTTGGGCGCACCAATAAACATAAATAAAAGTGCTATGTCTGTTACTTCTGTGGTCTATGTTTCTAACTTGTATTTGTAAGTACTACGTCCGCCAGACGGCGCTAGTAAAATTTTACGAAGTATTGTAGAGGTGGGGCGCGGTGAAGAGGGAGCAAATGCGCAAGGTCATTTGGTGAGGGTACGGTCATAATGGCTAACAGCTGATGTCGCCTTTTGCACTTTCAATACAAATTACTTTTGGTAAATTATAGAAACAATAATTTCGGAATTCGATAAGAAATAAGTTCGTTAACTTTTGATCTAAGAAAGCGCTTGAAGATTATAATCTCATGCCATCAAACTCCGCAAAAAGTCACTGCAGGATGGAAGCACTAGTTCCATGCTATACACGCAAAAAAATTGTAAATGTAATAAGCACTGTTTTGTGTTGTAAGTATAGATTATTTTATGATTGTAATAATATTCAGGTTAAGCTTCAATCCTCTTTTCTTTAAGAAAATGAATAATTAAGCTATAACCTCTTTAATCATAATATATGTATAATATTATAATTTTCATATCTACCAACCAAAAAAGTTTTTTGTATTTTTTGCCATCACAATATCATAAGTTTGTCAAGGATTACTTTTAAATAAAATTTTACAATGCTGCCGTTTCAACGTTTGTTTCATTTGTTAGTATAGATATATCTATACCGAATAATATATAACTTTATAATATATTGCATTATAATATGCTTATTGTTTTATTTTTACATATTTTTTATTATATTACCTCTATAGTAAACTAAAACATATAATAAAAACCTTTTTTTGATATAAATATTTAATAAATTTTCCTATTCGTTTAAATATTATTTGCAAACATTTTTACTTTAAAATACAAATCAATTATCATAATTTTAAACTATATGAAACAGCAAAAAGATTTGCCTTTATTAAGGATCGAACCCACAATCGCTTGCTTATGATAGCACCCTTGTTAAGTGCGGCCGCTAACTTAACTTCAAATGAAGTAATGAAATTTTGCATTACTTTAAAGAAAGACGAAGACTGCGATAAAAAAAAATAATGCGGTAGTGTGCGTGGCCGGTTTAGCGCAGGCGACAGTAGTCTTTAAGGTGAGAATGGACTTCTACAGCTGATAGTACGCGGTATAAAGGAGGAGGCGAAACGCTTCGTCCGGATAACAACGTAAGGGTGGAAACCAGCCGTACGACGGGTCGTCCGATGGTGGAACGGAGATGGGGGAATTAAATCATGCAATTCCCTCGCACACTCCCCAAAATGCATCCTATAGAACACCGAAAGGCTGGCGACTCTACGCCTGTGCTCTAGGCTTTGGAGACCATCTCGAGTTAGATGTTCATTATCGTGTCTAAATTGTCTATGGAGTATCTTAATTTGACAGGATTAAATTAAAATGTTATCTTCTATCCTTCTCTTAATGAAATGGAAAGAAAAAGATGCACATAACTTAAAATTACTTTAGTTTGTGAATAACAGAAATGGCGCCAATAGCCATATATACGAAAATCAAAGAGAATAGAATTCCGTAAATATAAATACTAGATCTATCTCTTTGACTAATGATCGGTGGAGTATTCAAGTATTGTGGGCAAAGATAAATTACCGGAGCCAACACCATGTATAAAATGAATGTATTTATGTACTGGAAGAACTTAGTAAATGTTAACATATTACACTAATGTTGCTAATTTTCTCGATGTATTTTCCAAATAAAAAGCCTGAACACTTGACAGATGATCTTATATCGACATGCTGAGAGGCTACAGTAGATTGATTCTGTAAATTTTTATCCCGTGGAAACTTTGGTGAAGTGAACTTGTTTTTATAATTATAAACTAGTGCTTGACCGCAATCCCGCTTGATGGTAAACAGTAATGCAATCGTTGATGGTAAAGTGCGCTAGTTTATTAAAGCCCATTCACTCAAAAAAAAGAAACGAGTGGGTAGGAAGGAAGACGGCGGACTGATGGGGTGATGCAATGTTAAACCCAACAACACGACCAACGATGCTGCGCCAGAGTGACATTGATCTGGGGACCCACGACCAAACTCCCGATACCTCAACATTTGGTATATCATACCCGGCACACATCGCAACAAAACTTCTCAGACCCGTCCTCCGCACGCCTTCCCCAGACATCACGCCGGAGCACGATAAACCGTTTGGCGGCAAGATTGTCATTCCAACTTTTGCTACGGATTCACACTACTGACAACTCCTTCTAAACTCACCTCACTTTTCAACTTTTTTTTAATGTTATATAAGCAGTTATGTAGTCGTTGATGGTAAAGAGCACTAGTTTATTAAGAGCATATTCACTTTAGCCTTTAAGACACTTAAATTGTAATATTACTTCTAGTCCTTCGTTACACGCGGTATAGAAGACGATGCAAAACCCTTCGTCCGGATCGTAGAGGTAACAACAAGACATTTGTGGATATTGTCGTACGATCGATGGTTAGTTGATGGAAAAGTGATGGCGGAATTAAGTCATGCAAGTCCCGCGCATACTCTCCATGCATTTCTCTCACTAAGTGCATCCTATAGGATATCGAAGATATGGCTACTCTATGACTGTTCTCAGGCTTTAGAGATTGTTTTATACCTTATTTTTAATCATGGTGACGTCTTGGGATCGGGGACTAATCTTCTGTCAAAATAAATAAATTAGCGTTGACATAGATTATTGAAATACTCGTCGACTGTGCTTCAGCCTACCTTTCTTTTTATTTGCGTAGCCTTTTCTTAACTACCAAAGGGTCTGCTTCCAGTCTAACTGGATGCAGCTCAGCTGCTGCTTTTATTGAGAGACTGGCACTCTAACCAGTACAAACCAGTCCATGGGTAGTTTTAAAGGTTGTCTGTAAAAGATCGATCTTAGTGATACGACCGTCCATTTTGTCACCCTTTGTAAAATCTTCATATTTATTTTCTGTAATTTATATGTTGTTCATAATAAAGAGTATTCTACACTATTCTACTGTCAGAATTTCAGGCTTTATTCAATAAAAACAAAATACGTTGTAAACTGATTGCGTTTAAATTTAATTCTCCAGATAGGATACGAAAAGAGAAAATCTACACGATCGGACTCCGTTTTCCAGGAACGTTACGCGTTTGTCTAAAGGCCGTCGTGCGTACATGAAGGGGACTTCAAAATTGACGGCTAGTTTAGCAACACAACTATCGATCGACTCATAAAACAATATCACAGTGAAAAGTCGGCTTTGTGCCCGTGTGGTACCGGGCTTAGAAAAGTTCCAACCCATATCCTCCCGTGGGGGTCGTAAGAGGTGACTAAGGGAACTCTCAACAGGGAAGCGGACAGCAGCGCCTTTTTTTTTAATAATTATAAACTATTGCTTGACTGCAATCCCGCCTGATGGTAAGCAGTGATGCAATCGTTGATGGTAAAGCGCACTAGTTTATTAAGCCTATTCACTTAAAAAACTTAGGAATAGGAAGGATGACGGCAGTTGATCGAGGTGATGCAATGTTAAAGACAAGACCAACACTACCAAACGATGCTGCGCTAGAGGGAGATTGATTTGGAGACTTTCCACGACCAAACTCCCGACACAACAACATTTGGCGCATCGTACCCGCCGCACATCGCAACACAACTGCTCAACCAGTCCTCCGTACGGCTTCACCAGACATCATGCCGGAACACGACGAATTGCTTGGCGGCAAGACTTTGTCTGATGGGTGGTAACTTCTGCCGGCAGCCAATGTTTTGGCCTACCACCGAAAAATGCTTCTCCTATGGAATATCAAATTACTACGATCCCCAACCCATTTGGCAAGCATGGGGATTATGGCAAATCCCTCCGAAGCAATGAAAGCCTTGGGGGAGGCCTTTGTCTAGCAGTGGAATTCTATAGGCTGAAGAAGAAGAATGTGGAGTTTCCTGCCGGCTGTTCTCCATAGGAAACCATCAATTGGAACCGTGCACCTAGCTTATGAGGTTTCACAAGTGACCATGTTGGTTTATGGGAAATAAAATATTTTGAGTTGCATTGGAAAACATGTTCTTTCGTGGCGAGTTATATCAAAATGACTATTCATCTTGATATAACTCGCCATATAAAAGGACTATTCTAGTTGGTCCGGTGGAAGTTGATGGCAATCGTGTCATCGTGATACGGGATAATCCTAGTACGAGTAGGTACCATAGCTGCACTCCTATGATACATACCTAAGTGCATATTACATAACACCAAATTTGTTTAGATAACAATGACTTATTAAAAGGTGAAGGAAAACATCTTGAGGAAACCTGGACTTTAAGTCTGAAATCGCCAACCCGCATTGAGCAAGCGTGGTGATTACGCTCAATCCTTCTCTGTATGAGAGACCTGTACCTGCGCCCAGTAGTGGGACGATAAAAAGGTTGATGATGATAATCATGATGATGGAATTTGTTTACTCTTCTTCTTGAGCCTATAGAGGTCCACTTCTGGATAAAGGAGTCCCCCAAGGCTTTCCACGATGACCGACACGATGACCGGTCTTGTGCTGCCCACATCCATCGGCTTCCCGCGACCTTCACCTTTTTGGGGGCCTCCCTACCCTGCGTTTTCCGGTATGTGACCACCATTCCAGAACCTTACAGTATCATCGACCATCGGTTATACGAGCACTGTGCCCCGCCCACTGCCACTGTTGACCTACTCTTAAGGAGATACAATACTGCGCCCATTCTTCAAGTTTTTCTAATATAAGTATTCCTATATTTGTTAAACATCTTTGGCCATAATTATGAGTTACGCAAAACCCAGTAGGTAGAACAATATCACGACTGAATAAACCAAGTAGTTAATATAACTGTCTGTAAAAAAAATATGTGAGAAAAATATGTGCGCCCGAAATCATTATCGATACAAAAATAAAACATATATATGTTATATCTACAGTCTGGTTTAACTGAACATGTAGCTGTGTATCTACAGAGTTCGTTGCGTTGCACTTCTGCCCAGCGAAAGCACTGGGAAGTGGCGTTGACTGTCTTTTGTAATTAAGACTTTATAAAAGTGCTGATTTTCGGTCTAATTTGAATAAATGACTCGGGGCGATTGCCAGTAGTACTTACTATATTTGCCTCCAAAAAAAATATAATAAAAAAAATTAACGGAATTGAACAAAAAACAAACCTCCAAAGCGTATTTTACAAATTCAAATACCAAGATTACAAATGAAATAAATAATAATATATTTAAAGTAAAAAACTTGAACAAAAACGTTACAATACAAGTTGGATTGGATGTACTTTATCTACCAACACCTGCTACAATTTGCATGATTTAAAACTTGTTTCTATGCCAAAACATTTCTGAATGCCATTTTACAATACTCTACGGTAATTACGTTAAACAAAATTATTTTTTGTTTATGCCAACCCAAAACACGTGTCCAGTATTTATAAGTAAAGAATCTATGTACAAAATTTCAAAAAGATATCATGAAAAACCACTAAGTGAGCTTGTTCCTTTTATTTTTATTAATGACATCACTACGGGCTAATTTTGTTTCTGACAGCCTCCGTGGCGTAGCGGTAGCGGACGCGGCCGCTGCGCAAGGTGGCGCGGGTTCGATCCCCGCACAGTGCAAGTATTTGTATGCATGAATATGAATATTTTGCACTGGTCTGGTCGTGCCTCGGAAAGCACGTTAAGCCGTTGGTCCCGGTTGCCATACGAACATCTAGTGGCAGTCGTTACGGGTTGTTGGAGCCCTAAAAAAATCCAACAATTGGTCTAACTGCAATGCTTCGATGTCGCCTTCGGGTTGTGGAGGTCAGACGGCAGTCGCTTCACGGAAAATGTCGAAGTTTAGCCATATCAGCAGTTGGACTGGTAAAGCGGACCCCAGACTCCAAAGCTGAAAAGGCTTCGCATGCGACTGGGATTAACGCTGGGATGATGATGATGAGTTATAATACAGTTGTCATGCACGATATTGCCAATCTAAAAAAAAAAATCAAAATCAAGTAATCACCATCAACCTTTCTTTTATCGTCCCACTGCTGGGCACAGGTCACCTCTCATACAGAGAAGGATTGAGCGTAATCACCACGCTTGCTCAATGTGGGTTGGCGATTTCAGACTTAAAGTCCAGGTTTCCTCAAGATGTTTTCCTTCACCTTTTTAATCAGTCATTGGTGTCCTATATAATACTAATACTAATAAGAATGTCTAATAAATTTCTTGTCAATTAAAAAGAAAGAAGTGAACAATAAGTTATCCATACTAATATTATAAATGCGAAAGTAACTCTGTCTGTCTGTCTGTCTGTTACGCTTTCCCGCTTAAACCTCTCAACCGACTTTGATGAAATTTGGCACAGACAATCTTTAGACCCTGAGAAAGAACATAGGCTACCTTTTATCCCGGAAAAATTTGATACTCCCGAGGGAAATCTAAAAAGCGCGATATAACCGAACTCCAAGCGAGCGAAGCCGCGGGCGGAAAGCTAGTGTAGTTTTTATAAAACAACAAATGATTAACGATTAAAATTAAGGTGGATTTTTTATTTTGTTTTTATATATACTTACACAACTTATCGGTGTTTCAGTCACACTAAAATTTGAGTGTCTTCAAGGCTAGAGTGAATAGGCTCTTAATAAACCAGTGCACTTCACCATCAACGATCGCATCACTGCTTACCATCAGGCGTGATTGCGGTCAAGCGCTACTTTATAATTTGCTAGCTTTCCGCCCGCGGCTTCGCCCGCGTGTAGTTCGGTTATATCGCGCTTTTTAGATTTCCCTCAGGAATATAATTTTTTTCCGGGATAAAAGGTAGCCTATGTTCTTTCTCAGGGTCTAAAGATTGTCTGTGCCAAATTTCATCAAAATCGGTTGAGAGGTTTAAGCGGGAAAGCGTAACAGACAGACAGACAGACCGACAGACAGAGTTACTTTCGCATTTATAATATTAGTATGGATAAAAAAAAACACATCTTGACCCGATCTTGATGTGTTCCACCACTTCCACCGTATTACCGTGAAATAATTTGTGGGAATCATGTGTGTTTGTTCTTCTCTGTATTAGAAGAGACTTGTGCCCAGCAGTGGGAGGATAAAAAGGTTGATGATGATGATGTGTGTTTGTTATAATAAAGATTATTATTATTATTTATTATGTTTCTGTGTCCTCTAGGTGGGGTAGAGGGCGTCCACAGTGCGCCGTAATCCCTTTCGATCTCGAGCTGAACGTTTTACTTCGCTCCAGGTTTTCCCTATGCAGGATCCCTTCACAGCGTGCGGACTATCCAGTTCCATTGGCGGCGTTTGATCTGTTGGTCGATCGCAGTTTCACCATAGAGATCCTACAGATCTACGTTTGAGATTTTCTCAGGCCAGTAGATACTGAAAATATAGCGGATGACAACGACCAGGAGATTATGTGAGATTTCTTGTGTGGTCATTCACGTCTGTGTGGAATACCATGAGTTTTCATTACGAGACTCGATCGTCGATATCGACCGCGTTTGACTCATCGATAGGCCCGCTTCAAGGTTGTAAAAACTCTCTACCAATGCAAGTGCCATCGTCGATATCGACCTCGTAATGAAATCTCATGGTAGCCTGATCTGACTCTGATCTGACTGATCTGACACCCCTACAGAAATATGGCTTTTACATTTACTATGAGCATAGAATAAAGAGGGGAAGTAGGTTATCTGCGACCCAATCCGCGATTTAATTGCCTACTGTCTTAGGGTTGACGACTGTCCGCGCTTCGTCGGTTACGGTTGTCGCCCAAACCGCTAACAAATATTTATAGACTAAGGTCCGTATTACAGAACGTTACTCAAAAGTCAAAACTCAAGCTCTACTTAAGTCTCGTTTCAAGCCATTTGATTGGTTGAAACTAGTTTTAAGTAATGCTTAAGCAGAGATCAATGCTTGAGTTTCCTTCTGTAATACGCACCTAAGAGCTTATGTTTAAATTATTTGCTTAGTATTTAGTTTACATATACTAGTCAGTTTTTTTTTTGTAATTTTTATTTTTAGTTTTGTACATATAAAGAACCATATTTATTTTTATTTTTAATTAATACAAATATAAATAATACAAACATAACATCTATTGTATCACACATTTAATACAAAATTACAAATTAGCTACAGAAAAATACCTACTTTCTTCGGTTTCGACTATTACGAAACGCGTTGTTATTAAACTTTAATGTGTAATATATTCGTATCCTTGTAAATAACTTTTAGAAATATAATTTGAAAAATATAAGTCTTTTATTTGTTCATAAATAGACATACCAACTTTGCAGTTTATGTGATCATTTTTTAAAAGCTAATGTGCCGAAAAGCCGTGACGCGCGAACCTCGTTCCGTGCTAGCCGCGACTAGCGCAGTCATAGGCACTCTAATATTGTGTTTAGGTGTGCGTGCGGCGACGCATAGATACTATGGCGCACACATACAAGCCGCGCGCGGTCCGTTTGTATGAAGATAACGTACTTCCCTCTCTTTATTCTATGCTATGAGGCTTAATTAAGACAAGGCTGCGTGGGAAATTCGGACCTAGAAGGACCGAGGGAATAAAGGTGCGGCAAAAACACTTGAAAACAGCTTCTATTAAAAGTAGGTACAAAATTAGTGGTAGGTATGGACGACAGCAGGTCAAGCTACCTCAAACTGTCAGATATTCCTAGTCGACCTTGAGCCTTAATGCTTTGGAGATAAAGTAAAAAATCTAATAAGGAAATCTGACAGATTGTAGTAGCTTGATGTGCTGTCGTCTGTACATTTATTTTTCAATTTGTTTTACTGTTAAAATGTCTGAACAAACTTTCTAACAGAAATAAAACCTTTTTACCACGTTGTCAACTATATTATACGAAGTTATTTTTCTTTATACGAAAACTGAATATAGTTTGTTCAGAATAACCAACTGAATCAATTCTAATAATTTTTACACCATGTTATATTTTTCCCACATATATTTGAAAAATGTAGCAGTATGGTTACCGAGCGCGCAACACAGTTTACTGTGGATCATAGTGTCCTAGGTGCGCCGTGCAGAGGCCCTGCACGGCGCACCGCTGCAGGTGCGGGCTGGCGAGCCGCCCGTTGTCCATACTTCTGTAGGGACAACCAAGTAACATAACAAACTCATAATTTTGTGAATTTTCATGATAGCTTTTTGAAATTTTGTACATAAATTCTTTAGATAAAAATACTGGACACGTGTTTCGGGTTTCGCTTACAAAAAAAAACGCGTTTAAGCATTTCCATGTTAAATTTAAATAATCCGCTTTGTAATTGCAGTTTGTACTCGTAGAATAAACAAATTAGAATTACAATTATACATGTACTAAAAGTTAAATTCTTGACCCAGTATTACGTAAGTACCTGAATTTGTTAATACCTGCAAGTTACATGTGTTGTTTACAAACAGGTACGAATGTTTAAGTGAGCTTCAACTATTTGATACCTTTTTTGGTTTGTTTGGAAATCAAAAATTGATGGGAAATCATCACATGGCATCTCCCGCTCTGGGCGGAGCGGAAGGGCGTGTCAGACTTTTACTGACTAAACACCACCACCGTGACGAGTGTTTTTAACCAACCCGCAACCCTGACTCAGGAGGCATCGGTTTTCGTGGACCCCGTCACGATGTACTGGCATCTCTTTGAGGCGCGCGTGAAATACCACGCACCGTCGACTCGGGCCTGGTCCTCATCGGGCGGCGAGCTGCCCACTGCTCACCGCCCGCAGGCCCGCGCCTACGGTAGCCGGGAGTACGATGTTGTCTCCCGACCAGGGCGTCTCCTGCGGCGGCTATAGGCGCTGGGATCCCCGGTCTCTCACGCACTCCGCCTCCTCCTTTGCCAGCATTACTGCTTCGCAGAAGGAGGTGACGGCCTGGAATGCACTCTCGCTCCGGACTATGGCCTGGACCAGGGTCGGACGCGTCACGCGAGAGATCGCCGTCGATCGCCGACATGAGGACGCTGGTCGCGGTGCTCTACCCAAGTCGGGTAGACCTCCACCGTATGCTCCACCTTATCCTTAGGGCGATTCACACACTATTTGATACCTTACGATCAAATTATCTTAATGGGCAAGCGACTAGGAAGTTTCGGCAATGACGGTGCTAATTCAAAGAAATGAAAGTGACAATTTCAAACATTTTAATATGCTTTACCAAAGTGATGTTCTGTTTACATGACTTTTTAGTATTATTCAGTAGTCTTATCTTTTGTTTTATCACCTCTTCATGTAGGACATTCCTGTTCCTTTTAATTTTAATTGAATAGGTATTTGAATGACATAGTTACTTTATATTTAAGTTTTATCGCTTTTCTATGAACACACACGTGATTGAATTTAAATATTTCTTGTAATTACGCAATTGCGTACGTAACAGAGGATTTTCCTACTACAGAAAAAATACGATAAATGGCATGCATGACTGTTAATTAATGTGTGTTAAGTAGTAATTAATATGTGTCAGAAATATGTTAAACACGTAAATAGTAAAGATAACAAACCACTCAACATTATTTAAAATCAGTCAAAATAAAATTCCCTTTCAGTCATTTTATTATTCAGCTGCATCCTAATCAAATATACAGACAACAGCACATCAAGCTACTACAATCTGGCAGATTTTTTATTCGATTTTCAACTTTATCCCTAAAGCATTAAGGCTCAAGGTTGATTGGGAATATTTGTCAGTTTCAGGTAGCTTGACCCATTGTCGTCCATTCAAATGATTGGAAGGAAATTTTAAATACCGAAATTTTTAATGGATGACTGCCTATTTGATCCGCACAACCCAGATCCTCTTTTTAAGACTGGTTGTGTGAATTTTGGCCTTCTGACTATCCGTAACCACTGTTGAAGATGTACAAATAACAGTTGGGTCCAAAGACTGACCGACTCGGCATTCAATGGATGGAACTTACTGATGGCATGGTTGACGCAGTGGTTAAGTGATAGACTGTTGCGCTGCATGTCGCGGCTTCGATTTCCGCACGGAATAAAATATATTTGTATGGCCTACAAGTAGTTGTTTCAGGTCTGGCTGTTTGTGTATGTGTGTTTATTTAATATGTTTGTAAACTCCCCCACTATACAGGAGAAACTACTAGTGATGATCATCCCCCCAAACGACCGCTGAAAACGTACCTTCAATCAATCCGTACGACCGTTATCATTTAGCCAAAAACCACAGAAACATTTAAAAGTAATAACAATAAAAAATTGAATAATACTATTAATAATAAATGCTTTGTGTGCCAAAAAATATCATCTCCAAGGTGCATTCGAAAACAAAAATTACAGAACTGACAGTTACGCCACTTTGCTTCACACTCGATACACTTAATGTTATGCAATTTGTTCGTTGTTTTGTTTGGTGATGACGTCACTCAGCGTGCTAGTTCACGGCCACGACCAAGTTCATACAATTTTTCATACACATGACTTAGTAGGTACTCTTGATACCAATTATATTCGTGTGTAGGTTGCTTTTTTTGCGTTTTTGTTGCTTGCAACACTGAGTTGGTTATGCGTTAGATGCATGAGTCAGTTAGTGATTCAAGTTCAAATAAGTGGTAACTTTGTTGCCATAGATTACACTAGATTTTTTCACTAGTCAGTTTTTGTTCCAAAATCAAAATCAAAGCATTGTTTCAAATAAACCAATTATCTACAGGTACGGACGATAGCGGGTCAAGGTACCCGAAAGTATCAAATATTCCCAATAAACCTTGATTCTTAATGCTTTATACATAAAGTTGAAAATCTAATAAAGAAATCTGATTGTCTGTACCTATGGAAAAGAACGGGCAAGAAACTCCATGGACAATTTTAACACAAATTAAACATACACTACACAGCCTTAATTTAAATACAGTATTAGAAAGTTATTTTAGGAGACAATAATTTTCATCATCATCATCATGTTAGCCACAGGAAGTCCACTGCTGGACACAGACCTCCCCAAGCATTTCTAAAAAGACTGGTTGGATGCGGCTTGCTGGCTTGCAACCAGCGCTTCCCTGCAATTTTGGTCAGGTCAACCCACCACCTAGTCGGTGGGTGTTCGACGCTGCGCTTGCCGGTACGTGGTCACCATTCAAGAACCTTTCTGCCCTATCGGCCATTGGATCTACGTGCTATGTGCCCCGCCCATTGCCACTTTAAAGAGCTAAATCCGCTGGGCTATGTCGGCGGCTTTAGTTCTTCTACGAATCTCTTGATTCCTAATGCGCAGCAAGAAACGGGCACTTTTCTGGACTTCTGCAAGGAAATCTGCCGAAATGTTATAAAAAGAAACAATAAGTAGCCAAAGATGCTGCTACGATATAATGAATTATATTTAAAAACAGCATCAAATTTTTTTGTAAAATTAATTTTAAAATATACTTAGTGTTACATTTCTAGCACTAAGTACCTATATTCTAAGATTAATTCACAATTTATATTAATACATTTATATTCATATAAATTGTAGAAATAAGCGTTAGAAATACCCCTGAAAATCCTGAAAAAAAAGAAAATTAAAATGTAACAGAATATAAGTAAATAGTAGTAAATTAAGTACCCTTAGTAAAATAAGTATTAGTATAATACAATATTGTAAGGGAATAAAGAAATAAAGAAAATAAAGTATGTCATAGATATAAGAAAGATGGAGTAGTTGTAAAAATGAGAATAGATAATATTGTAAAAAATTAGCTGCAAAACCAATATAGGAAAACTGTACAATTATTGAAACACACCCAAAAAAGGAATATCATAATAGAGAATAGCAAGGCTAGACAGACGTCCCACCTGTAAATGTGTGAAAGAACATGTTTCAAAGAAAGATACAGTATAATAAAAAAAAAGTGCGAGAATAAAATTGCGAGAACTGGTATGCAAGTGCATAAGGTATTTGGCCGCAGTGTCGGGGGAATAGGCAATAAATAAAAAAGAAAAAAAAAGATTCAATCACGTAGGTCCGTATTACAGAACGTCACTCAAAACACAAGCTCTACTTAAGTCTCGTTTCAAGCCATTTGATTGGTTAAAACTAGTTTTAAGTAATGCTTAAGCAGAGATCAATGCTTGAGTTTCTTTCTGGAATACACACCTTAGAGAAACATCTAGCACAACCCTCTCCATAGCTTTCTGTGCGACCTTGAACTTTTCTCGACATGGACATTCGACATGACCTTCTTTTTGACAATAATTTTAAAAAGGTCATCATGGATATGTCGAAGAAGAAGATGGTGAAGAATTTTTTTTTTCACATTAAAATTATCCTTTATCCGATTATCTTGTTCACAAACTAAATTAATTTTAAGTTAACTGCATCTTTTTTTCCATTTCATTAAGAAAAGGATAGAAGATAACATTTTAGTCTAATCCATTGATATAATATTAAACTAAGGTAGATACGTCACTAGCGCACTGAAAATGAAGCGTACAAAAGGAGGTACAGGTAAGTCCAGCAAGTCGCTTTAGTTTTCGTCGATTCTATTTAAGCGCAAACGACAAACACTAGCCATCTTTTTCTTCTCTATGCTTTAGATTGCGCCCCATCTCACTCACACTGTGCCAACGTGTGAAATGTATGCAGAATAAAAAAATTGCATGTGTGTGCCGCTGCTCCGATCGGCACATTTACTTTGGTTAATTTGTTAGAGCATATCATATCTGTTTAATATTATATCAATGGTCTAATCCTGTGATATTAAGATACTCCATAGACAGTTTAGACGCGATTATAAGCATGGCGACTAAAAATACGCCAGTTTACGTCAGGAGCGGATTAATTTGACAGGTGTAAACTGACATTTTATCTTCTGTCCATTTCTTAATGAAATTGAAAGAAAAACAATGCACTGAACTTAAAATTAGTTTAGTTTATGGACAAGGGAATCGGGGCCATTAACGAGCTCTGCAGGAGGTTTTTGGCGGGAAGCTAAGATGAGTGTCACGCTCATTTTTCATTGGACTTTTAAAATTATTTATAGTGTCGTTTACTAAATAAAAACGCGTGCGAAAAGTGCATTCAGTGAATAAATCATAAAGAACAGTGAAATATTGTAGCATAGTGGCCACATCATGGCTTTGTACCAAGTCTTTCTCCTGGTGTTCGGTTCGCGCGGCCGTCTTTTTCGACATGAATAATTCATTACTTGACATTGGCTAAATGCACAAACTGTGCGAAGCCATAAGATAAGGAAAGAAGAACTTTTGAAGATTTTTATTTTACTTGATATTGGCACAAAGTCATAACTATACTCTGTTTTTTAATCTCGTAGACTAAATTGACACATGCAAATGTCAAATTTACATTATTAATTTTGTATTATTACGTTTTTAATAAGTACCTATACATTATTTCAGGATAACTTATTGTAAAAAAACGATAAGTACTTGATTCTATGAACGCTAAGTTTCGGCACTATTTAAGAATTGCAATAAACTGCCAACACTCGTAATGTCAGTTTAGTCTACGAGATTAAAAAACAGAGTTTAGTGCCACACTACAAAAAAAAAGCGAGCTCTGCTAAACACTGCAAAGTGCGGAGGGCAAAGGCTAGAATTTATTTCCCAGTCAGTTCATTCTTATCAATAGACATCTATAGTAAAATTGCTGTGCATCGCATCATAAAGTGGCTGGATGCTACTCGAAAATGCTTCGGCTTCCTGTCATTTTCTAATCAGAACAAGTGTTGCTACGTTACCATGTACCTACGACGTAGTTCTATGCCGGTATATATGCAACTTTGACTTTATACAATGTAACAAGCGGTATAAGTGTCTATAAAAGATGTCAACCCAAAATCTTCTACAATAGACTGTTCCAAAATTACCCTAGGCTGAAAAAAAAAATAGTTTTTCCTAAAGGTTGGTCTGTTTACGTAAAGTTACTATCATGGTGAAGTATCGAAATATGAGTGGGATTCAGCCAGTACCTACCCGCACTGGGCTCGCGTGGTAGATTATGGCCCACTCCATTTCACCGAGAGGAGGCCTGTGTCCCAGAAGTGGGAACATTATAGACTGATTATGTTAGTCAGTAAAAGTCTGACACTCCCGCCCAAGGCGGGGGAAATTTTTGGATGATTATCGACACAAAACAATAAAAGGGGATTGAGACTATTAAAAGCCTAGTCTAAGCTCGTTTCAATTGAATTTTTACTGTGACTTTTTTACAGAATTGATCGGCATGACACAAATTCGTCCCTAAGAAGAATATATTCTTTGTACATCTCTTTCTCTTCTTACCCTTCTCTCTTCTACCTCTCCCTCTTTGCTTTAAAACGATTCGTAACCTTCCATAAAGTACCTACATTATTACTCTTCATGATCTAATTTTCGATACATATGTAATTCGTGTCGATACTCGATATAATTTAAAGTACAATAATTTCCGTTGGCACAATCAATCCAAAATAAAAATTGTTATTACATTTAAACTTCCTGAAGTCATTTAAAATATTTTTTTTTTAACTTATTCTTCAAAGGCCTTGAAATTGTTTGACCTTAGGTATTAAAAGGCCTTGGTTTGGAACATTACAGTCATAAAATGCAAGGTCAAGTACCTATATTTAAATATAATGATGAGAGTAATTGTACCTATGTACGTTGTATTATATAATAAACGTGTATGTGTGGGTTATATGTTATTTTATATTATGGAATGCATAGATTGAATTTATGGGTAAATATTTTGGAAAAAATAGCCTTTTTCGTTTTAAATTTCGATCATTTTCATGCCCAGACGGTGTCTGTTTAAATAAACGTTTTAGTAAAAACGTGTCAGATAAATAGTTCATGTTATTGAACCTGAAACTTTCCATGCATTCGTGAATCGTGATCAAAGTAACTCGATTTGTTTTTAAATATTGTATAAGAGCTGTGTTAACACGTGTACAGTAAAGTATTGTAGTAATCTATCTACAGATTAAACATAATATTTTCTCGAAACATAAATATCTCAAGGAATAAAAACAGCCATACCTCTTCTCAGTCATTATTACTTTCAGAAATGTCAAAATCATAGAATTAGAGTACTTTCTAAATCCATGGTTTCGAAGATAAACAGTAGATACAAAAACATAATGAGCGAAGGATTCCTTTTTCAAAAACTACAAACTGCGACCTCGAATGCTCGGCGTGGCCTTAAACTCGACACTAGTCAAGGCCAGCATGACGTCACTGATTTTATTACATTATAAACGTTGCGTTGACGCTGCGTTTACGTCAGGCTTCTCAAGTCTCTCTCAGTGCGTTAAATACATTGGCCTTACAATGTCTAACGCATTACGGAGTAACATACCGCGGATATGAAAAGTGCGGTACTTAAATTTTTATGACTTTATGTATTGACTGTTAAAATTTATAACATGATACACAGTAGGTGAAGTGGGTGATTTATTTATGTTTTATAATATCTCTCGGTTACTCGCAAAGGCAATTAAACTACCAACCGAAAAGTTAGGAAGCATTTATTAGGTATTTTGTTTAAATTTGCTGCTGTTAGGTACATTTAGGTACTTGTATTGGATTTTGAATACAATGCTCTTTAGTTTACGCGATATATAATGCCTGAAAATAAACAACATATTTTCAAGTATATAATTAATTCATTACAATTAAAGTTGAACCTCTTTTGCATATTTATTAACGAATTCTGTGATGAATATTTTAACCTCATGTTCAAAATGCATAACACTTTCTTATGTGTAGATAACCCTAAACAATTTCACACGCGGAAATCGAGAATTTTCCCTAATTTGTGTGTGTGCTCAACTACTGTACGTGTGTGTTTGTGTGTGTGAGCGAAGCGCGTGCAACTACGGCCGAGGTCGCCCACATTCGATCTGTGCAAATTTTCGTTCGGCGGGATCACTGGCCGCTCTCAGGGTCGCACCGCTGTATCTTTCAATTTTTGTTTGTTAATTATAAAAATAATGCGTTATATAACTAGCTAGTCGCCTCCTACTCACACTCCGGCCACTTCACATCGCTCCCTCTCATCGCCACCGGCGCTGCGCCGCACACATTCAAGCCGCCTAGAAAAATACATCCACAAAATTCGGCGGTACGTTCCTCTGTGTGCGTAAATGACGTTACCGTACAATGCGATTACAGGCCCGCACTGCAGAAATTTGTTTTATAGTTACTACGCATTTCAAATTTTAGTTATTTTGTTCATGTGTTTTTTGTTATCGATATTATTTGTTGATTACTTCACTGGTGTGTTATGATGAAGGTGTGTGATAGGTATGGCCGCATGTCTCGTGACAAACACTGACGTTAATTCCTCGACAACAAAATTAAGAATAGACGAAAGATGAACGTGCCAACTTTAAAGAAACTTTTGATTTTCGAAACCGGAATTTTGGATGATTTCTCAAAACGGGTATAGATTAAATTTTATTAGGCATTTATGTTTAGATCTCTATGATTTATTGATGAATAAATAGTTTACGACCCACACTTAATCATAACCAACGCATAAAAATATATCTATCAAGCCAAGTTCAGAAACCTAGGTTTCTTTGAGATATAAATGAATGCCTTAATACAAATGTCTTCAGTTTTTAATTTAGAAACATCCGCACGAGACTATAAATGTTCAGTAAAAATGTTTACTCAGACTACAAACAGATACTTTGATAACAATGACAGTAACGACTAGTTTAATCAAGTTTGAAGAAACACTTCAACCAGAATTTCGCTTTATTTGGAAATACATAGATCTATGAAGTTAAATTCAACATAATTTATTTTACATAAACTTACATGGGTACAGAAGAAATGCCAGCAGCTAAGTGTATCATTCTGATGAGTTGTTTCCTGTGGAGAAGAGTCAGTAAGAAACTTCAAGGTTTTAGCTATACTTCTATACTAATATACAATATGTTAAGAAAACCCTGTCCGACCCGTAAGGATAATAAAGGTTAGGTAAACATATGACCAAATAACATATGAAATTTTACATAATCATCATAGTAACAATACTAGTGAATTTTGAAATAACCTCTTTTTTACGCGAATTAATTCCAACTTCCCCAAAATTTGGTAATTTTTAAAAAGTGACAACATTAATTTTAACGGTATAATTCTGAGCGAATAGCAATGCGACGGCGTGCCGCGTGTCCTGCCCCTCTTCGCCCGCGCCTGTATGGCCTACCGCACATGTTTTAACTTACTTACCTCTTTTTGCGAAATAATATTCATTTTTTAGGGGGATTTTTCTTTAAAGATTAGCCCGGTTTAGTAGGCATTTGTAGAATCAGTTATCGATACCTAACAATACCTTCACGGATCGGACTGGGTTTTCTTTACATCTATGCTAATATATAAAGCTGAAGAGTTTGTTTGTATGTTTATTTGTTTGTTTGTTCGCGCTAATCTCGGGAACTACTGGTCCGATTTGAAAAATTCTTTTTGCGTTGGATAGCCCATTAATCCAGGAAGGCTTTAGGCTATATAACATCACGCTGCGACCAATAGGAGCGGAGCATAACTAACTTCACGCGAACGAAGTCGCTGGCGACCGCTAGTATTGTATAAAGCTGAAGAGTTTGTTTGTTTGTTTGAACGCGCTAATCTCAGGAACTACTGGTACGTTTTGAAAAATTCTTTTTGCATTGGATAGCCCATTAATCCAGGAAGGCTTTAGGCTTCACGCTGTGACCAATAGGAGTGGAGCATAACTCCACGCGAATAAAGTCGCTGGCGGCCGCTAGTACGATATAAGAGGACAGCTCAGGTCTGTCTGCAAGTACCTATAGTTAAAATTAGAGCTATTAGTATTTATAGCAAGTCGTATTTGTAACTAGTGAAATCTCTAGGACTAGAATATCGTGGTAAATCAGAATATAAAGATGCATAGGAATAATATTTTGTAGTAAAGTGTGGCCATTATAGCATTTTCTTATTTAGGTACTCAAAACATACAAATATCCTTACAGGCTAGACAGTTAGACACACAAACATTAGACGATTTTTTGAAGTAATATTATAGCAAATGGAGAAGTTCCTAAGTAAAGGCTAAAAGTAATTGCGGTAAGGCGTAGAAAGATAAAAAAAAACACTGTTGAAGATTTTGCCATTTAAAAAAAAAATTGAAAGTAGATAATTACCTACATTTGAACTTTTTTAATTATTTGGTTATAAATAAAAATGCTTAGACTTACTAATTAATTCATGTATGCCTGGGTCAAAAGGTCAGCATCACTGTTTGACCCATTTTTCTTTGCCGGCTCTTGCTTGGTGGGTGGGAAGATAAGAATATAAATAAACAAACAACTTCAGGAATAAGTAATTCTTTATCATAACACATATTAACAGCTGCAAGTATTATAGGCACAGTAAAATCTACTGCTGGACATATGACTTCCCCAAGGATCTCCACGAGGATCGGTCCTGCGCCTTTCGCATCCATCATTTTATTTGTTTAATATTATAGTGTTCTAAAATTAAAAACTAAGGTACGGTGGATTTGAATTTTCGCGAACAGAATAAAATGAAATGCTTAAACAAAAAAAAGAACCGATTTATTCGAAATTCGAATTCTCGCCTACTCAAAGTGCAAAATAAAACTGCATTACAAATCGCCGTTCCAATTCCTCCCTGTACTTACACGTGCCGCGGTTTTTGTCCGGGATGCGATGTTTGGCAGTCATTGTATGCAGCGGGTATTTGCGCACTGAAGCCTTGGGCCCCTCGCCCCGCGTCCCCCACTCCACGTCTGATACATGCACGCAACGCATAGATAACGTTAGCTTTGTTCGGCGTATTTGAAACGTGAATATTATTTGGAATGGATATTGTCGACGGAACTTGTTCATGTGTGTTTATTATGTTATAAGTAATCTTAGATTTTCTTGAGGCTTGGTTTGTGTTGTTTCTTAAAAATAGATCTCGACTTCTATAATAGGTAATTACGTAGAAAATGTTGGGCGGATTCGTTAATTATCTGAAATCCGGGTTTCATCAGGTCGTCCTACAAAATTTGTTTCAAACTTTGTAGTAATTTATTTAAAAAAAAGATACACAATTGTAACAGTTACATACTGTAATAAAATTTTGTGTTTATTTTTTTTTATAATTTGTTTTAAGCACAGTTATGTGGTTGAGTTATAAACACAAAACATTTAATTGTAACCTCGATTCACGTTCCTTTTATACTTTTATTACAGGTTTTCAGCAATTTTCACATCATTGATTCTTCCAGAAGGCCTAGAAAGCGCCTTGCACCCAATGTGCGTACATTAACATGCAAGAAACGCTATTCAAAGCGGGCTTTGAATTTAAAACATCCTAGTTTAGTTTTATTTTAGTCTTGCGTCATTGGGCATAAAATTTTAGTCGTCACCTCTTTGGTAGTTAATGCAGCGATTGGGCACGCATTGTGCCAAAATGGGGCAACGCAAAATTTGCGTTTGTGTTCGCCCCTCGCAAATTATCTTAGGCTCTAATCATGTATGCAGAACATGGATTTAAATGTGCGTAGGGTACTTTAGTTAGGTACAAGTATTCAAAGAGCTTAGCTATTGTGATACGTTACAGGAAATATTCTGTCAAACTTTTTGACCAGGGCAGGACGCGAGAAATCGTCGCCAATTGCCGCCACGAGGACACGGCGGTGCCCCGCCCAAGCTGGGCAGACTTCTACCTTATGCACCACCCTACATCATCATACCCTGTACTCAGGGCGACCCCACAGAGGTGACACCCTGGCTTTTCCTCCCGCCTTATCCGGAACAGGAACCTTCTGAAACAGAGGTGTTCGGTGAGGACCTGCGTCAAGCGGAAACTGAGGACACCGTGGCGCTTCTCTAGCCATTCCTCAAAGAGGGGACTTACCGCCGCTATTGTGGTGTACCCAGAGTGGTTTGTAGCGAATAGGTAACTGCTTTATGCTGGTTGTGATGAGACCATTCGTTGCCCACTCCTTGTATTTTTAAGTATCTATCTATACTAATATATAAAGCTGAAGAGTTTGTTTGTAAGTTTGTTTGTTTGAACGCGCTAATCTCAGGAACTACTGGACCGATTTGAAAAATTGTTTTTGCGTTGGATAGCCCATGAATCCGGGAAGGCTTTAGGCTATATAACGGCACGCTGCGACCAGTAGGAGCGGAGCATAACTAACTCCACGCGAACGAAGTCGCTGGCGGTCGCTAGATCCATACTAATATTATAAATGCGAAAGTAACTCTGTCTGTCTGTCTGTCGGTCTGGCTGTCTGTCTGTCTGTCTGTCTGTCTGTCTGTCTGTCTGTCTGTTACGCTTTCCCGCTTAAACCTCTCAAACGATTTTGATGAAATTTGACACAGACAATCTTTAGACCCTGAGAAAGAACATAGGCTACCTTTTATCCCGGAAAAATTAGATGTTCCCGAGGGAAATCTAAAAAGCGCGATATAACCGAACTCCACGCGGGCGAAGCCGCGGGCGGAAAGCTAGTAAAAGATATAACACAATTACCTCTTACATTCGACACGTTATCGCGATGATGGAAGTGATGTATCAAATAAACAAACTCTGATGCAGGTGGCCACTTACAATTGAACCGCTCAGTGTAGCGTGGTTGGATTATGTTGCAGTGTCACCTAACTCATAAATCATAATTATTCGTGTGGTCTTGTAGTTAGCTATTAATATATTATGTCTTCCTGCAATCAATTTCGATAAGAAGGCTGCAGGATTAGGGCGAATTTAATAATTGCTTTAATTAAAACATTTTTAAAAAATCGATAAGCACACTATCAAGCCCCATTTCATTTTTTTTTTCTTTTTTACTTTTTATACGGAATTTCATACCAATGATTAGCGCTTATTGTTAAGTAAGTTAGCTTATGTCGTGTTTACCTATAAGTAATTGATGCACTGTTATTTTACCTTTGAAAATGTAATATTTGATTGTTATTGTGTAATCAACTATTGGTGTACCTAATAAAATAAAAAAAAATAAAAATTGGAAGACATTGCTAATCCAGTGCCGAAGAGATGTTAACACATCGCAACGGGATGCGAGGCACGCACACATGCACAGGCAAGTGAAGGAACACGGGTTGATTTTAGTCAGTAAAAGTCTGACACGACCCTCAGCTCCGCATTCAGAGCGTTCTCATGCAGCAGGGTAATCATCTACTGCATAGTTTGTGACATATAAACTTTTTAGTAACTACGAAAATGGAATGACATTATTAGATCAATGCTAACAGCCTCCGTGGTGTAGCGGTAGCGAACGCGGCCGTTGTGCAAGGAGGCGTGAGTTCGATCCCCGCACAGTGCAAATATTTGTATGCATGAATATGAGTTGCACTGATATAAGATTGCACTGGTCTGGTCGTGCCTCGGAAAGCACGTTAAGCCGTTGGTCCCGGTTGCCATACGAACATCTAGTGGCAGTCGTTACGGGTTGTTGGAGCCCTCAAAAGTCTAACAATTGCATCTGCAATGCTTAGATATCGCCTTCGGGTTGTGGAGGTCAGACGGTAGTCGCTTCACGGAAAATATCGAAGTTTAGCCAAAATCAGCAGTTAGACTGGTAACGCGGACCGACCCCAGACTCCAAAGCTGAAAAGCTACGGATGCGACTGGGTTAACGCTGAGATGATGATGAATGATGACGATTATTAGACCAACGCTGATACGAATACAGAAGAATAAAAAAAGTATTAAGACAGTTTTACTTGATAGCTGTATGGTAAAGAAACACAAAAGAAACACTTGTTTGGAATTATAATCGTAATACATTTTTCGCTTGTTTTTTAAATAGGATTTTCGTGAATTCCAAAGAGTTGTTCAGTTTCGGCGTTGCATTATTCGGCGTCGCATATTTCAATGTCACATTGCGGACTCATTTCATTGATGTACAGTCACCAAAAAGATAAGTAACCTAATAAGAAACCGAGTGTGTAAGCATTAACTATCCTAATAATTTATCCATGCATTTCCATTTTCCATCCTTGTTGCGTCAACGACGATTTAAATAAGCGCGGGCTTCTCTTAACTCGTGCTGGTGGCGCCTCTCTCAAGAGTGCCAAGAAAAAGAACAAAAAAAAAATAAGTATGGCGGCCTCAGCGCATACAACACCGCGTCTATTCTAAATAATTTCGAATATCTGACTTTCTAAGGGCTTCACTGGCCAAATAAACCCTCAGTTTCCATATTGGTGTTGTGTCTGTGCTTGACGAGTGTAGGCAGTGAACAAGCAGCATCAAGTCCACATAAAGAAGATAGCTGACCGGCCGGCGTGTGCCCCGTCGTTGGTGATTCCTCTTTTCCTGTCCTGTTGGATCCAGGTTAGTGCTTTGCATGTTTGTTTTCCCTGCTTTGAGACCCTGGGGTTGATAGGAGAATGCAGTGACCCTTCCAGAAAGCATCAACACCGAGAGATAAGTAATTTATTAAGTTTATTGATAAGACACCGATGGACATGTTTACATGAAATTCTAACTAATTAAATAAATTGTGAATAATTGTGTGTGTAATTGTGAAGTCGTGGTGGCCTAGTGGTTTATACACCAGCCTCTCAAGTATGAGTGTGCGGGTTCGATTCCAGGTCAGGCAAGTACCAATGCAACTTTTCTAAAGTTATATGTACTTTCTAAGTATATCTTGGACACCAATGACTAAAGGTGAAGGAAAACATCTTGAGAAAACCTGGACTTTTATAAGTCTGAAATCTCCAACCCGCATTGAGCAAGTGTGGTGATTACGCTCAATCCTTCTCTGTAAGAGAGGAGACCTGTGCCCAGCAGTGGGACGATAAATAGGTTGATGATGATGAAGAAATAAATTGTGTAAATTGTTTGGTTGAAAACACCCATCTGATTCTTACTAAACTATGTCGTATAACGACAAGAAGACTAACAACCAAACTAAACATTAAAGAAAAGAAGATAATATAGATTTTAATTTGTATTAAATGAAAAAAAAACATACTACAAGAGAGTAAGAAGAGCAGAGTGGCGAAAGGAAGAGTAGTTGTGAAGGATATGAGAATCCTTACTTCCTTACTTATATTATAAATGGGAAAGTGAGTTTGTTCGTTTGTTTGTTTCGCTTTCACGCTGTAACTACTGAACCGATTGCGTTAAAATGTTGCAGACGTAAAGTTAGAAGTCCGGATTAAATAATTGGGTACTTTTTATTCCGGAAAATTAGACATTCTTGAGGGAAATTTAAAAACCCCGATATGACCGAATACCACGCGGGCGAAGCCGCTGGCGGAAAACTAGTAAGCTGATAAAGGCAGCCGAAACAGGACCTCGACTGCGGGTCAGGTAAGATGTGAATCCGGTATGTGACTGGACTTCCGTTTTTTTTTTTGTAGATGAGAAATCCTCAAATGACTTCCACCACTCTAGGCGGACCCAACCTCCCTCCAAAAACCCACCCTCGTTCCTTCCACCCGCCTGTGCGCCAGAGCCACGGTATCTTTTTCAAACAATCCGCAGTCCTGGCTGTCTGTGCGCTAAATCCATAAAAATTGGTCCAGCCGTTTGTGCGTGAAGAAGTTACGAACATACACACTCTACAAACTTTTTCGTTTTATTAATAGTATGATTATGTTTATACAACGTGTAACAAAAAGGGTATATACATACCAAGGGCATGGCATCTTTAGATGATATCAAGCGATATAGGAAGGGTTTCAACTCAAAATAAAATACTCAAAAAATTGGTACCAAATTTTCGGTTTCGTGTGTTCCTTAAAATAAAATCATAACAAACGTGGCAGCACACTACATACGTTAATAACTACTCGTTACCCGTCACGTTACTTGCCAAAATCCGATAAATGTCTTCAATATCTCTGTGCGACTAGTATGATAGTAGCCTATCACAGGCGGTGTTTTTCCTCATAACTTCCTAACATAAAGAGATAGAATTAAAACACCCTTCCAATATCGTTAGATATCATGTAAAGATGCCATGCCTTTGTTATGTATATACCCTTTATGTTACACGTTGTATATGTATTATACAACGTGTAACAAAAAGGGTATATACATATCAAGGGTATGGCATCTTTAGATGATATCAAACGATATCTGAAGGGTTTCAACTCAAAATAAAATCCTCAAAAAATTGGTACCAAATTTTCGGTTTCGTGTGTTTCTTAAAATCAAATCATATCAAACGTGGCAGCACACTACATACGTTAATAACTAGTCGTTACCTGTCACATTACTTGCCAAAATCCAATAAATGTCTTCAATATCTCTATGCGACTAGTATGATAGTAGCCTATCACAGGCGGTGTTTTTCCTCATCACTTCCTAACATAAAGAGATAGGATTAAAAAACCCTTCCAATATCGTTTGATATCATGTAAAGATGCCATGCCTTTGTTATGTATATACCCTTTATGTTACACGTTGTATAGCCTGATAAATACCTAGTAGTTGTCACAGCGGGACCATGATAGACAAAATAATTACTGAACTTCATGCTAGCAGGAAAATGATGTTGCTGATAGTTTACGAGGTAAACGATGTACAACATAACTATAAAAAGAAAAGAAGAAGAAACAAGTATTTATTGAAAGAAAAACACTTTTTCCTTACGACGTGCAATTTCTATCTGGAAACCTTCAGGCTGAAATATACTTTAAGTTGTACCTGTTAGACCGAAATCAGTAACGTTACTTAGCACGTCGTTTTTTTTTTTTAGTTATAAACTAGTGCTTGACTGCGATCCCACCTGATGGTAAGCAGTGATGCAATCGTTGATGGTAAAACGCACTAGCTTATTAAGCCTATTCACTCAAAAAAACTGAGTGAATAGGAAGACAGACGGCAGTTGAGCGAGGTGTTGCAATGTTTAACCCAAAAACACGACCAACGATGCTGCGCCAGAGGATGATCTGGAGACCCTCCACGACCAAACTCCCGACACAACAACATTAGGCACATCGTACCCGTTACACATCGCAACACAGCTGCTCAAACCCGTCCTCCGTACGGCTTCACCAGACATCATGCCGGAACACGACGAATCGCTTGGCGGCAAGACTTTGTCTGGTAGGTGGTAACTTAATGCCGGCGGCTGATGTTGTTGCCTACCACCGAAGATTTTTGTTTGGCTTAGTTGTGCTCGTGGCTTTATCTTGCACTTGTAGTTTGGTAGTTGTGTGATCAATTTATTATTAGTGCTAGGTTAGGTTCCCCTCGCGATTAATATTTTCAATTGTTAAACCAATCCACAAAAAGCGACTATGTCGAGTGTCACGAATAACCCCATAACATCCTTACCCTTGATACTTATACCATCAAAGATTTCTGAAGAAGTCAGGCATGACAAATTCTCAAATATTCTATCAAAATACAAAATTCTAAATAAAAATCAATTTGGATTTAGGGGAAATAAAACTATCACATAAGCTTGCTTTAATTTATTAAAATTAATAAACAAATGCCTCAACGATGAATTGCCGTTTTTCTAGATATATCTAAGGCTAATGATATGTGACTCCGTGGATCATAAACTGTTAACTTATAAACTAGACCGATATGGCATTAGGGGAAATCGCTAGTAAGCTATCTTACTCATCGACAGCAATGTGTTGAAATTCCGTGACTAAAAAGAAATCAACAAGTCGTACACAGATCTCAATAACGCGAAAATAACTGCGATGTCCCCCAAGGGAACATACTAGGGCCGCCTTTTTTTTACACTATGACGTGCCTAGTGCAATTTTCCACAGTTGTATACTACATACAATATGTAAAGAAAACCCTGTCCGATCCGTTTAGGTATTGTTAGTTATCGATAACTGATTCTACTAATGCCTACAAAGTCAGGCTAAACTTAAAAAAATATTCCTCCTTAAAAAATAAATATTATTTAGCAAAAAGAGGTAACTTAAAACATGTGCGGTAGGCGACACAGGCGCGGGCAAAGAGGGGCGGGGCACGCGGCACGCGGCCACATCGCTATTCGCTTAGAATTATACCGTCAAAAATAATGTTGTCACTTTTTAAAAACTGCCAAATTTTGGGGAAGTTGGAATTAATTCGCGGGAAAAAAGATTATTTCAAAATTAACTAGTATTGTTACTATGATGATTATATAAAATTTCATATATTATTTGGTTATGTGTTTACCTAACCTTTATTATCCTTACGGGTCGGACAGGGTTTTCTTAACATATTGTATATGTATAATAACGTTGCTGCTGATAACTTAACTAATATTTTATCTTCTGTCCTTTTTTCAAAGAAATAGAAAGAAAAAGAAAGAGATACAATATAGTTATACAATTAGTTTGTGAACAAGGAAATCGACGCCAATAGAAGTGGTCGATACACAAAAAAAAAAAAATATTGACCAAACCTGTAACTGATAAATTCATATTGATGAATTATTTACGAAGATAGATAAGTTTGTATGTATTTTATATAGACTAACACGTGTAGCTAATGTTTTACTTTGTGTCTACCATGACTATGTCCATGTGTATGGCTACGAGTGGTCGCGTCCTGGGTTTGGCATAACTTGGCACTTCTGTGCGGTTCCATTTGATGCTCTTGTATTTCTGTTTTGTGTATAACAACGTTGCTGCTGATAACTTAACTAATATTTTATCTTCTGTCCTTTTTTCAAAGAAATAGAAAGAAAAAGAAAGAGATACAATATAGTTATACAATTAGTTTGTGAACAAGGAAATCGACGCCAATAGAAGTGGTCGATACACAAAAAAAAAAAAATATTGACCAAACCTGTAACTGATAAATTCATATTGATGAATTATTTACGAAGATAGATAAGTTTGTATGTATTTTATATAGACTAACACGTGTAGCTAATGTTTTACTTTGTGTCTACCATGACTATGTCCATGTGTATGGCTACGAGTGGTCGCGTCCTGGGTTTGGCATAACTTGGCACTTCTGTGCGGTTCCATTTGATGCTCTTGTATTTCTGTTTTGTGTACTTACTAACAATAGATTTATAAGGTTTTATTTGTATTTTAATTTTTTGTATGACTAACATTATATGGACTACGTCTGAAATAAATTGTTATTATTATGTCACATCGATTTTGCGCTAGTGAATTATATTATGGGGCAATTTTGTGGATCGTATTAGACTATTTTGAGCTTAGTAGAAATTTGTTTGCTCAATTATATGGCCACATTCAATTCGTTCATTCAGTTCGTTCAATTAAAAGACTACGGAAAATTTTATTCTACGTTTTAAAAATAAATTAAATGCTTCCACTTCTGGCATTAAACAACTTCGAAAGTTGTATTTTATTGCACCAAAACAGACAGGAATTTGATTTGTATAACAATGTTGTATCCAGATCCAGCTGCAAAGTGCATATGCGGAATGTTCCAAAAGCTTAAAAATAGATTATTTTCTAACAATGTGTACCTATTGCATGACTATCACTGTTAAGCCACTTTTAACAAATGACTTAACACTGTTAACAAGTGACCTGATGGCTTCAGAACATTTAGTCTTAGAACGTTTAAAACGAAGCTATTTGTTGTTTTAGCATTCTTCACTTTTCTCCGCTCACCTCTTTGGTGACCTGACGTTCAGAGTTTATAGAAACCTCAGTTTAGGCACTAATCTTAGGACAAAAATATAAAAGAACAAAAGTATAATAGAACAAAGGTACAAAATTGTATTTGGGAACTAATTTAACTGTATGTTTTAATTTGTGGCGATAAAAATAATTCAATGCACTATACAACGTGTAACAAAAAGGGTATATACATACCAAGGGCATGGCATCTTTAGATGATATCAAACGATATCGGAAGGGTTTCAACTCAAAACAAAATACTCAAAAAATGGGTACCAAATTTTCGGTATCGTGTGTTTCTTAAAATCATCATAACAAACGTGGCAGCACACTACATACGTTAATAACTAGTCGTTACCCGTCACGTTAGTTGCCAAAATCCGAATATCTACAATATCTCTGTGCGACTAGTATGATAGTAGCCTATCACAGGCGGTGTTTTTCCTCATAACTTCCTAACATAAAGAGATAGGATTAAAAACCCCTCCAATATCGTTTGATATCATGTAAAGATGCCATGCCTTTGTTATGTATACAATATGTTAAGAAAACCCTGTCCGACCCGTAAGTATAATAAAGGTTAGGTAAACACATGACCAAATAAAATATGAAATTTTACAAAGTCATCATAGTAACAATACTAATGAATTTTGAAATAATCTTTTTTTCCCGCGATTTAATTCCAAATTCCCCCAAATTTGGTATTTTTTAAAAAGTGACACCATTATTTTTGACGGTATAATTCTGAGCGAATAGCGATGCGGCCGCGTGCCGCGTGCCCTGCCCCTCTTCGCCCGCACCTGTATGGTATACTGCTCATGTTTTAAGTGAACTCTTGTATACAGGTTAAAAAATATTCCTACATAACATAATCAGCAGCCTACCATGTTCCCACTCCTGGCACATAGGCCTCCTCTCGGTGAGAGGGAGTGGGCCGTAATCTACTACGCGGGCCCAGTACGGATTGGTAGATGTCACTTGTATACGAAGTTTTGCCTCTAGGAAATGTCGGTTTCCTCACGATGTTTTCCTTCACAATTTTGAGAGCAATAGTGATTAAATTAATTTATACAATATGTAAAGAAAACCCTGTCCGACCCATAAGGATAATAAAGGTTAGGTAAACACTTGACCAAATATAATATAAAATTTTACATAATCATCACAGTAACAATAATAATGAATTTTGAAATAATCTTTTTTTCCTGGGTATTAATTCCAATTTTCCCGAAATTTGGTAATTTTTAAAAAACTGACAACACTATTTGTGACGGAGCGAATAGCGATGCGACCACGTGCCGCATGGCCCCGCCCCCCTTCACCCGCGCATACATGCGCGGGTGAAGGGGGGCGGGGCTATCGGGTTGCCTACCGCACATGCATTAAGTTACCTCGCTTTTTCGAAATAATATTTTTTTTTTGGGGGATTTTTTTTTAAGTTTAGCCCGGCTTTGTAGGCATTATTAGAATCAGTTAACGATACCTAACAATACCTTCACGGATCGGACAGGGTTTTCTTTACATATTGTATAAAGTAAAGCTCCTGACGGGGTTCGAACCTACGACCTAAAAATTGTAAGTCGCGGCCGATACCACTAGACCACCGCTGCTCTCAAAATACAGGGTGTATCTGACGTCGTAACGCAAACTTCGCGAAAAGGCTAGAGGCCGTATACCACTAATAAAATTATGATAGTCATTTATGTCGCCAAGGAGCGGTTACAGAAATCACAGTGTTTAAAAAACAGTGTCGGCTAGGCCTTTGAACGTTGCAAGCTTGCCGCCGTGCCGCCGTGCCGGTTTGTAGGTATAACGTTGACTCCTGATATGAACTCTATTAAATCAGCTGATAGGATAGTTTTTCGAGTTTTGTTCACATTGTGTTTTATTTGTGTAATTAAAATTACTTAGCGAAATAATTTATTTTATTTTAAAATTTTAAAATCTTAATCCATACTAATATTATAAATGCGAAAGTAACTCTGTCTGTCTGTCTGTCTGTCTGTCTGTTACGCTTTCCCGCTTAAACCTCTCAACCGATTTTGATGAAATTTGGCACAGACAATCTTTAGCTCCTGAGAAAGAACATAGGCTACCTTTTATCCCGGAAAAAAAATGACGTTCCCGAGGGAAATCTAAAAAGCGCGATATAACCGAACTCCACGCGGGCAAAGCCGCGGGCGGAAAGCTAGTGGGTTATAAAAGTATAGCAATTATGAACGGTCTAAAGTGAAAAAAAACTGCATATTTTTTTTTTAATCAGGAAAAAAAGCGACGAGAAATTCCACCACTGGGAGGTTCAGAATCATGTACTGAATCCATGGTACTTACTCATTTGTGCGTCGATGTCAGATACACCCTTTATTACTTTTTTTCTTTCCTTTATTCAGCCTATAGATGTCCACTACTGGACAAAGGCTTTCCACGATGACCGGTCTTGTGCTGCCTGCACCCATCGGCTTCCCGCGACCTTCTCCAGGTCATCGATCCACCTTGTTGGGAGCCTCCCTAACGCTGCGACTTCCAGTACGTGGCCGCCACTCCAGAACCTTACTGCGCCATCGGCCATCGGTTCTACGAGCAATGTGCCCTGCCCACTGCCACTTAAGTTTAGCGATTCGAAGAGCTATGTCGGTGACTTTGGTTCTTCTGTGGATCTCCTCATTTCTGATTCGATCACACAGAGAAACTCCGAGCATAGCTCTTTCCATTGCCCTTTGTGTGACTCTGAGCCTTCGTATGAGGCCCATTGTGAGCGACCACGTTTCAGTTCCGTAAGTCATCACTGGCAACACACACTGGTCAAAGACTTTAGTCTTGAGCCACTGTGGTATCTTGGATGATGAGAAGATGTAGCGTAGCTTCCCGAACGCTGCTTTATTACTATGTATTAGGTCAATATTAGCATACTAGTTGGCTTTCAAAACATGGCGGTTCATCAATAAAGCCAACAGCTTCCCTATTTTAGGACATTCTATTCCTTACCCACGGCCCCTCCATCAGTTCACACTGAAAACAAAAGAACCTAATACTAGGAAACTAAACAAAGCTATAAACCAGTTGGATGACGTCACCCATACTCCCTAACCTTCGCTCGTGTCATAGGGTTCAAGGCACTGGAGTATAGTGCATCAGAATCGGAATAAATGCTTCGCTGATCACCTAGGTTTTTTGCTAGGTTTTTTTTTTGTTAGTAGCCTTATCTTAGGAATTAAATGGCTGCGTTGTGCGCACGCGGCTGACTTTTTGGCTGTGGTCGTGGGTGGTTTAGATTTTAGATTAATTGGAGGAAGGTTGTAAACCATTTAGCATATTTTACCTCTTTAAATTGCTGGTGATATTTATTATAACATCGAAGTGATGATTATAATTTATTACTTAAATACAAAGTCTATAGTATACTAGCTGCGCCTTGCGGTTTCACCCGCGTAAGTTTTGATGTTTTTTTATATGCTCCGCTTCTATTGGTCGGAGTGTGATGTTATATAGCCTAAAGCCGTCCTGGATGAATGGGCTATTTAACGCAAAAAGATTTTTTTAAATCGGTCCACTAGTTCCTGAGATTAGCGCGTTCAAACAAACAAACTCTTCAGCTTTATATATTAGTATAGCTAGATATTAACAGTCGCCCGGCAGGGTAATTGTGAAACACAGTCCCCCTTATTCATAAACGATGTGTAAAGTTACTAGTGATTAGCGATTCTTTAACCATACATTTTAGACCTTTTAACGTCACTTAACGTTAATCATCGCTTATAAATAAACACCACAGTGTTTAAGAGGTTTATTCATAAACGATGATTAAAGTTAAGTGATGTACAAACGTCTAAAATGTATGGTTAAGAGTCCGTGCACAAAATTCTCTCGCTACAGTTTAGGTAAAATCGTTGCGATGTTATCTTTGTGTGCATCGTTCTAGCAGCTAGTCGCACACGCGCGTAAATATCGAGCTTAGTGAACGCTTAAACATTTTTGATCCTTTAGAAGATATTATTCTAAATTATATAAAGTATGATTTGTGAATAGTCGGAAACGAGTGCACATTGTATATTTATCACAATTTATATGAATATTGATACATTTTGACATTAAAAAAATATGGTGTAATGATAGTTTATTACATAGGCAATTTAAGAAATAAAAACATATACGGTAAAATGAAATATTAGAATAAGTAATCAGTTTAATTTAATATTCCTCACATTTAGAAATCTATTAACAAAATTTTAGGATTAACATAATTAGTACGCGATAATATATCGACGCTTGAAAGGCAATCATATCTAAGCGACAAAAATTCGTAAATTGAGTTATATACAATTATACACCAAACGACGCAGAAAAATCTGGCGGTTCGAATGGTGTATATAACTCAATTTACGAACTTTTGTCGCTTAGATATGATTTCTAGGGTCATCACGAATCGTCTCGCTCGCAGGTTCGACGACTTCCAGCCTCCCGAACAAGCAGGCTTCCGAAAAGGCTTTAGCACCATAGACCACATTCATACGCTGCGGCAAGTTATACAGAAGTCCGAGGAGTATAACAAACCACTATGCTGGCGTTAGTGGACTATGAGAAGGCCTTCGATTCGATTGAGACTTGGGCGGTGCTACAGTCTCTCCAGCGGTGCCAAATTGACCATCGATACATTGAGGTGATAAAGTGTTTGTACAAAACCGCCACCATGTCAGTCCGTCTCCAGGATCAGGACTCGAAACCGATCCAACTGCAGCGTGGAGTGAGACAAGGAGATGTCATATCTCCTAAATTGTTCACTGCTGCGTTGGAAGACGTCTTCAAGCTCCTGGACTGGAAAGGACTTGGCATCAACATCAACGGCGAATACATACATCACTAATCGATCGAACTCTCATGTCGCACCCACTCCAATTGTAGTTGGTTGCTCTGC
This sequence comes from Sesamia nonagrioides, assembly GCA_017933935.1. Lineage (NCBI taxonomy): Eukaryota > Metazoa > Arthropoda > Insecta > Lepidoptera > Noctuidae > Sesamia > Sesamia nonagrioides. The sequence goes on from JADWQK010001158.1 coordinate 317,921, forward strand.
ACTTGAAGTTGTTGAGGAGTATGTATACTTTTTTTTTTTTTTTTTTTTTTTTTTTTTTTTTTTTTTTTTTTTTTTTTTTTTTTTTTTTTTTTTTTTTTTTTTTTTTTTTTTTTTTTTTTTTACAATAAACATGTTAGTTCTTCTTGTGGATATGTATACTTTATTAATGAATTTGAATTATTTTCATCAGGTCTAGTGGTACCGTCAAACTTCATTTTTAACCGACTTCAAAAAGGAGGAGGTTACTCAATTCGACCGTTTATATGTTTTTTTTTAAGTTTGTTCGCCCATAATTTCGTCGTTCTCCTAAATTGTTCACTGCTGCGTTGGAAGATGTCTTCAAGCTCCTGGACTGGAAAGGACTTGGCATCAACATCAACGGCGAGTACATCACTAATCTCTGTTTCGCAGATGATATCGTGGTCATGGCTGAGACCCTGGAAGACTTGGGCAAAATGCTCAATGACCTCAGCAGAGCTTCCCAACAAGTGGGTCTAAAATGAACATGGATAAGACGAAGATCATGTCGAACTCTCATGTCGCACCCACTCCAATTGTAGTTGGTTGCTCTGCACTCGAAGTTGTTGACGAGTATGTATACCTGGGACAAACAGTCCAACTAGGTAGGTCCAACTTCGATAAAGAGGTGTCTCGGTGAATCCAGCTCGGTTGGGCAGCGTTCGGGAAGCTACGCTACATCTTCTCGTCGTCCAAGATACCACAGTGTCTCAAGACTAAAGTCTTTGACCAGTGTGTGTTGCCGGTGATGACTTGCGGAACTGAAACGTGGTCGCTCACAATGGGCCTCATACGAAGGCTCAGAGTCATACAAAGGGCAATGGAAAGAGCGCTAGGAGTTTCTGTGCGTGATCGAATCAGAAATGAGGAGATCCGCAGAAGAACCAAAGTCACCGACATAGCTCTGCGAGTCGCTAAACTTAAGTGGCAGTGGGCAGGGCACATTGTTCGTAGAACCGATGGCCGATGGGGCAGTAAGGTTCTGGAGTGGCGGCCACGTACTGGAAGGCGCAGCGTAGGGAGGCCCCCAACAAGGTGGACCGATGACCTGGTGAAGGTCGCGGGAAGCCGATGGATGCGGGCAACACAAGACCGGTCAGCGTGGAAAGGAAAGCCTTGGGGGAAGCCTTTGTCCAGCAGTGGACATCTATAGGCTGAAGAAGAAGATGATATGATTGCCTTTCAAGCGTCGATATCTACCTACCTATCCTACCTACTCTAGTAAGTATATATAAATAAATTAATTTTCCTTTTGAGTTTTTGCAATAACTAAATAATTAGTTTATGGATACTAATATTAAAGTGTAGTGTAAGTACCTACATATACAATATCATAATCATCTGCCTAGCCTTTTTCCCAACTATGTTCGGACCGGCTTCCAGTCTAACCGGATGCAGCATTTAGGATTACGATAGATACCTCCAGTTAGACAGATTTCCAGTATTTAGGTAAACGATATATATAACAAAAACATGTTTAAAATATTATTTATCAAAGAATTTTAAAGCAACCGTAAGAATACCTTAAAGAAATCTCTTAGATGAACTTCAGGACCTAGCTGCCAATTAGCCTCCTATTATTTTAAAATGAAGTGTCTCGTAGAGGCATTGAACGAGATTTTCTTGGATCGACAATTTCGGGTAATAGGCAAAAGTTGGTTTTTCGTCTGTGCGGTAATAGTTTTCACATGGTGAATGGTCTCCATAAATATGCTGTGGGCTGTTGATAATGTCTTTATGTAAGTTTTTGATTTGCTCAGTAAATGGAACATTTTGAGTTCCTCGGAATCTTACTGCTGCTTTCACAGCAATGCGTAATCGGTTCACTCGATCAGAATGTAGTAGCTTGCGTTCGTTTAATGGGATGGACGTATCTTTCATCAAACTTAAATTTTTCCCATTATAATTGCGCATTAAGTGTTTGGAACACTCCACTTTTTCAACCGTAACGTTTAAATATTGCCTGCTTTTCAATATGTTTTTATACACACTTGAGTCACCATCAGCAATAAGTTTTGCATACACTAAATTATGTGTTTTCACAGATTCTCTAAATCCCTCAACGATTATTGATTTCTCCATACTAATGGAAGAGCCAGTATGATTTTTATTACACCGGTGTTTCAGGGGTGTAATATTTTTATTAGCTGCACGGGAACATGTAACACAGTATTTATTTTTAATATCAACATGTAATAATTTGCCACTTTTCACCCCTATTATAGCTCCAACGCCTGCTGCGGAAGAAAAATTTGTTTTATATGAACGTTTTCCCCAAGCAGCATCAGCTGTTACGGCTATAGTTGGTATACCTGATGGACTTACATTGCCACTTTCGAGAGCTATAGAAGCCTCTTCCTTACCAGCTTCTATCATTGTGGCTTCGGTTGTAGTTTTCCACCAGTTAAATAAATTGACGTGACATTTTTCATAAATGGATTTATTCATAAGTGGCAAATCTATGGAAGCAGCTAGCTCATTTAAGTTGGTTCGACCACATCGGATACTTATAACTCCCGAAACAGCGCTTTGGTTAACGTCCAGTTTGTTTGTTTTAATTTGACACGTCTTTAGCAGGAATTGACTTCCACACATTGCACATGACAATGAAAATGTTGAACAAAACCCTCGCAATTTTTCTTCAATTATAACGAGGTTTGATGCATTGCATCCAAATTTTGAATTGTGACTTAATATGTTAATACATTGGTCAAAAAAATACTGAAAATCAACTACTCTTCTTCCTTCTATAACCAACGACGATACTGGTGACTGCTGAAACAACAAAAATTCAAACTTATGTGTGTTTCTCGGGAATTAAATTAATTATTATTACTTAATGTGCATTAAATGCAGCATAGTTAGTACATCCAGTACATACCTTGTTTGACTCAATTTCAAAGACATCGCTTGAAAATAAATTTGTTGCCAAACAACTAATAATAATTAATGATATAGGTATTGTTCCTGTTTATTATAGTCTAAGTATATAATGTAAATATATTATAAATGTTTCTTTAATAGTTATTCTGACTTTATGTATGTAATGTTTTTTTTTTTTGTTTTGTATAATTTATTCTTACTTATAGCACTGAATTGGAATGCTCTACAGAGCACTACTACAACACACACACACACACACACTACACTACACACACACACACACTACACTACAGCACAACACACACAGCACTATTGTAATAGTGTTATACAATTATAACACTATTACAATAGTGTTATAATTGTATGTTTCTAAATAAATAACTTACTTCCTCTGGATTATTTTCTTTACTCTGCAATAAATAGCATATGAATATACAAGGTGTAACATAAAGGGTATATACATAACAAAGTCATGGCATCTTTACATGATATCAAACGATATTGGAAGGGCTTTTTAATCCTATCTCTTTATATTAGGAAGTTATGAGGAAAAACACCGCCTGTGATAGGCTACTATTATACTAGTCGCACAGAGATATTGAAGACATTTATCGGATTTTGGCAAGTAACGTGACGGCTAACGAGTAGTTATGAACGTATGTAGTGTGCTGCCACGTTTTTTATGATTTGATTTTAAGAAACACACGAAACCGAAAATTTGGTACCAATTTTTTGAGTATTTTATTTTGAGTTGAAACCCTTCCGATATCGTTTGATATCATCTAAAGATGCCATGCCCTTGGTATGTATATACCCTTTTTGTTACACGTTGTATAAAAAAACAGTAACAAGCTGTATTTGATTGAAAGACTTGTGAAATAAAATTAATAAATAATTGTAGGTTATTCATGAGATAACACAGGTCAGCGAGGTTTGGAAGTAAAAAGGGGAGGCCTTTGCCCAGCAGAGGGAGACACTGTAGGCTATTAAAAAAAATGAGATAGCAGAAATGTACTGTGCCTACATCAACTTCGACACTTATAGTAGATGACGAAGTGGTATCCAGTTGATTAAAAGTACGTTCTTTAAGCACTTGTCTGGCTCTTGCCATTCCCTCTCTATTCCTCTTTCTTTTATTGATACATTGGTAATGTGCTCCCTTGTTTCGCCCCATTATCTTGAAAAAAAATGAGTTTAGGTATAACAAAAGCATTATGTGAATTGACTTTAATAGAGAACTAAAAAACCCAAGATATTTTTAAATTGGTTCACAAATGATGGAAAAATCTACGAACTCAAAAAAAAATATACTCCTTCATTTTTAAAGTCGGTTTAAAATTAGTTAAAGCAATCCAAGGTATAAGTCGTAAATATCCTAATATAATTCACAACTAATATAATATTACTAAGAAAGAAAAATAATTAAAGGACCAAGTTGTGGTAGTCGCAGTATATTTTTTACATAAACCTACGTAAAACTCGCGAGCTCTTGGGACACAAAGTGATACGTCCACTCGCTGCGCTAGCCGAGTTACCACTGAGCCGGCTGCGTTAGTGCGCTCGTAAATATAGTAGATTTTGACATTGATTTTCATGATGAAAAAAATTTTTTTTTAGAAAATAAACTTTTGTTTTATTATAAAAATACCTTAAAATTAATGAGGCATTTTTTAATTTTTAAAAAAAGTTGCTTTATTATAGAAAAAACATACTTGTTTGGCTGCAGTTTTCCCTTGAATTTCTTAATTTCTGTCTTCTTTTTTGGCTGAACTAGGAAATAAACTCGAAAAAGTGGTCAAGCTAGCAGCAAGATAGTTATATGCTGATGTGAATAGTACTTTTTCATAGGCAAAATCGCTTGTAGTTTCTTCAGAAACTATGGTCAAACTTCACTCGAACGTGAAATTTGAGAAAAAGAGTATTGGAAATTGTAGATTTACTACTAATTATGAAGTTTCTTGAAAAAAGTAGTCAAGCTAGCAGCTAGATGAAGAGTTGTACTATCCATATCATACATAATTTTACTAATATTATGTAACATATTCTCACAATCATGGAACAAAATTGATCAAAATGAGTAGATTAACAGGACGGACCCTTAAACAATCGCTAACGACTTGTTCACTTTAAGCAACGTTTATGAATAAGGGGGATTATCAGCAGCAATGGGTTTCGGTTTGACAGTTCAAGAACATCCATGCGTTATTAACGTTGTTGAACAGACACACTTTCCTAATATACGGAGCAATGGATTAGCAATAAGCTTCAAAATGATTCAAATTGGTAGTAACAGTGTGTTAGGCAATTAGGGTGCCGGTCAATCGATCAGGTTAAGCTACACTTGCCGCGGTTGGTCCATGGATGGGTGACCATTTTCTCATAACAAAACTCGTTCGTACCTCGATCATCATCATCATCATCTCAGCGTTAATCCCAGTCGCATCCGTAGCTTTTCAGCTTTGGAGTCTGGGGTCCGCTTTACCAGTCCTAACTGCTGATTTTGGCTAAACATCGATATTTTCCGTGAAGCCACTGCCGTCTGACCTCCACAACCCGAAGGCGATATCTAAGCATTGCAGATAGACCAATTGTTAAAGTTTTGAGGGCTCCAACAACCCGTAACGACCGCCACTAGATGTTCGTATGGCAACCGGGACCAACGGCTTAGCGTGTTTTCCGAGGCACGACCAGACCAGTGCAAATATTCATATTCATGTATACAAATATTTGCATTGTGCGGGGATCGAACCCACGCCTCCTTGCGCAACGGCCGCGTTCGCTACCGCTACGCCACGGAGGCTGCCGTTCGTACCTCGATCTCGGTTGTTATTCGTGGAACTGTGACAGTCGTTACGGGTCCTCAGTAGCCTAAAAGTCTGACCAATAATCTTACCAAATTACCCAATAACTGGGTTGTGAAAGTCAGATAGGCAGTTGCTCCAAATAATCGAATCAAATCAATATAAACGCGATTTATTTTAATTAAGCTGAGAGTCAGCATTTTCAAATTGTTAAAATTACATAAAAGAGTCCCCAAAGCGCCCGACGTTCACCGTTTACTAATACTTTTACTGGGGAGAAATGGCGGAACAAACTCCCCAGTAGCTCAGATAATATACAATAGTAGGCAAACGAAGCAGTTAACATTACGAGACACAGAACATCAAATTTAACTATTTTCCACGCCAACATACCAATAAATAGAATACTCAAGCAAAAAACTATTATTTCATTTCTACAAAACTAAGAAAATGACAGATGATTTTAGTCCTGTCCAATTTTTTTTTTTTTTAATGATTATAAACTAGTGCTTGACTGCAATCCCGCCTGATGATAAGCAGTGATGCAATCGTTGAGTGTAAAGCACTAGTTTATTAAGCCTATTTACATAAATAACTTAGGAATAGGAAGGATGACGGCAGTTGAGCGAGTTAAACCCAAGACCAACACGACCAAACGATGCTGCGCTAGAGGGAGATTGATCTGGAGACTCTCCACGACCAAATTCCCGACACAACAACATTTGGCGCATCGTACCCGCCACACATCGCAACACAACTGCTCAGACTTGTCCTCCGTACGGCTTCACCAGACATCAATTGGTGAACAAAGATGCATTGAACTTCACTTTGTTTAGTTCTCGAACAAGGTAATCGCTTGTTCACAAACTAAACAAAATACGTTTAAGTTCTAGATAAGTTTTATCTTATACTTTTTTTTCATTTAGAAAACGTAGTCTTCTTACGTTTTCTAAATGAAAAACAAAATACGTTTAAGTTCTAGATAAGTTTTTATCTTATACTTTTTTTTTTCATTTAGAAAACGTAGTCTTCTTACGTTTTCTAAATGAAAAAAAAAAGTATAAGATAAAACTTATCTAGAACTTAAACGTATTTTGTTTAGTTTGTGAACAAGCGATTACCTTGTTCGAGAACTAAACAAAGTGAAGTTCAATGCAATGATACTGGCGCCGATTCTGTTGTTCACAAAGTAAACTAATTTTAAATTAAGTACATCTCTTTCTTTCCATTTAATTAAGAGAAGGACAGAAGATAAAATGTCAGTTTAGATCTGTCAAATTAGTGCGCTCCTGACGTAAACTGGAGTATTTTTAGTCGCCATGTTTATAATCATGTCTAAACTGTCTATGGAGTATCTTAATTTGACAGGATTAAATCAAATTGTTATTTTCTATCCTTTTCTTAACGAAATGGGTTAGTTTGTGAACAACAGAATCGGCGCCATTGACTTAGTTCTGTCAAACTAGGTACGTAAATTGACATATATTTTTATTCGCCATGTTTTTAATCACGTCTAAACTGCTTAACATACATAACAAAAGCAGCCTATATTGTTCCCATTGTTTGGACACAGGCCTTCTCTCGGTGAGAGGGAGTGGGCTGTAAACTACCACGCTGGCCTAGTGCGGGTTAGTAGATGTCGCATGTTGTCGAAGTTTCTGGCTCTAGGACAAACCGCTATTAGAAAATTAACGATTTTTTTTTAAAGTCTGTGCAGTCCCATTTTAATAAGGCCAAAAGAAAGCGCCCTAAGAAAGCAGAGTTTGTGTCAGTATCTTGCATTTACACAAGATTTCCTGTGCTGATGAAATGGTGGTCAAAACGGTAAAAGGAATAATCGTCGTGAAGAAACCGACATGTCTTTGGAACTAAAAATACGAAGACGTGTGACATCCAGCAATTCGCACTGGGCTTGCGTGGTTGATTATGGCAATCTTACAAAGAAAAGGCCTATATGTCAACAGAGGGAATATTGTAAACTGATTATTTTGACATTTATACGTTAAATAGAGGATGCGGCACACTGTTGTACTGCAGCCACATTTGGGCTAGTAGTGGTAGTGGCTCCCGCATTCCCCTTAAACTTAAGGGGAAAATATATTGTTACGGGCTAGGGGTACTTAAACGCCGGTTAAGGGTTACGAAGTTTATTGGCAACGAAAGTACAGTTGGTTGTAGGCAATGACAAGTAGAATGTCGCTGACGTTGTACCGAAGTCTTCTCTTACGTCCACGAAGTCCGTGTCGTAAACACACAATAACTCTACAGATGTTACTTCACGTAGTACTCACAGTTCTCGTTACAGTTGTCGCAGTAGGTATTCTCGAAGATCGCTTCTTAATTGTCGCTGTTTTCGTATCGCTAGTCGAGTGTAGACTGACTGTGCGCCGGCGTCGCGACGACATATATAGCCCAGCTGATCGAACATTCCAGAATCCTCTAGACGTAATAATAATACTGCATAACTTCGAGGTCACCGGCCAAGTAAGTACCTACGATAATTCCCGGAAACGGGTTTCTAGAAATTTCGATGTCGACACTTTGTTGACAAAACTGTTGAGACCTGTACCATTCGATAGGCCGTCCTAAGTCTAGCAATGCGTTTTATTATTATACCTAGAAAATGTCTAGATCTGGAGAAATAGGTCTTAAAAGTGACTCACTGCGTGTCACGCGATATTGAACCTTATGCCATTGACATAAGGTCCATTCGTAACAATATAAAACCATGATCCGACCTGCTGTCTTGTATAGATCAGAATCTTGGGCTACGAAAGGAATGAATGAAAGGCAATTGCATGGAGCCGAGATGAGAATGCTAAGAGGGATGTGTAGTGTTACACGAATGGATAGAATAAGAAATGAGTACATAAGAGGAAGCCTGAAAATGGCACCGGTAGCTGAAAAGTTGTGTGGAAATCGGTTGTCATGGTACGGGCATGTGTTACAGAGAAATGAGGAGAATGTCGTGAGGAGACTTTTAATTATGAATGTTGATGGCTATAAGAGTAGGGGAAGACCAAAGAAACGATGGATGGAATGTGTGAAGGATGATATGGCTGAGAAGGGGGTGACTGCCGAGATGGCTTCTGATAGGGATGTATGGAAGAAAAAGACATGTTGCGCCGACACCAAATAAATTGGGATAAGGGCAGGAGAATGATGAGTGGTAGTGGCTTTTGATTGAGTGGAGAGGCGTGCGAAGAGGCTAATTGGTGACTCAGATTTAGCTCAATACTGTCTCCGAAGCCTGGAGTACAGGCGAAGAGTAGCCAGCCTGTCGGTGTTTTATGGGATGCATTTTAGAGTGTGCGAGGGAATTGCATGATTTAATTCCCCCATCTCCGTTCCATCATCAGACGACCCGTCGTATGGCGAGTTTCCACCCTTACGTTCCAGACGATCCGGTACACCACTACGATCCGGACGAAGCGTTTCGCCTCTGGAACAATTTGCAAGCGGCGGTGTTTCCGTCGGACTACAATTTAAATGTCTTCAAGGCTAGAGTGAATAGGCTCTTAATAAACTAGCGTGCTTCACCATGATTGCAGTCAAGCACTAGTTTATATAAAAAAAAGATGGTACTTCGTCATTTGTCATTTTAACTGATCAGAAAGTCCATCGGGTACATAGCTTGTTAGAAGTATTTATATTATTTAAACTTCTCCCACGCAATAAGTTACAAAAGACCTAGTGCTTGAGGCATTTTCTACCAGTCAACCCAATTTGGTGAGGAGATAAGATGGCAGATGTATAACACAAAAGTGGCAAATAAAAATATCCGTGGCAGTCTGCATCGGGAATACTAAGAACTGAAACTAAAAGCAACGTCCCAAAGACGAGAGGAAGTTCAAGACTAAACCTGTAATGGTACTATTTTGGCGATATTATAATGCCACCCCAACACACTGTTGGGGGAAACTTGGAAGCGATGACTCATAGACAATGCAACGGCTGCAAACGTAATATTTTTAGGTCGTAGCGTAAAGGGGGTTGGAGTAGCTGCACCCTTGAGAAGGGCGGGAAAGGGAGTGTGCTAGTAGGATGCTGATGACGTCATAGTTCAGTTAGTCTTTCTAGGTGAAGGATTTTGTGTCGACATTGATTTTATAGTTGTAGAAGAGGAGCACGAATGTCGGGTGCTATTTTTATTTTGTGTGGGTTTATACAATGCTGTGGAATAATTCGATGAAGTTCTTTTTCTTTGCTTTTTGCTTCCAACTTTAGTTCATAAGTCTTTAGTAGGATGAATGGGTATAATTTTGTGTGTAAGATTTTGTGTGTGTACATAGAATTCTCCATAAACACATATGAGTACAATTTGATAACTTTCGATCCAGCCGTCCCTTGCTGTCCTCTCTAGCGACGCCCTAAGCCGAGGTTCGTACTAGGGGTCGCAAACCGGGATACCGAATTTCGAAAATACCGGAATACCGGGCCAAATTTAGGTGTAATTGATACCGGTATTCATTTTAAAAAACCGGGATAATATTCGGTATTTTCGGTTTTAGTAAAATAAATACAAATAGATAAAGTTGTGCTCCATTTAATTCGAGAGAAAGCAGGTCTCTTTGCATCTCTCTTTGCTTACAATTCATGTCTTGATACTAGTAGTGCTACTCCTTGAATTTTCTTCACTGCGCCACTTCAATGCCCGAGGTGTGTATTAGGAACAAGGAGGTTCAGAGAGTACTGTGTCATCTGGACGTGAATAAGGATAGTGGACTAGATGGCATACCAGCGATTGTTCTCAAGGCGTGTTAGCCATTGTGTGCCCGAGTTGTCTCCTTTATTGATGCGCTTGTATCGCTTCTCATTTAGAACTGGTGTAGTGCCTAAATATTGGAAGCTTGCCAACGTGCAGCCCGAGCCCAAAAAGGAAAGTTGTGTTGATCCTTCCAACTATCAAACGATTTCAATAACCTCCATACCCTGCAAGATTATGGAGCGTGTATTGAACTGCCGCCTCTTGGCATACCTGGAAGGTAACTATCTCCTCAGTGACCATCAGTACAGGTTTCGCCACAGTCGGTCAACTGGGGAACTACTAGTGTATGACACACACTTGTGGGGTGAGGCCCTCGAGAAAAATGCGGAAACGATTGCCGTCTCCCTAAATGTCTCGAAGGCCTTCGACCGGCTATTGTACGCTGGCGTTCTGAGTGAGCTTCCAGCGTACGGTATTTCTCCTGGCCTGACTGACTCGGTAAAAGACATCCTGACTGAATGGTCCCTCCGAGTCGTTGTCGACGGGTGCTCATCGGAGCCCATGTCTACTAATCCCGGCGTTCCTCAGGGGTCTGTTCTCTCTGCATCTCTGTTCCTGCTGTATATAAACGATCTGCTGATACCCGGTATCTATGAGTATGCAGATGACGGTACAGTTGTGTAGATATACCAGCTGGGTGGTCGGGCTGGTAAGGAAGCAATCCGTTCCGACAGAGAGGCTATGGTAGAGCATACGAATGTTGCACTACAGGAGGCAGTCTCCGAATGGGGTGAAGCCAATCTTGTGGCATTCAATGCCTGCCAAAACACAGGCGTCTATTCACCGCCAAAAGGAGCCCGTTCATCTTGGTCCAGGGGCGAGGGACATGGGGAAGTCCCCGCCCCCTATTCGATGGACCCCGAGGGGTGCATGCCTCTGAGGCTTCTGAGGCGATGCACGGGGTAGTTTAACACCCCACTACCCCGTGCAGGAGACGAGGCCCGGACAGACAGGGCCAGCACGAGAGGGTGGGGCCGTGGAAGAATTTAGATTCCCGCGGCCCCACGCGCGCTCGTGATAGAAGAGATACCGGGGTGGTTTTAGTCAGTAAAAGTCTGACAGACAACGTCGCCCACCCCAGGGCGGCAAAAAAAAGGTGCGTTCATGTGGTGTGGAGCCACTTTTGTTGGCTGATGCTGCAAAATGCCACCTGGAAACTTTGAATTCGGTGAAGAGACATACGAAGAGGCTAAGTGGTGACCAAGATTTGGTTCAATACGGTCTCCAAAGCCTGGAGTACAAGCGATGAGTAGCCAGCCTGTCGGTGTTCTATAAACTATAGGATGCATTTTGGAGAGTGTGCGAGGGCATTGAATGATTTAATTCCCGTTCTCCGAACGATCATCGGACAACTCGTCGTACGGCGAGTATCCACGCTTATGTTGTTCACCCCACTACGATCCGGAGGAAGCGTTTCGCCTCGTCTTTTATACCCGCGTACATCGACGGACAGGAACAATTTTCAAGCGGCGGTATTTCAGTCTGACTACAATTTAAGTGTCTTCACGGCTAGATTGAACAGGCTTTTAATAAACTAGCGCGCTTAACCTTCAACGGTTGCATCACTGCTTACCATCAGGCGGGATTGCGGTCAAGCACTAGATTATAATTAAAAAAAAACGATTAGCCGAACTTCCCGCGCAATGATTAGCGAACGAGCCTATGGCGTGGCGGGAACGGTGAGTGAGTGAGTTGAACTTAGTTGCGACCGCCAAGTATCAAAATTTCTATTTCAACTATTTTCACGTCATTGTGTGATTTGTTGGTGTTGTGGTTTGGTTTTGTTATCCACACACGGTTTTTTTCTCATTATTTCATTCTGCGCTTAGGTAACTACTTACTAAGTATTCCTCCTTAACCTAACCTAACTTTATTATACTAAATTTGCTAACTTTTGCTTAATCCCGAAAATATCGAAAATACCGGATTATCGGTATTGGTCTGGAGCCAATACCGAAAATACCGGTTTTGCTTAAATGGTTCGGTATTGCGACCCCTAGTTCGTACCCCACAGGGGGTGCCCTTAGTGCGTAGTCGCCTAATTTTAAGTTAGTTTTAAGTGCCCCTGGCTAGAGGCTTTAATTTTTAATTAAGGCATCCACAGGAAAGTCCGGTTAAGTAGTTACGGCCTCTAATGGCCACCTAGGAGATGCCTTATCAAAAAAAAAAAAGTACAATTTGATGAAGGTTAATAACTAATAACCGTTAAATAGAAAACAATACCTATTCTAGTTTTTAGCTCTTCAGTTGTTTATTCATGTTACCTTTTTCAATCTCTACATATTATATTATATATTTATATAAAGATTTTACAAAGGGTGATACAATGGGCGGTCTCATCGCAAAGAGCGATCTTTTACAGACAACTTTATATTTAATCACTCAAAATTGAGCATAAAATCCAGAGCTATAAAAATCTGTTATTTAATTTTATAAGCGCACTGTGGCCAAATTGCAAAATTAAGTGTGTACTATGTAATAATAATTAGAACGCAATAACGCCGTGCTGGTCTAAGTGGGGCTGGACAAGAAGGCCTACAATGGCCTCCCAAAAGTTAGTAGACATTTTTCCACTTCATGTGGTACACCCATTATAATTTTGAATTTTAGTCATCCAGGTATTTGAATTGTTATAAAGTTTTTATTACTTACACAGCTTCCCCCGCATAAGTATCATCATTTCAGCCGAAAGACGTCCACTGCTGGACATAGGCCTCCCCCAAGGATCTCTCTGACGGCCGGTCCTGCGCTTCTCGCATCCAGCGGTTTCCCGCGACCTTCACCAGGTCGTCGGTCCACCTTGTCGGGAGCCTACCCACGCTGCGTGTTCCAGTGCGTGGCCGCCACTCGAGAACCCGTCGACCCCATAGGGCATCGGTCCTACAGGCAATGTGCCCGGCCTACAGCCACTTAAGTGTTGCAATTCTTCGGGCTATGTCGGTCACTCTCGTTCTTCTGCAGATCTCCTCATTCCTGATTTGATCACGCAGTGAAACCCCAAGCATAGCCCTCTTCATTACCCTTTGAGTGAAGTTTCCATCCCGTGGGAATATCATGATAAAACGTCCCTATAAGTTAAATCCATTTATAAAACCAGCTGACTGCCAAATTTCATCAGTTTTCGTTCAGTAGTTTTTGCGTGAAACAGTAACAAATATACCTACATTACCTCAAATTTCGTGTCTTCAGCAATTCACTATTAACAACAAAGGATCTGCAAGAAAATATCCTACGCAAGATTGCGGCTATCAGTCCAGAACTTTGGAAGAGAGTTTTCGCCAACATGAAAGAAAGATTTCAAGAATGTTTGAGGCTAGAAGGAGGCCGTTTGAGTGGAGTAAATTTAAAAACCTAAAATCCGCATTATTTTTTTGGAAGATGACAAATAAATGACTTTGTTTTTCTTAACTCTTTTCTCTTTTCTTTGACTCTGCCAGCGGACACCTTGTACAAGCGGCACCTTGCTTGCGGTGCCTTGGCACCTTGTCCTTGTGTTGTGTGTGTGTCCTTGTGCATTCATATTTTTAATATTAGTAGAAATAAACTACCTTCCTGTGACTATGATTTACCATAAACAATAATCAAGTAACCCATTAGGAGAGCTTAATTCTTAAAAATCATAATCTGGCATTATTTCTGAAGTGGTCAATGTTCAATTTAAAGGATTCTTTAGATATGGGCCCTGTTTCCCTAGTTCACTAACAAAATTTATTTCACGTAGATACAGTGCATCTTTTCCTTTCTAATTCATTTAGACAAGGACAGAAGATAAAATGTTAGTGTCTAACCTGTCAAATTAGTCCGCTCCAGACGTAAATTGACGTATTTTCGGTCGCCATGTTTATAATCGCGTCTAAACTGTGTATCTTAATTTGACAGGATTAAACTAAAATGTTATCTTCTATCCTTTTCTTAACGAAATAAAAAAAAAAGATGCACATAACTTAAAGTTTAGTTTGTGAACAACAGAAACGGCGCCATTTTCTTTGTCTATGAGTTGTATAGGAATTAAATAAAACTAAATAAATAATAAATAGATAAATGGAAACATGAAGCGCTCTTCCTCTCTCTACTTATTTAAAACTTGCTGTGCCCAATAGGGTCCTTAATTGTTTTCAATATTTTATTATTATATTTACCACCTATAAGTAACTGTACATTATGGATTGCAATAGACGATTTGATTTGAGTGATTGGTATGATACCTTCTTTATATTTAAGTTTTCAGTATGACATTCCAATTGACAGTTCGATTGCTTGACCAAAAACAAATAATTACACAAAACTAGGAGTAGAGGAAAGCTGAGTGTCACGCGCATTTTTCATTAAACTTTTAAAATTATTGATAGTGTCGTTTACTAAATAAAAGCGCGTGATTTATGTTGTAAAAAGTGTATTCAGTAAATAGTTCATAAAGAACATTGAAATATCACAGCATAGTGGCCACATCATGACTTTGCCTCAAATCTCCCTCATAGACGGTTCACGCGGCCGTCTTTTTCAACTGTCATTCGCGATATCCGTCATTATTGTAAAATAAAATTTTCATAGAATTTCTATAATTTGTTACGTGTGTTATGGCAAAATTGTGGTATCTATTCCACAGAGGCCATTGATCAAGAGCTGAGGTTGAATCTCACCTTGGAAATGAAGAAGAAGAAGTACGCAAAAGTATTTAATAAATTACTTTCTATATTAAATCATTCAATTACTTTTCATATTAAGTCAGTCAGTTTACATTAAGTCCCTTGAATTTGCACTGTATGTGTATAATGGGATTTCACGTTTTCAAATAAAAACATATGCGTTTTCTGTAAAGACAGATAATGTATTAATATTGCTATCGTTTTTTTACAAATAGGTTCCCTACCTATAATTAATTACTTAATATTTACCTGTAAAGACAGAAAACAACATTAAAAGCCTTTACTTCAGGTTGTGAAATCTTCTTTAGGTGTTTTTCAAGATACTATTATATTCGCTGTCAAAAGTCACAGCTGATAGCTGTGTGCTAAATTGTCTTCTATAATACAAATAACCAAAAAGGTTAAGGAAACCATAGCGTTTTTTTTACATGTGTATGTCTATCACAACGAATATAGCTAAAAAAAATGTGTCTATCGAAATGTAGACGCATCGTTCGACCCAGTTATCAGAGCGGATTCTATTTCGGAAAAGAGCACAGTTGCTGCATTATTTTTTGGCCAGCCATGGTGACCTCGATTCGCTGGGCGGTTCGGGAGTAGGTCCTTTGTCTACGCAGAATAAATATCAAGGTGTGGCTGTAATGTAGGTACTGCGTTTATTAAAATAGCTCGTTTGCTAAAACATCAGGCCTCAATGTCGTGATGAGCCTCAAATTCCAATGTTAAAATTTATTTCTTAACATTTAACAATATTATTACAATTTATTCTATTTATTATTATAATTTTTATGTCGTGGTGGCCTAGTGGCTAAAAGACCAGCCTCTCAAGTATGAGTGTGTGGGTTCGATTCCAGGTCAGGCAAGTACCAATGCTTTTCTAAGTTATATGTACTTTCTAAGTATATCTTGGACACCAATGACTAATTAAAAGGTGAAGGAAGACATCTTGAGGAAACCTGGAATTTAAGTCTGAAATCGCCAACCCGCATTGAGCAGGCGTGGTGATTACGCTCAATCCTTCTCTGTATGAGAGGAGGCCTGTGCCCAGCAGTGGGATGATAAAAGATTGATGATGATTACAAATTATGTATCGATATTACTTGTAAATTAACAAAGAAACAATTAACAAGCGGCCTTTTATTGTTCAAACCTGCATAATATGTATTATGTTATTTACATATCAAATATAAAGAAACTAAAATATAAAATAAATTATTTTGAGGTGTCTTCGAGGTGTGTCGAAGCTTTTTCAGCTTTGGAGCCGGGGGTCCGCTAAACACCAAAAAATAATAAAACGAATTATGTTTTGAAGCGTCTCAACAATTTTTCCATTATATTTCAGCGCATCTAATTTGTAACTCTTCACCTACATTTTTTTTTTTTTATATATATTATAAACTAGCGCTTGACCGCAATCCTGCCTGATGGTAAGCAGTGACGCAATCGTTGATGGTAAAGCGCACTAGTTTATTAAGAGCCTATTCACTCTAGCCTTGAAGACCCTCGGTGTCTCGTCGGTCGGTACCTCGGTGAGGTCCCTCGATGTACGCGGTATAAAGGAAGAGGCGAAACGCTTCGTCCGGATCGTAGAGGTGTTAACAACGTAAGGGTGGAAACCAGCCGTACGACGGGTCGTCCTCTGGTGGAACGGAGATGGGGGAATTAAATCATGCAATTCCATCGCACACTCCCCGAAATGCATCCTATAGAACACCGAAAGGCTGGCTACTCTACGCCTGTGCTCTAGGCTTTGGAGAGCAACTCGAGTTAGATCAGGGTCACCAATCAGCCTCTTTGCACGTCTCTCCACTGAATCCAAAGTGGCCAGGTGACACTTGGCAGCACCAGCCCAAATGTGGCAGCAGTACTCCACACACGAACGGACCTGTGCTTTGTATAACATAAGAAGCTGCCCAGGTGTGAAGTACTGCCGGACCTTTGCGATAACGCCAAGTTTCCTGGCAGCCACCTTAGCCTTGGACTCAATGAACCGCCCAAAGTTAAGGTCCGAGGAAATCTCAACTCCCAAAAGCTGAAGGCGGTCGGAACACTCCAAGGACACATTCCGAAAAGTAGGAGCCAAGGTGAACGGGCTCCTTTTGGCGGTGAAAAGACACGCCTGTGTTTTGGCGGCATTGAATGCTACAAGATTGGCATTGCCCCATTCGGAGACTGCCTGCAGCGCAACACTCGTTCGCTCAACCATGGCCTCTCTTTCGGACCGGATTGATTCCCTACTAGCCCGAGCACCCGGCAGGTATCTCTCTACAACTGTGCTGTCATCTGCATACCCATAGATACCAGGCATCAGCAGATCGTTAATATGCAGCAGGAACAGAGTTGCAGAGAGAACAGACCCCTGAGGAACACCGGCATTAGTTGACATGGGCTCAGAAGAGCATCCATCGACAACAACTCGGAGGGACCGTTCAGTCAGGAAGTCAAGGAACATTGTCTGTAAAAGATCGCTCTTAGCGATAACACTGCCAATTGGGTTGTATCCTAAAAAATAATTTAATGTCCATCATACAGATTTATAAAAAATAGTGAACACGTATTTTTTATTTTTCTTTCATTCAAATACTTACGAAGATATATTGATGATTTGAAATGTCGCATGACGTCACGCCTTGGTACAAAATATACCACAGCGTGACATAATTAGCCCCCACTCAGTAACTTTAATACGCTATACATAACTCAGTAGTTTTAGGTAATTTCTACAAAATAAAAAATAGGTGTCGTTTTTTGTTTTATCATCTATAAGATGGACTAATTTTTTTTTTTTTTTGATTTTCATACCTTGGAAACATCCCTATTGTGTCACCCATTCTAAATCTTTATATTTATGTTCTGTAATTTATATGGTGGACAAAATAAAGAATATTCTAATCTACTGTACATCATCAATGGTTATGTTAGGTATACTCAGACATCACTGAATAGTTTAACAACCCAAATATAGGCTTGTGAAGTTCTGACGTAAACTCGGAAAAAGGAAAACATACACCCGAAGAAATTCACTTCGGTATTAATTGATACATCTATTTTCAAACCACTCATAAAGTCCGAATCAATAACACCGTACATTGTCAACCCATTCCATTCATTGATTTCCATATGCCTCTCACTTGACAATCCCATTAAAGTTGCTTTTTAAGATCTGTATAAAGTTCATACGTATTTTTGCTTTTTAAATTATAAACTAGTGTTTGACCGCAATCCCGCATGGTGGTGAGAAGCAGTGATGCAATCGTTGATGGTAAAGCGCGCTAGTTAATTAAGACTCTATTCACTCTAGCCTTGAAGATACTTAAATTGTAGTCTGACGGAAACACCACCGCGGGCAAATTGTTCCAGTGCCTCGATGTACGCGATATAAAAGACGAGGCGAAACGCTTCGTCCGGATCGTAGTGATGTCAAAATCGTAAGGTGGAAACTCGCCGTACGACTGGTTGTCCGATGATGGAACGGAGATGGTGGAATTAAATCATGCAATTGCCAAAACTTTATTAATATTTTATCACAGAATTGTTAAAATCTTAGTTTTATTTGTTGCTAAATTTGTCCCAGTGACTTTATCGCAGTTCAAGTCAAAAAGTCAAGGGCATGTTTTAGTTAAAACTAGCTTTCCGACCGCGGCTTCGCCCGCGTGGAGTTCGGTTATATCGTGTTTTTTAGATTTCCCTCGGGAATATGAAATTTTTCCGGGATAAAAAATACCCTATTATTTAATCTGGACTTCTAATTTTACGTTTGCAAAATTTCAAAGCAGTTGGTTCAGTAGTAACGGAGTGAAAGCGGAACAAACAAACAACATCACTTTCAGATTTATAATAGTCGTCCTCCGTGGCGCAGCGGTCAACACGCCTGCCTGCGACGTGGAGGCCCCGGGTTTGATCCCCGGCCAGGTTATGATGGGAAACGATCTTTTCCTGATTGGCCTGGGTCTTGGATGTCTATCTATATATGTATCTATTATAAAATATAGTATAGTTGAGTTAGTGTCCCATAACACAAGTCTCGAACTTACTTTGGGGCTAGCTCAATCTGTGTGATTTGTCCGTATATATTTATTATTTATTTATTATTTAATATTAGTAAGGATAAGACTTTGGCAGTCATAATATTAGCTACACGAGATATAATCAGAGAGCAGCGGCACTTTCCTTTGTGTAAATTATTTCATCACCACTGCGAAAGTGTAGCGTGCAGTGACGTCACACGAGTTTTCAACGCGCTGTGTCGTCTTCATTTTTTGTCTATATGAAAAAGGAAAAAATACGTGTCTGGTATTTTTTGGGGGTCTGACTGACGAACTAATTGGTTTTTTTTTTGGTCAAATATCCTATTAGGAAACCTGATCGTATAGAGTAGGTAGCTACTCATGATTGCTGCATAGCTAAGAGTGTTATTTTTATGTGTATCAGTCTATTACATGACGTGTGAAAGTGATCAGTGATCCTACTTGCTTAATAAACGATTTCATTTCATTTCATTTCACTGCTCTCAAAACGGTGAAGGAAACATCGCTAGGAAACTGTCATGTTCTAGAGGAAAAACTTGGAAGATATGTGACTTCTACTAACACTGGGCCCGCGAGGTACGTACATTACGGCCCACTCTCTCCGAGATGAGGATGAGTCCCAGACGTGGGAACATTATAGGCTGACTAGCTGCGCCACACGGTTTCACCCGCGTTTTTGTTTATATGCCTCGCACCTATTGGTCGCAACGTGACATTATATAACCTAAAGCCTTCCTGGTTCAATGCGCTATCCAACGCAAAAAGATTTTTTTAAATCGGACCTGTAGTTCCTGAGATTAGCGCGTTCAAACAAACAAACTTATCAGCTTTATATATTACTAGCGTCCGTCGCTGCTTGATGTTATACAGCCTTTAGGCTATATAAAAATTCTATACAAAAAGAATTTTTCAAAACGGTCCAGTAGTTCTTGAGATTAGCGTGTTCAAACAAACAAACTACAGCTTTATATATTAGTATAGATTATGTTCGCTCTTCCCCCATTCTTGTTTTCCAAGAAAATTACTACAGAAATAAGAAATAATCTGTTCTGTCATCTGTTAATTTGCATAATAATACCTATGCGCTTTTTCTAAATCTAATACAAAGGAGCAGATAACATGTAGCATATTTTAGCTGTTTTTAGAAAGATACGTATAGATAAAATAGATATTTAGCTGTTTTAAATCATCATAATTAACAATTTTTTTTTTATCGTCCCATTGTTGGGTACAGGTTTCCTCTCACACAGATAAGGATTGAGCGTAATCACCACGCTTGCTCAATGCGGGTTGGCGATTTCAGACTTAAAGTCCAGGTTTCCTCAAGATGTTTTGCTTCACCTTGTAATGTCATTGGTGTCCAAGATATACTTACAAAGTACATATAACTTAGAAAAGTTACATTTGTACTTGCCTGACTTGGAATCGAACACACTCATACTTGAGAGGGTGGTGTTTTTGTTTTATAAGTTATAAACTAGCGCTTGACCGCAATCCCGCCTGATGGTAAGCAGTGATGCGATCGTTGATGGTAAAGCACGCTAGTTTATTAAGAGCCCATTCACTCTAGCCTTGAAGATACTTAAATTGCAGTGTGACGGAAACACCGAACACCGGTGTTTTAACCACTAGGCCACCACGACTGCTCCATTAGGCCATTACGACTGCTATCGCTATTTTAAATATTCACACATGATAATGCTTCAGTACATACGTCGCTAGTCCAGTGTACCATCGACAGTCGGCTCATCTACTAATGTACAGACGACAGCACGGTAAGCAACTACAACCTATCATATTTCTTTATTAAATTTTCAACTTTATCTCTAAAACACTAAGTCTCAAGGTTGATTGGGAATATTTGACAGTTTGAGGTAGCTTGACCTGCTGTCGACTGTTCATACAAATGAAACAAAAGAAAACCGTCCGCACCGACCACTTTCACCCTTTGTATTTGGCTCCCGATGGGGTGTGAATTGAGGTTGGATTTTCTTCTATATTTTTTTTCTTCTGACAAATCGTATAATCGTACATCGCATACAAATGAACATAGCAAAACATTAGTTTACTAATCATCTGTACTATGTTCAAAATAACATTAGACATCTAAGAAAACGTTTTTCGGTGTCCGTTTAAGCGATTTTGAGTTTTATTATGATTGTGGAATGACGAACGGTAGCTGGAGTAAAAAGTTGTTTTTTTTTTACTTTTTTGTTGCTTTTAATGCCATCCTTATACCTAAGATATAGGAGTTAAAATCAGAATTAACATAAGAAATTAATCATTACATCAGCGGTAATCCCAGTCACATCCAAAGGTTTTTCATCTTTGGAGTCTGGGGTACGCTTTATCAGTCTAACTGCTGATTTTGGCTTAACTTCGATATTTTCCGTGAAGCGACTGTCATCTGACCTCCACAACCCGAAGGCGATATCGAAGCATTTTGAAGGCTCCAACAACCTTTAACTGCTGCCATTAGATGTTCGTATGGCAGCCGGGACCAACGGCTTAACGTGGTTTTCGAGGTACGAAGACCAGTGCAAATAATATTCATATTCATGTATACAAATATTTGCACAGCGCGGGGATCGAACCCGCGCCTCCTTGTGTAGCGGCAGCGTTCGCTACAGCTTGCCACGGGAGCTGTCAGAGGAGGAGGCGAGTAAAGTATAATATCCTAGATACATCCGATCAGCTTGCAGTCCAACTAAATGCTTAAATTTAAGGGAGCTGCTTAGGTACTCAAGCCGATTAATCTACTCTGTTTCCATATGAATGGCGTAATCTCTTTGTCACCTTTACAACACCTATGGGAATTTTATGGAACATAAATGGGATGCATGGTGTATATTTAACACACTATGTCTGGTGAAGCCGTATGGAGGACGGATCTGAACGGTTGTGTTGCGATGTGTGCCGGGCACGATGCGCCAAATGTTGTTGTGTCGGCAGTTTGGTCGTGAAGGGTGTCCGGATCAATCTCCCGTTAGCGCAGCGTCGTTGCACTATGGAAAATATGGGTCTTTTGCTGATTAAAAATCTATATCTCTCTTATTTTTCAAGATAAACAGGTGAAATTTTGCACCAATGTAGTTCATAGTCTATATATTTAATTAAGTTTACATCTAATAAGCAATAGGTTTTGCTTGCGGTTTTACTCGCGTTTAAACTTACGATTTTGTCAAAAAACCGTAGGAATATTTTAGTTTTACTTGAATGTGTTGAATGTTTGTGTGTATTGTCTCTTTTTGAACCCTAAATGACTAAATAGGAATATTAAAACAATAAAATAAAAATAAATAATTTAATAAAAAATATTTATTAAGCTTACATTTTGAACTTATGTATACTATATAGTGAGTCTAAAATATAAAAAAATAACCTTAATAACCTCAAGTATTATTATCTCTTAACATTATAATTATGTAAAAGGTAGGTATATAAATAAATAAAGGTAGGTTTCACACCTGATCAACCTCAGGATCCGTGATCAACTAGATTCACTTTCAAGAGATGCAGAGTATCTTCGTCCAATTCCTTGACATTCTTTTCATATGGTTTGCTATTCGCAAACCATATGAAAATAATTGTAATGTATGGATCCGATGTATATAGTAATGTATGGAATACATCTTCGTTAGTTGCCGATCTTGAACACTTTTTTGCATGATGTAGTCTACAAGTTTTGTAGTCTTTATTACGAGACTCTTGCGCATCTTCCGAAAGTTATTTCTGCAGAACAACTGGCATTACGGAAAAATCTTTTAGCTGTATTACCATCATTCGAGTAGCCACTTACTTGCCTTGGTTTATCAATTAATAAGCCCAGCTCTTCACGGAATATTTTTTGTACTGTTGCTTTTTTTCCTGCTTTAGTCGTTTATTTTCGTCATTTACCCTTGTCTATATAGAAAAGTATCAATTCACGTCTAGAGCAATTAAAAGAACTCATTATAAGTATTTTGTATTGTAATTTAATAACGAACAATAACAAATTGTGGTAAAGGGTGTTCAGTGGCCAAGCTTTTTACAGGAAAATCGAATAAGGGTGGTGTGCATCATATACCGTTATCTTAGATGACCTTATTTTCAAATAAAACCTGTGCAAAAACTATATCAATAACAAAAAACGCCAAAATTTTACCTCAGAAACGTCATACGATACTTATCAATTCAGTTCCCGTGATAATGAATATGGGACGTGTTATCAAAAACCGCAAAAAACCGCAAGTTTTTTTTATTGTACATATTAGGTGAATACCTTGTGCATGAAATTATATCAAATTTAGAACTTCGCCAAGCTTAGCTAACATATAAAAGTCTCGTTGAAGTTAAAACAATTTAATTTTCGTCGGCATTTTACGTAAAAAAATGTGACAGTTATATTTTATCTTTTATTATAATTTAAATAACTGACTATTACTCTACATAAAATATCCTTTCTAAATATATGGCACACTATATAGTTATTTCTTAACCAGTGCTCAATATCTAACTCTGAAAATATGTAATTTACAAGTTACAGTTTGTAGAATTTCTATACTTTCGAGTTCTAATGCATTTTTTTTACTATTTTGTGTATTTAATAGATAAAAACGAATTGAATATCATAGAATGGCTTCTTGTGAATAAAATAAGACCATAAACATGTACTATTTGCAACATTTTAAAAAAGTATTTTTAATCAGCTCTTGTTCTACGATAATCCATAGTGCGTTGGTCGTGTTGTAGGGTTTAACATTGCATCACCTTGCTCAACTGCCATCTTCCTTCCTATTCACTCAGTTTTTTTTAGTGAACAGGCTTAATAAACTAGCGCGCTTTACCATCAACGATTGCATCACTGCTTACCATCAGGCGGGATTGCGGTCAAATACTATTTAATAATAATAATAAGGTGACTGACTATAAGTCCTCCTAAGGCGTTCTCTCCCGGTATATCCACTCACATCGACCTTGTTAAATCTTCAGTTAGTTTCCTTTTCTCATCCTTTCAACAAGACTATTAAGATAGTTTATCTTAGCATTCCGGCTAAAATTTTAGTCTCAAATAGTTCGCAACCATACGAGGGAAGAAAGAGACGGATATAAGCCAGGAACACGGTTCTCAAATCTAACAATAAATAGTGACAGGGCAATGTGCTAGATAGTACATTCTTGTGCATATTATGTGCCTCAACAGTTTATAGGTACTTGTATATAGTTCGCTTTAGATTCCGGGCAGTCTCAGTAGGATGAGTCAGAAGTTCATTGCTGTAATTTGGGTTTTCTCTGTGGAAGAGGCGGCTAAAGGGATAACAGGTGTTTGACTGAAGCGAAATTGAGCAAAAAAGTTTTCTATATTTTTTTTTTGCCGCATTCTTATTTTAAAATAACGATATTAAAATTTGACAGGAGGGATCCATTGTAAGACAATGCTAGCCGCATAGGACATGGCCTAGTAAGTCGTGGTGGCCTAGTGGTTAAAACACCAGCCTCTCAAGTATGAGTCGGGTTCGATTCCAGGTCAGGCAAGTGCCAATGTAGCTTTTTTTAAGTTATATGTACTTTCTAAGTATATCTTGGATACCAATAACTGATTATAAGGCGAAGGAAAATATCTTTAGGAAACCTGGACTTTATTAAGTCTGAAATCTCCAATCCGCATTGAGTAAGTGTGGTGATAACGCTCATTCCTTCTCTGTATAAGAGGGGGCTTGTGCCCAGCAGTGGGACGATAAAAAGGTTGATGATGATGATAGCTCGATTGATCAGGTTAAGATTACTGCACTTGGTTTGTGGATTGGCCCTCCATACTTTGGACAGTTTGTTAAGCCATTGGTCCCAAATGTCATTTGTCATTTGTGGACTGATTGTCTTCCAGTCTTACTAATGGGTAACGCATTACGCAGTAACTGGATTATAGGGGTCAATAAGTCACTCGTTCAATGTAAAATACTTATGTTCACCTGCATCCCTAACCTGGAATCCATCTTAAACATAACTGGTAAAGGGCCTAGTAGATGATTAAGCATTTTCAGGTTTATATCATTATGAAAGCCTTAATTTGTTTATGTAGATAAGTTTAGTATGAACATCAATGTAACATGCATTGGCAGCCTCCGTGACGTAGCGGCAGAGAACGCGGCCGCTGCGCAAGCAGGCGCGCGTTCGGTCCCCGCGCAGTGCAAATATTTGTGTGCATGAATATGAATGTTTGCACTTGTCTGGTTGTGCCTCGGAAAGCACTTTAAGCCGATGGTCCCGGTTGCCATACGAACATCTAATGGCAGTCGTTACGGGTTGTTGGAGTCCTCAAAAGTCCAACAATTGGTCTAACTGCAATGCTTCGATATCGCCTTCGGCTTGTGGAGGTCAGACGGCAGTCGCTTCACGGAAAATATCGAAGTTTAGCCAAAGTCAGCAGTTACACTGGTAAAAGCGAACCCCAGACTCCAAACCTGAAAAAAGACTTCGGATGCGACTGGGATTAACGCTGAGATGATGATGATCAATGTAACATGCATTAGTCACGAGAAAAAATGTTTTTTTTAATGCACCATCCTCTCTGTTGATCCCTTGAACGATATAAAACACCATTAACCTTGAACTCGATCTGTACTCATGACTATGAATTTGTTTTTCACGAGCGAGCGAAGCAAAAACAAGAAAACATCCATCCCTCACACCGGAACCAACAGGAAAATTCGGAAAATGAAGCGAAAATAAAATAACAATAAGTCTACACAGATTGAGTATACCGAACTAGCTGCAGCTCGCGGTTTCACCCGTTACCGTAGGTTTCGATATGTTTTTTTTTATATGCTCCGCTCCTATTAGTCGCAGCGTGATGTTATACTTATAGCCAAAAACTTTCCTGGGTTAATGGGCTATCCAATGTAAAAAATATTTTTTCAAACCGGACCAGCAGTTCCTGAGATTAGCGCGTTCAAACAAACAAACTCTTCAGCTTTATATATTACTGTAGATAGGGAAGCAAAGAGTATCCAGTTGTAAGGAGGTAAATAATACCTAGCAACCATCACCTAAATATTCTCACCTACATGTGTTTAAGTTCCTAAACAAATGGTGTTTACGTTAAACAACTGTTGCTATAATGATTCGCAGATTTTTAGAAACTATCACGATAATCCTGTCTCAACAGCTCAATGAAGACGTAAAAGGTACTGCTGTAAATGACATTCGTAATAAAAAAATAAAATAAATGTTAAAGAAAGCAGAGACTTGGCAAGATGAAGTGCAACATCGTTAGTAATAGGAGGAAATAAAAAGGCGGGAAATCTTTGACTAAAAGGACAAATAGTTAATATTAGCAGGTCTTATCTCGGTGGTAGGCCATAACATCGGCTGCCGGCAGAAGTTACCACCCACCAGACAAAGTCTTGCCGCCAAGCGATTCGTCGTGTTCCGGCATGATGTCTGGTGAAGCCGTACGGAGGACGGGTCTGAGCAGTTGTGTTGCGATGTGTGGCGGATACGATGCGCCAAATGTTGTTGTGTCGGGAGTTTGGTCGTGGAGCGTCTCCAGATAAATCTCCCTCTATCGCAGCATCGTTTGGTCGTGTTGGTCTTGGGTTTAACATTGCATCACCTCGCTCAACTACCGTCATCCTTCCTATTCCTAAGTTTTTTAAGTGAATAGGTTTAATAAACAAGTGCGCTTTACCATCAACGATTGCATCACTGCTTACCATCAGGCGGGATTGCAGTCAAGCACTAGTT
The DNA here is from genome assembly GCA_017933935.1 of Sesamia nonagrioides. Lineage (NCBI taxonomy): Eukaryota > Metazoa > Arthropoda > Insecta > Lepidoptera > Noctuidae > Sesamia > Sesamia nonagrioides. The sequence continues at coordinate 344,787 of JADWQK010001158.1, forward strand.
TATAATTATATAAAAAAATAAAAATAAAAAAAAAATCTTTAGGGCGATCCTGCCCAACTTCATAAGAAGGGACTCTAGTGGCGAAGAATTTGGAAAATAGGTATTTGAAGAAACTATTGCCATCGCGCTGCTTCCGACCTCTCCCGGTAAAGTGCAAAAAGGACAGTTGCAGCTCAGGCTGATTTTACCTACAAAAACGTTGACCAAACTACGCTTCTTATTCCGCTGTTTTCTTTTTAAAAACACGACAGATCTCAATTATATTTATATCAAAATTTAGAGGAAAAGTATACCTATGATTCTATTATTTTCTTTTTTGTCTAAAACTTATCACGTTTGTCTAATAGTCGTCTGAACATCGCGGAAAAATGGGTTATTTTTCGGTACTTTGAAGTATCATATTTCTTTTATTTTAAGTTACAGATAAAATCAAATGATAGGGGCACGTATAAACACGGTGTATAATAGTAGAAAAAAAAATTGCTCTAAAAGTATGATCCACGAAGAAAAAAGCGGAATACGTTTGTATAGAGAAAGCACCACTAGAGTCCCCTCTTAAGCTGTAATAGCTTTAATGATACCCATGCTAAATTCTTAACTTAATGATATTATAATTTTAAGTTAAGTACATCATTTAATTAAGAAAAGGATAGACGATAACATTTTAGTTTATTCCTGTCAAATTAAGATATTCCATAGACAGTTTAGACGCGATTATAAACATGGCGACCAAAAATACATCAATTTATGTCAGGCGTGGACTAATTTGACAGGTTTAAACTGACATATTATTTTCTATCCTTTTCTAAATGAAATAGAAGGAGAAAGATGCACTAAACTTAAAATTAGTTTAGTTTGTGAACAACAGAATGAGGGTTTTTGGCGGGAAGCTGAGTGCCACGCTCATTTTTCATTGAACTTTTAAATTATTTATAGTGTCGTTAACTAAATAAAAACGCGTGATTTATGTAGTAAAAAGTACATTCAGTGAATAATTCATAAAGAACAGTGCAATATTGTAGCATAGTGACCACATCATGGCTTTGTACCAAATCTTTCTCCGAGTGTTCGGTTCGCGCGGCCGTCTTTTTCGACATGAATAATTCTTTACGTGACATTGACTAAATGCACAAACCGTACGAAACCTTAAGAGAAAGAAAGAAAGAACAACAGAATCGGCGCCATTGGCAAATTAAACCCATATTAATATTTGTAGTTAAAATGCCTAATATAAAGAGAATCCCAAATGTGGACCAAACCTAATTACGCATGCAGAGTTATGTACATAATCGATAGCAAATTGCTTTGAAGTTTTATCATTAATTTTCCAATTAATACCCCCGAAATTGGAAAGAGAGAAAAGCTCTGTGAAACTCGAACTGATACAATTGAATCCACAAACCAATAAAACTACTGGTTCTGTTTAATTTTTAAAATATTGTATATGTTTAAATACATGATCGGAAAGTCCATTAGGGCATTGTGTCCTTGCCTGAAGCAGGTGGATAATTGATTGGGCAAACATTCACGGGAATTTATAAAACCGTTACGCAATGCATTTTTTAGGACGGCGCGTGTAGTCAGCGCTTTTCAGAAATTACACGGGAGGTGGGTGGTGAAACGGTGTGCGGGATATGACGTTCGATTTAAAGGGTAGGTTCGTGGGGTGGGGTGGCCCTGTTCGCTGCAGGGGCGGCTGTTAACGGGCCCGCAGCGCATGCGTCCTAGCTGCTCGGTGCTCGCCGCCGCCCGATTTCCGTGCCGTTGACAGTTCGCCGGGACTTACTTCCTCGATACCGCGCGTCCGCGGCGTCGTTGCATCCAGGCCGTCCGAGGCCAAACGGACCAGCTATCTAGCTACCTCCACGTCGATGGCACTCTGAACACGTTGAGCACACGTGAGTACATTCGCCGACTGCATTTGTGACGTCTTAGTGTTCTACGGTTTTGAAAATAGGTTACTTGGTACTTTTGTACAGTTAGCAACTATTTTTTATGTTTTTTTTTTTCTTTTTATTTTATTGTCTCTTTTTCAAAAGCGTAGAGCAGGAGTCGTGATGTTTTATGGCTCAGCTGTTTTGGTGTTTGGATTTCTTTGTGTTTGCTTGAATGTCGTCATTGTTATCTGTATTGGTTTAAATAATGAATGTATTCGCAAATGTATTTATTTCGATAGTCATTAATAAGTGTTAAATGTGAAATTGGCCTTTGAAATATTGTTTGGTTACCAGGTAAGTCCATTTATGCGATACATTTCGCATTGAATCTGCTTTAATATTTATTTTGCGTCGAGATATCTTTTTGAGTTTGTCTTACTTATATGGAAATATGTTTCTAATTGCGCTCAAATGTTTAAATTCTGTACCTTCCTTTGTTTTTCCTTTCCTTCTTTTCTCTTTACTTCCTTATTTAAATTAATTAATTGTGTGTTAGTTGCTTAGTAGTAGGTACTATTAAAAACGTTCAACAGATATTTAATTTTGTGTAGTCTCTTCTAAAATAAGTAAGCTTAATTAATTTAATTATTTGAACAATGAAAAAGTAACTAAAATTTGTTGCTTAAGGTTAAACATCTACATCTTTGTATTTCGGGAAATCCCATTGACCTACTGACAATGATTTTTTTTCTACCGTCTTCTAAAATAGTCGTCAAAAAATTGAACACAGCTAAACGAAATTTTTGAATAATTCTAAAGGCGCATTCCAAATTATGCTCCATTATTTGAATGTGTAATAATGAACTTTCCGTCTTAACAGCGCCCTCTGTCGCTACTACCGGTGCAGCTTGCAATGTGACATTTTAGGCAAATACATTTTTATTGATTGAGATAATAACTTTCAAAATTGTGGGGTTTTATTAAGCTGACCCATAGAGATAAAAGTTATTTTCAACTGTTTTGTTATGTTAGTTTTGCTTCCGTAAGACTGTAATTTTTGCAATACTGACCTTAATTTTATTGTTATCTAAATATAAAAGCTTGATAAAAAAGATAAATGTCATAAACGGTAAAATATGATATACTGTAACTAACTACATACAATGTAGTAAGTATTATGCTCGAATGATCGGAAATGCTTATATAATGACATTTACGAGTCACAAATCACGCATACGCACGTTAATTTTATTCCTATTTTTAATAGGACCTTTAAATTGGTACGTTATAATGTGGGTTTGAAAGTCACCTCTGCATTTTTTAAGATATTAACTATGAAAGTGTGGTTTTGCCATTGTTTAGCGTGTTCGAAATATAGGTAGTGATATAATACTAGGATAATTTGACAAACAAACAGAACAATGAATTTTACATGATATTCGGCGTCAAAAATGTATTAATAAGGCAAGATGCAAGAGTTTGACATTGAACGCAGTATGTCCATTTACGCATGCGCCAATGTTTACCCAGATGTATAGGTAGCGGGACAAAACAGCCGAAATTAATTCCGAACGCAGCCGCGTCTGATAATTATTTCCAATTTCAAAATTAGAATTCCGTTTGAATTGTATTGATTTTCAAACGCCTACTTTAGAACTGCATAGTTTCCATTTTTAAATTTTAAATGTCAAATGTTTTTCTAAGACACGGAACAAGGTATTACGAAAAGCCTAAACAAAAAAGTGAACTTGTTTTATTTATGGTAATGAAATTTTACGTAATGCGTTTTTTACGCGTATGAGAATGCGTTAATGTCAGTAGGTGACATTGAGATCTAATTTTGGTTGAGAGTCTCCACCTAATCGGTATTTAGGAAAAATACTAATTAATGGAGATTATGCTTACGGAAGTAAATATCATTATATGGCATTAAAGGGTTATTTCTTATATTAAACTTGGTAAGTAGGTACCTTTCTGATCTATCGTCCTAGGGTACAAAAGGACTAAAATGTTCATATCAACTGTCAGTTAGCCTTGTTAGCCAATCAGTGGCGTTGGGAAGTAGGTATGGAGAAGGTGGGGAGAGAGGGGGTGGGGGGGTGCTCAGTTTCGTCGACTGTTAACTAGATTAAGAGGACGGTGCAACATTGTTTTCTATTCTGTTACCATAATGTTATAGATACTTACATATTTATTAGGTATTTTTATTAGATATATTTAAGTTTTTTTCATATCAGACAGCTTTGTCTTTGTTATGTTGTAATGATCCTTTGTTAGTATATTTTATTACTAAGTTGCAATGCTTTTGTATGTACAGACGACAGCACGTCAACCTACTAATATCTGTCAGATTTCTTTATCCGATTTTCAACTTTATTTCTAAAGTATTAAGGCTGAAGGTTGATTGGGAATATCTGACAGTTTTGGGTAGCTTGATCTGCTTTCGTCCGTACTAAGCTTTTTTATTTGAATTTTTTCTTACGTATTATTTGGTAAATTTTTCGTACTTAATTATTATTATTTAATTTAAAAAAAAAATAAAGAGAAAATACCATTTTTTTTCAGACGTTTCTTTATAAATAAATACACAATACATAAATATTTAAAGTTATCCAAAGTTAACTCCTAACTTCACCCTTACTTGCCATTGCGGTAATGGCCGCGTGAAGTTTTTTATAGCCTGTCATATAACTAATTTTCTTTTATGTAAACATTGGCTTAGATTCCCTTGTTCACATTAAACTAAGTTCATTGCATCCTATTCTTTCTATTACATTGAGAAAAGGACAGAAGATAAATGTTAGTTTAGTCCTTTCAAATCGGTCCGCGCTTGACGTATTTTTAGTCCCCCTGTTTTTAATCGCATTTAGGCTGAGGCCGCACTACGGTTAAACCGCGGCGGTTTTTTCCCGCGACTGATTTTTTCGCTACAAAATGCTCGCGGGAAAAAACCGCAGGTGCGGCCGCTTGCATTAGTCTTCTAGGGGCTCAAATTCACGTGTTTAAAACCGCCGCGGTGCGGCCTTAGCCTTAAACTGTCTATGGAGTATCCTAATTTGACAGGAATTAATATTTTATGTCTGTCCTTTTCTTCTTAATGGAATAGAAAGAAAAAGACACACTGAACTAAAAATTTGTGCAATTTTTTAACAAATGGATCGGCGCCATTTTCTGTTATATTGTAGATACAGACGATAGCAGGTCAAGCTACCCTAAACAGTAAAATATTTTCAACCAATCTTGAGCCTTAGCAATAAAGTTGAAAATCTAATAAAGTAATACGACAGATTGTAGTAGTTGGTCGTGTTGTCGTCTGTACATTGCTGTCATGTGACAGCTTAAGCTATTGATAATTTTATTAGAAAAAAAAAAACGTTAAAATTATTTTTAACTAGCTTCGCCCTGCGGTTTTACCCGTGTAAGCCTCGATTCCTTAGGATTATCGGTATAAGTATTCTATGTGGTATTGTTGGTAGCTATAAACTATCTGTGTGCCAAATTTTATCCAAATCTATTCAGTAGTTTTGCGAAGAAGAGTAAAAAACTTTCGTATCTCGTCACAAACATTCGCACTTATATTTTTTTTTATTAATATTATAAACTAGTGCTTGACTGCAATCCCGCCTGATGGTAATCAGTGATGCAATCGTTGATGGTAAAGCACGCTAGATTATTAAGAGCCTATTCAGTCAAAAAAAAAACTGAGTCAATAGGAAGGAAGGTGGCAGTTGAGCGAGGTGATGCAATGCTTAACCAAATAACACGACCAACGATGCTGCGCGAAGGGCGATTGATCTGGAGACCCTCCACGACCAAACTCCCGACATAACAACATTTGGCACATCGTACCCGGCACACATCGCAACACAACTGCTCAGACCCGTCCTCCGTACGGCTTCACCAGACATCATGCCGGTACACGACAAATCGCTTGGCGGCCAGACTTTGGCTGGTGGGTGGTAACTTCTGCCGGCAGCCGATGTTATGGCCTACCACCGAATAAAGTTAGCAGGATGAAATCAATTAAGTAACAAAGGACAATATTTTCATTCGATTTTTAAATATTTCTTAAATCGTAAGGGTAAAAAAAAGGTTTCTTCTTCTTTTTTCAACGTGAGATTCAACCTCAACTCTTGATCAATGGCCTCTGTGGAATAGATACCACATTTTTGCCAATAACACGTATAACAAATTATAGAAATTCTTTCAAAAAATTATTTCACAATAATGGCGGATATCGCCAATGGCAGTTGAAAAAGACGGCCGCGTGAACCGTCTATGAGGGAGGTTTGAGGCAAAGTCACGATGTGGCCACTGCTGCGATATTTCAATGTTCTTTATGAATTATTTACTGAATGCACTTTTTACTATATAAATCACGCCCTTTTATTTAGTAAATGACACAATAAATAATTTTAAAAGTCCAATGATTAATGCGCGTGACACTCATCTTAGCTTTCCCGTCAAACCCCCTCATGTAAAAGGCTTTTCCTTGCAAAAAATTAAGCAAGAAAATATTCAATGCTTGATTGTCAATTTGGAATGGTCCAATATTCGATATTGAAGTATTTTAATGTATTTATTTCCTTTTCAAATGAATAAATAATTATGTCTAGGGATAATGTACTGTCTAAAAGGGGAGGAGGTGGGCGGGGGTCGGGGATCAGACAGGCACGTGTGAGCAATAACTAGGTACTACGAAGGAGCCAAGAAACTTGGACGACCTAGATTCTTGAACAGTGTATTTTCCTCGTCTTAAGATTGGTACCCAGGCTTTTTAATTGGAGTCAATAACTTGTGGGCGGGGCATATTGCTCGTAGAACCGATGGCCGATGGGGCAGTAAGTTTCTGGAGTGGCGGCCACGTACCGGAAGACAAAGCAAAGGGAGGCCCCCAACAAGGTGGACCGATAACCTGGTGAAGTTCGCAGAAAGCCGATGGATGCGGGCAGCACAAGACCGGTCATCGCGGAAAGCCTTGGGGGAGGCCTTTGTCCAGTAGTGGACCTCTATAGGCTGAAGATGAAGAAATAATTTCATTACTGCTGCTTTCGGGAAGGAAAACATTATGAGGAAATCGGCATGTTCCAGAATCAAAAATTCATAGTCATGTGGCGTCAAATGGCCCCTCGTTGCCTGTACAGTCTATAGACAGAATCGTGAACCCAATGCTTAGCCTTTTTCTCTTTCCCTTTTACAGATATCACCTCATCAAGATACTATAAGTAGTCAAATTTCTTAGCTAAAAAATAAATTTGACTGTAGTAGGTACAGACGATCGCACATGAAGTTACTACAATCTGTCATATTTCTTTTTCATATTATTTTTTTTCAGATTAAGGCGCAATGTTAATAAGAATAGTCCGTAAGGTGATGTCTGTAAAGTAAGAAAAAAAAATTACTGTGACTCGTACAGAAGGTCATAAGACTAAACTAAATTGAACACAATCTATACTAATATATAAAGCTGAAGAGTTTGTTTGTTTGATTGTTTGTTTGAAAGCGCTAATCTCAGAAACTACTGGTCCGATTTGAAAAATACTTTTTGTATAAAAACAAATTAAACGAGGTAATTTTTTTTTAATATGCGAAAACCCGAAACTCGTGTCCAGTATTTTTATGTAATGATTTTGTGTACAAAATTTCAAAAAGCTATCATGAAAAATCACAAAGTTATGAGCTTGTTATGTTACCTGGTTGTCCCTTCAAAAATATGGTCAACGCGCCGCGCCGTCCGCCCGTCCCTAGGACATTATGATCCGCTGTGAACTGTGTCGTGCGCGTAACCACAAGGCATCATTTTTTAAATATATTTGGGAAAAAATATAGCATGGTGTAATAAATTATTGGAATTGATTCAGTTGCTTATTGGAATTGATTCAGTTGCTTATTCTGAACAAACTATATTCAGGTTTCATATAAAGAAAAAATATCGTTGCATATTAAACAAAGTAATAAAAAAAGGCTCTTGCTGCGGCTGTACTAGCTAATTATTTCCAAAAGTGTAACTGTGGAATTGCTTGTCGATCCTTCTCCATAGGAAACAAAAAATTTCTGCATGATTAGCGCAGTGGTTAAGCTATTAACAGCTGTGCTGCGTGTCGCAGGTTCGATTTCCACACGGAACAAATATTTGTATAACCTACAGGTAGTGGTTCCGGGTCTGGTTGTTTGTGTGTTTTGTGTATGTCAGTTTTTATACAATATGTAAAGAAAACCCCGTTCGACCCTTAAGGATAATAAAGGTTAGGTAATCACAAGACCAAATATGATATTAAATTTTACATAATCATCATAGTAAATATACTAATGAATTTTGAAATAATCCTTTTTCCCGGGAATTAATTCCAATTTTCCCGAAATTTGGTAATTTTTAAAAAAGTGACAACACCGGTATTATTATAAGCGAATAGCGACGCAACCACGTCACAGGTGCCGCGTGCCCTGCCCCCCGCCGCCCGCGGAAGGGGTTGCTTATATCGCACATGTATTAAGTTACCTCTTTTTGCGAAATAATATTTATTTTTTTAGGGGGATTTTTTTTTAAGTTTAGCCTGTCTTTGTGGGCATTAGTAGAATCAGTTATCGATACCTAACAATACCTTCACGGATCGGACAGGGTTTTCTTTACATATTGTATATTTGTAAACGCACCCACAATACATGAGAAATACGTAGTATAGGGCAACGTTTAAAAAAAAAATTGGAATAATGTACAAACATTTCACTAAATACCTTTGTAAATCTATGTGAAATAAATAATAAAAGATAATAATTATTATCTTTAGACGTGAAGTTGCATATCTATCTAATGTTCTTTAAGGTAGTAGAATAATAGCATCTAATCTTATTTTTTTGTAACATTATCCAAATGATAAAGTGGACATGATGCAGCCATCTAATCAATGTGCGTACCTAACACTCTGATTAGATAGTCATGCAAGAATGTTGTAAGCTCCGTATATGTATAGGGTGTGTGAAAATTTGTGAAGCCTTTTTCCCTTTAAACATATATTATTTGGGATTTTTAATTGAAACTACTTAATGTACGCTTGGCTTGGGGAGTAACCTGATTGGCGACCCAGAGTTAACTCGAAACGGTCTCCAAAGCCTGGAGCACAGGCGTAGAGTAGCCAGCCTTTAGTTCTTCTATAGGATGCATTCTGGTGAGTGTGCAAGGGAATTGCATGATTTAATTACCCCATCTCCGTTCCACAATCGGACGACCCGTCGTACGGCGAGTTTCCACCCTTATACTGTTAAAACCACTATGATTGGGACGAAGCGTTTCGTCTCGTCTTTTACACCGCGTACATCGAGGGACTGGCACAATTTGCCAGCGGCGGTGTTTCCGTCGGACTACAATTTAAGTGTCTTCAAGGCAAGAGTGAATAAACTCTTAATAAACTAGCGCGCTTTCCCATAAACGAATGCATCGCTGCTTACTATCAGGCGGGATTGCGATCAAGACCTAGTTCATTTATATTAAAAAAAAAAAAAAAAAACGAGGTGCCCCCAATATTCTTTTATTTTATTTTTTTTATTTTTGTATCAAAATCTTAACGCGGTTCACAGAATACATCTACCTACCAAGTTTCAACAGTATAGCTCTTATAGTTTCGAAAAAGATGGCTGTGACATACGGACGGACAGACGGACAGACAGATATGACGAATCTATAAGGGTTTCGTTTTTTGCCATTTGGCTACGGAACCCTAAAAAAACAGGAAATATCGAGAAGTGCGATGCATTTTTTTTTGGACTATGCTATGACGTAAACTAGGAAATGTAGTTGTTTTTTTTTTTAGTTTTTTCGCGGTAGTCTTTTTGTGACTCATTCATCGGAACATTGCGTGGTATTCTTTGATACGTAAGTGGCGCCCTAATTGCGTAACACACTATTTTTTTTTTTTTTTAGTTATAAACTAGTGCTTGACTGCAATCCCGCCTGATGGTAAGCAGTGATGCAATCGTTGATGGTAAAACGCACTAGCTTATTAAGCCTATTCACTCAAAAAAACTGAGTGAATAGGAAGGAAGACGGCAGTTGAGCGAGGTGATGCAATGTTTAACCCAACAACACGACCAACGATGCTGCGCCAGAGGATGATCTGGAGACCCTCCACGACCAAACTCCCGACACAACAACATTAGGCACATCGTACCCGGTACACATCGCAACACAACTGCTCAGACCCGTCCTCCGTACGGCTTCACCAGACACGGCATGTTGTCTGGTGAACTGTGAACACGACGAATCGCTTGGCGGCAAGACTTTGTCTGGTGGTAACTTATGTCGGCGGCTGATGTTGTTGCCTACCACCGAGAAACTACTACTACGACTATTACTGTCAATGTCAATTATTTTGAAGCATATTGTTAATCCATTGCTCCTTATGTTCGAAATATCTGTTTGCTCAGTAACGTAAATAGCGCAATGGATGTTGTTGAACTGTCAAAATGATACTTATTGATATTGTATACGATTCCTTACTTCGAAACCATGTCATTTCCTTAGTTAATAAATTTAATTTAATTCATGTTATTAATTAATTTAAATTAAATTCCACCATTCTTGCGGTCACTTCGCGTGGTTTTGTTCAGGATTCATAGAGAATAAGCCCCCTGATGTTTGTGAGAAAGAAGGAAAAGAAAGAAAATGTGATTTGTACAGGAAGATTACAAAGCTGCACAAAATACATTGTTTGTGTAGGTTTTTTTTTTTTTTTAAGGTATAAACTAGCGCTTGACCGCAATCCCGCCTGATGGTAAGCAGTGATGCGATCATTGATGGTAAAGCGCGTTAGTTTATTAAGAGCCTATTCACTCTAGCCTTGAAGACGCTCAAATTGTAATGTGACGGAAACACCGTCGCTGGCAAATTGTTCCAGTCCCTCGATTTACGCGGTATAAAAGAGGAAGCGAAACGCTTCGTCCGGATCGTAGTGGTGTTAACAACGTAAGGGTGGAAACTCGCCGTAAGACGGGTCGTCCGATGGTGGAACGGAGATGGGGGAATTAAATTATGCAATTCCCTTGCACACTCACCAGTATGCATCCTATAGAAGACCGAAAGGCTGGCTACTCTACGCCTGTGCTCCAGGCTTTGGAGACCGTTTCGAGTTAAGTCTGGGTCGCCAATCAGCCTCTTCGCACGCCTCTCCACTGAATCCAAAGTAGCCAGGTGACATTTCGCAGCATCATTTTCGGGCTCCTTTTGGCCCGTATTTTGGCGGCATTGAATGCTACAAGATTGGCTTTGCCCCATGCGGAGACTGCCTGTAGTGCAGCACTCGTACGCTCTACCATAGCCTCTCTTTCGGACCGGATTGCTTCCTTACTAGCCCGAGCTGCCTGATCTATACTAATCTATAAAGCTGAAGAGTTTGTTTGTTTGTTTGAACGCGGTAATCTCAGGAACCACGGATCCAATTTAAAAAAAAAATCTTTTTGCGTTTGATAGCCCAGGAAAACTTTAGGCTAGGTATATAACATCACGCTGCGGCCAATAGGAGCCGAGCGTAATAACTAACTACACCCGAACGAAGTCGCGGACGGCCGCTAGTAAGTGATAAAATATGTATGTAGTTTTTAATTTAAAAAAAAAAAAACTTTCCCGGGATTTCATCTGCTTGAAATGCTTTGTTCTTGGTTCCCGTCACATCGCATCTCCATTTTCTAATGGCGATCCTTCTCACTTATTTCCTTTTGTCTACCCTCCAAAGGCTTTAAGCGTGATGTTTAATAGCCCATGGTCTTCCTTAAGATTTGACCTATCAAATTCGACCAGATATTACCGCGGTGAAACAAACTTTTTAGTTTTATTAGAAGTAAAATAGATAATCGGTTAATTTCAGGAAAGAAAGAATAAGTAATTATTATGATTCGAAGGTATAGAAAGATCGTAAAACTAAACTAAACACAATAAAAAAAATTAAGCAAAAGAAAAAAATATAAAAAACATCACGGAAAGTCCCATATGAGGCCAAAAGGCTCCTATCTCAGCATAATGCTTCGACATTTAAAAATAATATTTAAAATTCGTCATGAATGTGAAAATTCTGTGTCATACCTACCTCTACTGGGTTTCTTGTCTGTGTGTGTTACCTGTGCTTTTCACCATTATACAAAGAATTAATTCAAAATTCTTATGTGTATTTTACCTTCCGACCGATCTACGCGTTCATTATAATAATGCACTGAAAGTACTGTTGCGACGTTCTTGTCAGGGATGTATGCGGATATTAATATTAATTGTTTTGCTGCCATTACTAGGAATAAATAAGCATCCCTGATAACGCGTGCCCGCAGCGGCACCAACAGTACCTATTCTCAGTGTGTTCACGGATCGATGGGATTCCCCGATGTTGCGGAGGTGGATGCAGCTCCACGCTGAATTTTGCTCATGTACTCTTATATTTCTGATTGATTAATCTTCTTTAGAGGTATGAGGACCAGGCGTAAAGTACACTCATTCTTCACAAAAAATTGAGAAGTCTCCGACCAGACTGGGTGTTGTGTCTGGCGGGCACTTGCTAAACGGTTGATGTTGGGGAGTGGTATATTATGTAACCTATGTAGTTGCACACACTTACATAGAGACGACATAAATAATAATGATAGCCCTGACTCGTGTGCAAGGCTGCACAACTAGCTATAAATTACCAGTGTAAGCTGATTTCTGATTGTACAAAAAACCTATATCTTGCTAGTTCTGCCAAAATTGGAAAAGTAAGGTGCGTTGGGGTAAGATCGGCCTTGGGGTAAGAACGTACAAATCAAATATCTAAATTATGATATCTAATAACTGGGATATTTGATTTGTACGTTCTTTATATTTATTTGGCTTTATTTAAAAAATAAAAATATAAAAAAATAAAGCCAAATAACTGGGAGGTTTGATTTGTACGTTCTTACCCTAAGGCCGATCTTACCCCAACGCACTATATAGCTCAATGCGTCGTGGGCTAGGCGTTCCTGTATCATAAGAGCCTCACATAAAAGTTTATTACTTTTAAATTTATCTCGGTAAAGGTCATGGAGGAAAGTCCCTTGTTCACAAGCTAAGCTACATTTATTTTTAGTGCATCCTATTCATTCCATTTCGTTAAGAAAAGAACAGAAGATAAATATGTATTAGCATATTTCTCTCAAATTAGTCTGACGTAAATGAAGTATATTTAGTCGCCATGTTTTTCAACGCGTCAAAACTGTCTATGGAGTATCGTAATTTGACAGAACTAAACTAATATGTTATCTAATATCTTCTATCCTTTTCTTACTTAATGAAATAGAGAGAAAGCGATATACTGAACTAGAATTCAATTTAGTTTCCGATAAAGAGAATTACCATATTCTTTTATTCTCAATGCGATTTGTAATTTAAAAAAAGAATCAATAACTGTCATATATTTTAAACTACAGCTGCCACAGTAAGCGTGATGTCATTCAATACAATGCGCGTACGCATATAACGCACATCCCGTATCCTAATGCTATAGAGTGATATCGTAGATCACGTGGCCTTGTCAAACGATATTGTGATAACGATAGTACATACTAGGCACCGAATTTGTTTGCGCTATTTCTGACTATTGCACATTGTTAGGAGTAATATTTAAACTAGTATGATACACATAACGTACATAATTTATTGTATAATCTATGTAAATAGTACACTGTAGACTACCAACATTATTTCCCTCTCCTTTCCCTTAGTATTCCATCCAAAGGTTGTCTGTAAAAGATCGCTATTAGTGATAAGACCGCCCATTGTGTCACCCTTTGTAAAATCTTTACATTCATGTTCTGTAATCTATATGGTGTACTTATTAAAGAGTATTCCATTCTACTATTCCTAACTCAAGGGTCAATTTAGGGCGCCGTTCGGCTGATCCGGGGATACCGCACGGTCTCCGCTGAGGCGGCGAGCCTCCTTGCCGGCTCACCGCCATGGGATCTGGAGGCCAAAGTCCTCGCCCACATGTGGGAGTGGCGAGAGGAGGCAAAACGCCAACTCCGCTGCGCGAGAAATCGCGGCACGGCGGACAGAACTCCGGCGGGATCTCATGGCGACATGGAGAATGCGATTGTCGCAACCCAGTGCTGGGCACGCCACAATAGCGGCGGTAAGTCCCCTCTTTGAGGAGTGGCTAGAGAGGCGCCACGGCGCCCTTACCTTCCGCCTGACGCAGGTCCTCACGGGACACGGTTGTTTCGGGAGTTTCCTGTTCCGTATAAGGCGGGAGGAAACGCCAGGGTGTCACCATTGTGTGGATCGCCCTGAGGACATGGTGGAGCATACGGTGGAGGTCTGCCCGGCTTGGGTAGAGCACCGCCGTGTCCTCGTAGCGGCGCTCGGCGGCGATCTCTCGCGTCCGACCCTGGTCCAGGCCATGGCCCGGAGCGTGAGTGCATGGCAGGCCGTCAGGGTAGGTTTTAGTCAGTAAAAGTCTGACACGCCCTTCCGCTCTGCCCAGAGCGGGAGAAGTCATTTGATGATTACCCAAGCCAACAAAAAAAAAAGCGTCAATTTAGGGCAGAGAGGTTTTATGTTGCCTAGAATAATATTAGTGCTTTTAAAAGTCTACACTTGAAAGAAACATGAAGGAAATTGTGTTTACAGGCAAAAAATACACTTTTACTTTTTGTTTTTATTACTTCTACATAAAAAATACAGTTTTAGTTTTAACTGTTCTTGACGAGTTACACTGCAATAAATGTGATAACTGTCGCCAGTATACAGTATATCAATCAACGGGAAATACATTAGATTTCGGGTAAACTTGTAGAGGTATTCACAACGCCACATGCGAAAAATGCGTCATACTGACGTCACCAAGTTCCTGCACCTTGCAACCAGAGTTTATGGTGCATTTAGCTTATACAATATGTAAAGAAAAACCTGTCCGATCCGTTAAGGTATTGTTAGGTATCGATAACAGATTCTAATAATGCCAACAAAGCCGGGACACATTTAAAAAAATCCCCTGAAAAAAAATTATTATTTCGCAAAAGGAGGTAAATTAATACATGTGCCGTAGGCAATACATCCTCGAGCGAAAAGGACAGGGCACGCGGTACGCGGACCCATCGCTATTCGCTCATTCATAATTGGTGTTGTCACTTATAATAAAAATACTAAATTTTTTGGCGAAGTTGGAATTAATTCGCGAAAAAAAAAGATTACTTATTTCAAAATTCATTAGTATGGTTACTATGATGATTATGTAAAATTTCATATTTTCTTTGGTCATGTGTTTACTTAACCTTTATTATTCTTATGGTTTTCTTTACATATTGAATAGGTATAACTTCGCGACATTGGCAGTCCGGTAAGTGCTCGCCAGATTCAACACCAGTATGGTCGGAGGACCGTTCCTTTTCTATGGCGGATAATTGAATTTTACACCTAGTTGTAACAACCCAATTACTTAGCTCGTAAACGTAATAGTACTTGAAATGTACAGCAGGCGGTATTGCTAGAAAGCAGAGGCTGTAGTTATCAAAGCGCATTATATGACGTACGACGTTTTATAACATATTTGCGAGAAAATATGTAAATAACTACTTGACGACATTAAAAAAAAAAATACAATAATACAGCGAAAAGAAATAGCGCGCAATAACTTTACTTATTCACAAATTAACGATGAGCGCGCATCGGACTTTATTTTAGGCAAAGGTACAAAAACAGACAACCTAATAAAGTAAATTAATAGTTTTGTTATAGATAAAAATGTTGTAATGTATTGTCAAAATTAATTGGATTACAGTTTATTCATTATATATTTTCACCTAAAATGTTGACCACTTTTCTGATATAAAAACTCTTTGTTAAGATTTAAAAAATACCGCACAATTGCGTAATGAGATGCTATGCGATATTGAGTTTACCTTTTACCAGAAAATGTGTAAAATAAATTACTCAACTATTTGAGTGTTTGATTTTCCAGAAATTTCAGGAAACTAGCTTAACAAAGACCGCAACGATACCAAGAAAAACCGGGAAATAAAGTATTTTTTATGTAAAAAGCTGTGTAGGATTAAGTACCTACAAAACAATATATATTTTAGAAGATTATGTAATAAGACACTTGCGCCGATCGCTTCTTCAAAAACTAAACTAAATTTAAGTTCAGTGCACCCTTTCCTTTCTATTTCATTAAGAATAAGACAGAAGATAAATTTTAGTTTAGTTTTTTTGTGAAATTAGTCCACCCCTGAAATAAATTGACGTATGTTTAGTCGCCATGCTTTTAAAAGCGTCTAAATTGTCTATGGAGTTTCTTAATTTGACAGGACCAAACAAATGTTTTATCTTCTATCCTTTTCGTAATTAAATAGAAAGAAAATCATGCAGTGAACTGAAATTTAGTTTAGTTTTTGAACAAAGGAAATGGGGGTCATTGTGATGTAACAGCGTAGTGCATGTGTCTGTCTGTATGTGTCCTGCAGTAAGTAGTAATAGATTTCTAAGAAGTAGATGAATGTAAAATGCATGCCTTTATTAAAATAATAGGTATACAAATAAATTTCCGCCGTTTTTTGAACATGCAGTCGAGCATTATCATGTATGTAGGAGAATAATTTTGTCATATCTGGAGTAATATTGGGCGCGTTTTTCCTCGTCCTTCTATCTTCTTCCAATAACGCTTCCAATTCCGTGTCTTCGTACGATTTCGGTCTTCCACTACGTTCTTTGTCTACACGGTTTCTAAACTTTTGAAACCACTCACGACAACTTCTCCCGCTTTAAGCAGCTTCACCATAAGCTTCTACAAGTAATCGATGGGCCTCAGATTTATTCAAATTAAAGAAGTAACAAAAGTTCCAGCAAATGACGCTTATTCGGCACAAAACTTGTCATCCTTGCAGAAAAATAAATATGTGATACTGATACAGAGTCACTAATACTCTAAGTGTATGTTTTTACCAGATGTCCGAACTTACGATATCACATTTTACATCTGACAATTGCAACGTAACCTCTTAGTTAGGGCATTATTTGTTAAACGGCGGAAACTTATAAGTACACCTAATAGTAAGAACCTTTAACATTGTTAATTCATAAAAATATTTTGTTCTACATGTCCGAACCACAGGCTGTATGATATGAAAAGGTAAGAAATCCATTTAGTAATACACGACTGATGCGAAAATGAGGAAAAACATGTTCTGATGGTCCGGACATCTGGCTTCAATGCTATAGAGTGACAATGGTATGAGGAGAATAGTTCATACGAAACTTATGAGCTTTTCACAGAACAAGGAGGAATGTAAGCGAAGGTATAGTTATAGTAATAGGTCATCAATGAAAGCCCCTCAAAAGTCCCTCACTTCATTATCTACATAGTCTTTTCTCAATCATGTTATGGTTGGCTTCCAGTCTTACCACATGCGACGAGTGTCTATCTTACCCACTCAAAAGCTTTCTGCTAGAAAATCAAGATAACACTCTTTTCATTGACAGATCTACGTGTGACTTCATTCACTGATAATGCGGTAATGCCTGATAACTGAGTCATATGATTCTACAAATATTTCGTGGGGTAACAATGTTAGAACAATCTTTGGAATGGCATTTTTTGGGTCTGAATGTGGTCTAAATCTTTCACTGAAATTGCCTGAATCATAGTTTAATACATACTTTTCCTAATTCACCCGCCCAATGACAGTGTTAATGAATCTGGGAGAAAAGCGAAAACACAAATTACAAGGTGGCAGGAGTCATCATTTGCCGCTGTTTCTTTAATTTAAATCATGAATAAGTCAGTACATGATTCAAGACACTCTAGTCCTGTCAAATTATGATATTCCATAGACTAAACTGTCTATGAAATATCTTAGTTGACGTGATCAAAAACATCATCATCATCATCTCAGCGTATAATCCCGGTCGCATCCGCGGCTTTCGCGTTGGAGCCCGGGGTCCGCTTACGTATTCAAAAACATGGCGGCCAAAAATACGTCAATTTAAGTCAGGCACTGATTTGATTGACGAGTATTGGCGGGAAAGCTAAGTGAGTGTCACGCGCATTTTTCATTGGACTTTTAAATCATTTATGGTGTCATTTACTAAATAAAAGCCCGTGATTTATGTAATAAAAAGTGCATTCAGTAAACAATTCATAAAGAACATTGAAATATCGCAGCATAGTGGCCGCATCATGACTTTGCTTCAAACCTCCCTCGTAGACGGTGCACGCGGCCGTCTTTTTCGACCATCATTGGCGATATCCGGCATTATTGTGAAATAAAATTTTCAAAGAATTTCTATAATTTGTACACGTGTTTTAGCAAAATTGTGGTATCTATTCCACAGGGGCCATTGATCAAGAGTTGAAGTTAAGTAATTAGACAGCATACTAATTGCGTAACATTTAATTTGAAGCATCAAATCAAGTCGCAGTCTCGCCTTGGAGGCAAACAAGTGTCAAAAACTTGTCATAGTATATGTCAAATACTTGTCAAAATGTAGGGAAGTTAGAAGTATTTTTTGACATCAGCACCCTAATTGCGTAACACACTATTGCTATCAGTTGGAATCATTTCACACCATATTGCTAATCTATTACTCCATGTGTTCGAAAATATGTCTTGTCAACAGCGTAAAAAACGCAATGAATGTTGTTGAACTGTCAAAATGAAACCCATTGCTACTGATAGTGTGTTACGTAATTATCCTTCAGCACTAAACGAATTTTATCTTCTATCCTTTTCTTGATGAAATAAAAAAAATAAGGGGCACTGAATATAAATTTATCTTAGTCTTTGGACAAGGTCTATGAACAACAATATTTTTTTTTTATAACATTACAGGCAATGGATCACCTTTGCCTGTAATATTATAAAAAAAATATATGTATGGGGTTTAGATCTACGTAATAAAGACATTGGTTTTTCCAAGGGGAACTTGTGGTCAACTAGCGTCATTCAGCTATTGTTTGTGTGATATTCAAGAAGGCACAAATTCACCAGTAACCGCGAAAGATCAGCGAGGCTTCCGTCGACTGGGACCGCAATTAACTCGGACCGCGGTCCCAGTCGCCGGATTCATAAAAACTAAATAATTTTCTTCCGGCGACTGGCACCACTCATAAATGATAACTGAAATCAAATAATGTACAGTCAAACGACAAAGTAATAATTGAGTAAAAATCTTTTTTTAACCGACTCCAAAAAAAGGAGGAGGGTCTCTTTTTATTATATAAGTTATAAACTAGCGCTTGACCGCAATCCCGCCTGATGGTGAGCAGTGATGCGATCATTGATGGTAAAGCGCGCTAGTTTATTAAGAGCCTATTCACTCTAGCCTTGAAGACACTCAAATTGTAATGTGACGGAAACAACGTCGCTGGCAAATTGTTCCAGTCCCTCGATTCTCAATTCTTCGTAATCTTTTTTTTACATATGTTCACCGATCAGTCTAAGACCGATGTGCAGAATTTTCTTTTTTTCGAAAGTGTATACTTTCCAGGTGGTCCCATAGTCACCAGGTCAGGATCTGATGATGGAAGACCAGGGAAATCAAGGGGAGCTTTCAATAATCGCAGAGGCGACTAGTACATTCTGTACCATTGATTATGAAATTAAAGGATTTAAGTTATTTGTATAAAAGATGACGCGGTAATAAGCGGTTTACGATTTACGGGGTATTAAAAAAAATATACTTACTAGATCACTTTCAAAACAATTTTCGTTGGTAGTTTTTATAGTAATGTACATCATATTATGCTTTTTTAGATTTTTCATTTTCTTATTTTAAAAGTTAGAGGGGCACCTTTTTTCACTTTGGAAGCGTCTGTCACGCAAACTATTCGGCTTAAAAATTTTTTTTTAAAAAAAGTCGATATCATTTTTGAAGACCTATCCATAGATACTCCACACGTATGTGTTTGACGAAAAAAAAAAAATAATAATCTAATCGTCACTTATTTATTTATTATTATTTTTGCATCAACATCTTAAAGCGGTTCACAGAATACATCTACCTACTAAGTTACAACAGTACCTATAGCTCTTATAAGTCGTAAAAAATAGCTGTGACATACGGACGGACAGACAGACATGACGAATCTATAAAGGTTCCGTTTTTTGCCATTTGGCTACGGAACCCTAAAAATGACCGTTATGGCTTCACACAAAATCAGTATTAACTGTGTTAAAATTTAAAAATAATGTTATAATTTTATAACATCCTCCTTTTTTTTTTAAAGTGTCCGGTCAAATATAGCCCTAAAGCAATAGTATTCGTCGATACTCGATACGAACTACGTAAATATTTTGTACGAATAATTTTACGAGTTAGAAAGAAATGGTAATATACTATCATACAATGCTATTGCCTTTGTGTGCGTTTACCTACATGTCTGAATTATATAAAAACGGGCTAGGTCAATTTATAAGCACATAGGATAAAATAATGAACAACATCTAGAACGAGTCAACGATATTCATATTCATATCAATAATTTAGATGTTTATTCGTTTGACTGTACCGATTTCGGCTTGTATAGTAGACTTTTTTTAAGTTACCTATGAGTGGTCCCAGTCGCCGGAAGAAAATTATTTAATTTTTATGAATCCGGCGACTGGGACCGCGGTCCGAGTTAATTGCGGTCCCAGTCGACGGAAGCCTCGATCAGCGAGGTATACAATATGTAAAGAAAACCCTGTCCGACCCATAAGGATAATAAAGGTTAGGTAACACTTGACCAAATATAATATAAAATTTTACGTAATCGTCATAGTAACAATACTAATGAATTTTGAAATAATCCTTTTTTTATCGGGAATTAATTCCAATTTCCCCGAAATTTGGTAATTTTTAAAAAAGTGACAACACTGGTATTATTATATGCGAATAGCGACGCGACCACGTCACAGGTGCCGCGTGCCCTGCCCCCCACCGCCCGCGGAATGGGGTTGTTTACCGCAAATGTATTAAGTTACCTCTTTTTGCGAAATAATATTTATTTTTAGGGGGATTTTTTTTTGTAAGTTTTGCCTGTCTTTGTGGGCATTAGTAGAATCAGTTATCGATACCTAATAATGCCTTCACGGATCGGACAGGGTTTTCTTTACATATTGTATAAGTAACTCATTCTCAGTAGCAACGGGTTTCATTTTGACAGTTCAACAACATACATTGCGTTGTTTATGTTGTTTAGCAGAGACATGTTCCGCAGATATGAAGCAATATATTTCATCAAAATGTTAGCTACGAAATTAGGGTGCATATTGTTTTTTTTTTTTTTACATAGAAATGTATTGTGATGATAAAGTTTATAACAGAATATAGTTCATTTATTTTGTTTTGCAACTCCTGGCGTAGCAACAATTTTAGAATAACTAATTTTGTTTTCAATAAATAAAGTTTTTCAATAATGTAGTCGGAGTATAATCACCTTATTTACAAACTATACGTAGGTATTTATTTTATTTTATCTGTTTCTTTTTCAATGTTTATCTTCTTTCTGTAGTTTTACTAAGTGCAGTGCCTTAAGCGAAGTAGGTAGTTCGCTAGATAATTACAAACACCCTATGATTGTATTTTTACGATTTTAATCTATTAATTATGTATATCAAGGATCGAAAACCTGTGACTATAATATCTAAGTCCTTATGATGTCTAAGGCGACGCATTATAGTTGTTGTATTAAGGTCGGTGGTTGGTTGGTTTAGGTGGCCAGTTAGATAAGTAACTAAATCTAGGTAACCACATTCGAAATATTATTATTAACAACTTTGTCAATAAAGCAAATAGATTCGGCACGCATATTAATTAAAAATTCTTTGAACAAATACCTATTTAGTGCCCAAAGATAAAATAAAACACAACACGTTCTCTTCTGTATACGTAATGTCAATAGCCTGCAAACATAATACAGCGGCTGGATGGACTCAAACTAGACAATTTACTTGTCGCCTATTCTGATGTACTAGCCGGCCTAGTATGTGTGTGTGCGGTATGTGAATATGTGATCAAGAAGAATGTACGAATGCGGCAGTGAGGCGCTGAGGCGGTGAGGCGTCGCGTTTGCAGAATCGACTGCATCACGAGGGCCCCGAGGGGCGCCGCTCTAGCCGTCTTTTTTCATTTTGCGTGCGTCTTTTTTTGGCAGCGCGGTTAACCTTGGATTTTTTCATAGCGAAGCGCTGCACGTACACGCGCAAGTTTCGGATAGTCGTAGAGCGTCCCCCACCCGACGCGTTCGAATTTTCTGCATTCGGCCGGCGTGAAGAGTTTTCGGCGGTCGCATTCGCGAGCGAGGCTCCCCACGGCTAGGAGCGAAGCGCGCACCGACACACACGGGCTGCGGACGGAGCGGCGCGAGCGCAAACGCGCTATGCAATATGCGGAAGTGATCGCGACCGAGCGGTGCTAAACTAAACGAGTGTAACTCAAGTGTAGTGAACGCACATTCAGTGATACAAACTATGGTATTTGTGCACAACACGATTGAGATCTAATGGTTTTCTAATATCAATACAAGGACTGTGGAATTTGCAACATGGAATCGAGGAAAGTATTGTCTTTATTAGTAGTTGTATGAACTAGGATGAGAACCTTTAGATGACCCGGCTAGAACACTTGGGAATTTGGGTGTGACCCGACCAGGAAGCGGCAATGGGGTTAGAGAAAATATGCGACACGCGTAGCTTCATTTGGGAGTCGAATCTGGCATATTTCAAAATAGGTATCAAGACACAGTCATTGATAAATACGCGTTGACACCCCGCGGCATTTGATAAATGTTAAATACGCGGGCGGTACAGCAGTTTGCACCTTATCTTGTTCGTGCATGGGAACGTTTTTGCGCAGTTTCGTGTCATCTCAGAATTTTGCATACACGTGCTGCTCGACTCGAGGCTATTGAACTTGATAATGAGACAACCGTATCTTCAACTTTTTGTTCGACGTTATTGCATCACTAATTCTTCTGCGCGATCTCCGCCGACCGGTTCCCAAGTTTAATCCGTAATTGGAGGTGTGTTATCTAAGATGATTCACGTGGAGCGTTGGGCCGCAGATCATCCCAGCTAACCAACCCGTAGTTCGCGACTCAAACGTGATTTCTAACGAGCCCGTCTAAAATCCAGTTCTACCACAAAAGTTTTGGATTAATAATTAATGGGTGCGTATAAATCGCGTTCAAAACTCGGCCCGGAACCACTGAGAGGCGAAAACTGGTCGCGCAACGCATAACATTTGCATAGAAACTGTCAAAATGGCCTCGTGCGGCCGCTGTCCATGTACCAGCTATTAGCACCTAGACACCGGCCGCGGTCACCGGCAAACGAACGCCTTGTGTTTCGTTTGCGCTTCTGCACATGTCTGTCTTCACGTCTATGGCTCACGTCATAGAGCTCACCGCCTCAATACTAGACCTTATATTCTTCGACATACGACTGCGTTTTCCTATTCTCTGTGCTAGCAGAGGCGTATGATTTGAATTTTCGGTTAGGGCCTCCCAATTCTTGTATTATAATTTCGTTGCATTGATTAATATGAAATGAGAATTTCTGTCAGCTATCTCATTATCTATGAGACTTTCTTATTCGTTAGTAACTATGCTGACGTTTATTCCATTCCTGGGTAACCATTTAACTACAATAGTTAGTTGATTTACCATCGAGAATTGAAGTGCTATCGTCTGTTGTTTTTCCTTGAAGGTTGACCTTACATAGTTTGTGACAACACCTAATCTTTATTAACATACATAACTACTTTGATTTGAATAATTAGGTGAATTATAACAACTTTAGTATTTGGAATTAAATTAAACGAACTTTAAGTGGCATTTGAAGTGTAATGAATGAATACTAAAAGGATACACACGCAAAAGTATCAAAACTGTTTATTCCTTGAATAATGCGTTAACAGCTGAATCGAATTGGAGGAGTTTTGTCATGGCTTTTATCTCTAAAGTCTGAAGTTCCTTAAGTCAATACGAATTGGTTTCTAACAAACTTAGTTCACAGATTGCTGGCATTTCAATCAATTTATCTGTAGTGATTAGCACATTTATTTTTAGAAATAATTCTATACGTTTTTATTTTCCCTCTCGATGTTGTTCGTTGGTTGTGTAGTTTAGTGTCATTCATCTAGCCACTGCCTCTAAACTCGTATTTCCTGCTTCATTCGCACAGATTTTTTTACCAGCAAATCTTGTTTATTCATCATTCTTTTATCTACATTTAATTTATGTCTGTGGCACAAAGTCCACATTTAGACTTTTCTGAATTACCTATGCGTTTCTTCTTAAACTACTTTTATTTTGTTTTATAGTTAGCTTTCATTCATTACTTTTTTCGTGTTCTAACGCAAATTGATCACATACCTACAATGACAGCCTTTTAGGGTTTTTTTCCCGTTGACAACACTGTGGCATATTAAGACTGTTAGCATAAACTAGAGATAATGTTAAATTATATTATTATGTAAGTAGGTTTGCATAGAATTAAATATTTAACTGTTCTCTAATCGCATAACGAACAATTTGCTATCAATTGGAATAATTATGAAGCGTATTGCTAATTCATTAATCCATATTTACGAAAACAAACGTCAAAATTAAACTTTTTGCTATTTATTGATAGTGTGTTACGCAATAACCCTGAAGATTATATTATGTAAATATTACCTACTCATATTGATTCGGACCACTTGAAACTGCTTCATCAAATCAGTACCATTTGCATTAGTAGGCGATTCGAAACCTATGCATCCAAAACACCACTTTAAATTGAAGATAATATGACAGTAGTTGTCAAGCGAAGAAGAAACACAGTAAAATTCTGTTAGTAATTATTTAGATTACATGTTATGATAATATGCTAGAGATAGATTGTGCAAGATTTGTAGGAACGATTCTTCTTGGTCGGTGACGTAGATATTCTTTTTTTCTTTATACGTTTCTGGCTCGGTTGCTAGACCTTTAAGCCAAATGACGAAGATAGAAACCCATCTGAAAGTTGCCAACACAAAAAAAGTTGCTTACTTATTTAATTTATTTTCCTTTACAGTAGCTGTCACTAAGTACAAAATTAGACCTAGATTTGTCTGCGTCTGCCGCATTATTATCTATCAATCCTATGTTATTTGCTATTTAAGCCCAAATCAATCATTTGTGAAAGTTTTTTTTAGGTTAATCGTAATTTTTTGCATAAATTCTAACTATTCAATAGGTATGTAGATTAGAATATACGAAAAGTTTGTCATAAGCTTGCAACATTATTTGAATAATTAGGCACGACGTTATTTATAATAAATTCATAATATTAAATAAAAATAACATTCGTTTTAAAGTGAACCATACAATATTGAAATTAGGAACATTATTAATATGCCTAATAGATAGATAGTATAGATACCTATATTATGTTCGTGAAGGACGTCGGTCGTGTCACGAACAGAATCAGCCAATAAGAAGCGTTCATTAATATCAACGCACTATTCCAAATTCAATTGAAGAATTCGATCGTCAACGTAGATTTTCGAGATTTATTCGGAGCTTGGTAGGCAGGTAAACGATTTTCAGTGAGTAAAAATGTATTGGCTCAAAGTTTGTAACTTTTTACTTTGTTTTTTACCAAGATGGTGACCGTATACGTAATACGGCATAATACGATAGTGCTGTCTTTACAATTCACTTTGTGTTCCAAATTACCGTTTAATTAGTATTAGCATCGTACTGTGGGCAAGATGACCTTTGTACCTATAAACAATAGATTTTATTTTGAGAATAAAACTGCGTAGATATTATACTCGTAAACTTCTGAGTAATATCCATTAAATTAATACATTTTGTCGTGCTAGTTGACCACAAGTTAAAGGGTGATGTAAAATAGTTTTGATACTTGCATTTTTTTTCTTCGCTAAACTGTAATGGCTGATGGTTTCGTGCAAATTTGGTTCTATTTTTAAAATTTCTAAACGACTAACCTTTTTTACTGGACCTAAAACATTTTGTACCAGAGATTAAAAAATGATACTAACAAAACATCACGATTATAAACAAGCGAGTTAAGGAAGAAAAAAAAAATACGATGTCAAATTATTGGCTGGTTCCATGAATTGCTTAGAAACAATTTATGTACACACGTGGTATCTTTGCAACGAAAGATAACCTCAAGCCCAACGCACAATGATAAGAGTGATTAGTTAGAACGCTTCACATTTTACAGTGCGTTGAAATTTAATATCAGTAGTCATATGACAATGTTTAAAAAAATAGATCATTATTAAAAACTATTGTAAACCAAAAACGACCATAGTGATCCATAATGCTCATAGTAATTACAGTTACGTTTTCCTCTTGATGTTTTGGGTTTCTCCAAAATCGTCATTATCCATAAAATAATTTATTCCCATAGTAGTTGCCAAGTCCCGAAACATTTATGTATAAGAAGAACCGTAAACAACCGTAAATATCGGGATAGTGAAATTCGTGTCTATATTTTTCCACGCCGTATCTTTTCCTCTAATATCTTCTCTTTTCTCTCTCATTTGTTTCATTCCTTGCAAATGATTTTTATCTAACCTACATCTTACATCTTTAATCAGTTGGGTTGGTTTAGAATTTAGATAGTGTTTTCGCATTCCTGAGTCATTCTTTACTTTTGTAGTATTTCCTTAATTATAGTTAGAAATGTCGTTATTGTATGTACTTGTTATTTAACAATTTGATTTAGTAATTAGAACGTTACCATTACGTCAAACGGTGAAGGTTTATTATAGCTCCGCCCTTTTGACATTTGATTATTTATAACTGCAATTAAATTAAGAATAACTCCTATAATATATTATATTGTAGGAGTTGTTCTTAATTTCATTGCAGTTACCATAATATAATATAATAAAGTTGCAACGATGTTATCATATTGGTTAATAATATCAATTGCGACTTGTTTAGACCGTTTATCTAAAAATCCGTAGCTTTATTTTAATGAATCAATTGATGCGATTTAATTGCAACAATAAATGATTTTACAATCATACGAACTCTGACTTTGATTGTAAACGTAATTATATTTTACACGTTCAAATTTCAGTAAGTCAGTAAATTTCCGTAAGTAAGCCAACCAACTTGGCTTTTCAGCATTTAATACGATGTAAATTCTACAAACATTTTTCTATTTTATTTGTATAAGTTTGATAGTTAATTCGCTTCGAAACAAAATACTTTCACGATACCTATCTTTTACTTAAATATATGGTGGGAGCTTCGTTAACGCTCAACCTGTTATCATAGATTCTGTACATGATTTGGAACACCCCTGGCTTGATTATGTATCGAATTCATGGTTACAGTTTGGGCGTCGATGTTTCTACCACCCTGTATGTGTATACCAACATGTACTTCTCTGAATACTGAGAGGAAACGCATGATGAGAAAAGGTTTAAGCATGTACGAACCTATCCGAAATTACATTTCCTTTTTGTGGATTGGCAATTACGACGACATTGGAAGTAAAAATATGGTCTGACTAAACGTTTATTTTGTTTCTAACACTGCTATAATACATCTACTAAAGCCGCTTTGATCCCATAATATCCATTGAATTAGTTATAACTTAACCACTAAAAAAATATTAGCTAAAATTTTCGTAGGAACATGAAACACACATTTGATTTGATAGAATATTTAAACGTCTATTAGCCACCCACTGATTTTCTAATAATGTACCAAATATTATTTTCATTTCCGAACGGCCTTGTCTAGGTTAGGTCCAGGGGAGGGGGATGGGCGGTATGGGAGGACCAAGGACACCCTTCGAGGTCCTTTGGGGCGCGACGCTTACGTAACGTAGCAACCAAGGCCGTTGCGTTAGTGCGCGTGCAATATGTACCTACTAGTGCGTAGATACTTCATGTCTATTGTATGTGTGAGTGTGTGATAATTCCCAATATGATACCGTTGGGAATCTGTATGACGTTATTTGTGAGAGATTTTCAATATTTTTAATTTATTAATGAAGCAGTAAATGCTTTGGCTCTGGCAAGTATGTGGTAAGACTCGATATTTATATATATTTGCACGAGATCGATTTTTAGTCGCACGCTACAGTTTGATGTCGTTTAAGATTTTATGGCAGAAATCTGTACAGAAAATAGTAAAATATACTTTTAAGTATTAAAATTACATCGGCATAGTACTTTAAAAAAATTTTAATGGAAATATAGGTATATGAACAGGTTAAAAATGAAAATTCGTGAAAAATTTAGCTGACGGTGACAGTAGTAATTGATTTTATAAATTTACATTTAAGCAATTTAGAGATACGACTCGATTATAATTATGATCCATTGATCCAACCAGTTCATTAACTGGTTTATTTTATTATTTGTAGTTAGGTAGGTACTACGCTGAACTTAAACATAACTGGGAAATATACATACGTACCTACTATATTATGTGCACTTCTGCTTTATTTTACTTCGGCTTATGACGATGAATATCAGTCATTTTTGCAGAATTGTGATACAGTTATGATAATTGCTTTTGGTTGTTTGCGGAAAAACCTATAGGAACAATAAACATTGTTTATAATATCAAGATCAATTGAGAGCGTACATTGCATCTCATAGCAACGTCAGTCATGCATGACTCAAAACGCCAAGAACAGCTAAAATACATAGGAAACGTGACAATTATATTAAACTAGTTGCGCCCTGCGGTTTCACTCGTGTAGGTTTCGATCCAGCGGGAATACCGGTATAAAAGAATCCTATGTGTTATTCCTGGTTATAAACTATCTGTGTGCCAAATTTCATCTAAATCCGTGCAGTAATTGTTTACGTGAAAGAGTAACAAACATATTAACAAACTTTCACATTTATATTATTAGTAGGATATAATATGATATCATTATTTTTCTTCTTTGAAAGGATCAAGATTATATTTCCGCCTATAAAAATGAATTATTAATTTCTTAAACCACTGACTGGATTTTAACACGATTTGACTCTAAAACAATGTTGTAAATGAATGTTAAACGTTGTTATGAGATAATATTTTACGCATGTTAAAGCGTAAACTAATTGATCATGACTTTTATGTTAAGTTCACGCTTGTGTTGGTGTTGCCATTAGAACGTTTTCCCGCCAAAACAAAATGACAAACGGAAATAATTTTTAAATTGGTCAGGAACGAAAACAATGAAAGTATTCTTTTGTAAAAATAAGAGTGCACTCATAATAATGACTTGGCTTAAAGGTCTAGTAACCGAGACAGACACTTAAATTAAAAAAAAATGTATTCTTTTTTTAAATGGAACTTTGATTGAGCCATCTTCGAAGTTTATTTAGTCATAACCTAAGCATTAAATGAGTTCAGCTAAGGCCGCGGGTAAAAGAGATATCGCGGCCCCCAATGCACAGGCAATTGAAGGAACATGGGTGGGTTTTAGTCAGTAAAAATCTAACACGCCCTGTCGCGTCGCCCAAAGCGGGAGAGGCCATTTGATGATTTTTCTTTATTTTTTATTTCTATCTACCTCCAACGTTATTGGGGCCTTTTTTATAACTATACCCTTTCATACCGGTTCTCGCTATTATTCCTCTCGCACTTTTATTCCGCATACCTACTTATCTTTCTGTCATTCATCGTCTTTGCCATTCGATGATTACGCATCCTCAATAAAAAATAAAAAAAAATTACTTAGAGTTACTCCGAGTTGATCTTCACTTCTTATAAATGCAGGTACCTATGGGCTCAAAGATAGTAACTTTTTTTAATATAAATTAAAAACTATTGCTTGACCGCAATCCCGCCTGATGGTAAGCAGTGATGCAATCGCTGATGGTAAAGCGCGCTAGTTTCATCATCAACCTTTTAACGTCCCACTGCTGGGCACGGTTCTCCTCTCATACAGAGAAGGATTGAGCGTAATCACCACGCTTGCTCAATGCGGGTTGGCGATTTCAGACTTATAAAGTCCAGATTTCCTCAAGATGTTTTCCTTCACCTTCAGTCATTGGTGTCCAAGATATACTTAGAAAGTACATATAACTTTAGAAAAGTTACATTGGTACTTGCTTGACCTGGAATCGAACCCGCACACCCGCGCTAGTTTATTAAGAGCCTATTCGCTGTACCCTTGAAGACACTCAAATTGTAGTCAGACGGAAACACCGCCACTGGCAAATTGTTCCAGACTCTCGATGTACGCGGTATATAAGGCGGTGGTATACCTCCCGATGATATTATCCTTGAGAGGATTATGTAAAGAAGGAAGTTAACATTAAGAAGAGCCGTAGAAACTCATTCTGATAAGAGAACGTGAACTAACTTGCCTGTCTCATTTCTTATCATAATTACGTTCTTAAAAGATTATAACTGTGCTGAATTGAAGAGTTTAACAGTAACGTACAGACGGCAGCACATCAAGTTACTACAATCTGTCAGATTTCCTTATTAGATTTTCAACTTTATCTCTAAAGCATTAACGCTCAAGGTTGATTGGGAATATCTGACAGTTTGGGGTAGCTTGACCAGCTGTCGGCCGTACATGACAATTGAATTGACTGGTATTACTTCGTCATCTATCTAGCCTATAGTCGTCCACTGCTGGACAAAGGCCTCACTCAAGGCTTTCATTCCACTGGGGGGCATTGCCATAATCCTCACGCTTGGCAGGCGGGTTGGGGATCGCAGTAATTTGAGATTCCACAGTACAAGCGCTGCTGCCCGCTTCCCTGGTGAGAGTTCCCTTAGTCGCCTCTTACGACGCTCACGGCAGGATATGGGTTGGTACTATTCTGTACCCGGTACCACACGGGACTCTGGTACTACGGTATTACGTACTGGTACTAATATTACTTCATCCAGTGCATCCTACCCGTCATTACTTACGGAGCCGAGACGTGGACACTAAAGGTCTGACTAGTCCATAAGTTTAAAGCCGCTCAGCGAGCTATGGAGCTGGCTATGTTGGGCGTCTCTCTGAAGGACCACATCAGAAATGAGGTGATCCGACAGCGGACCAGAGTCACCGACATAGCTGAGAGGATTAGCAAGCTGAAGTGGCAATGGGCTGGTCACATATGCCGCAGGTCGGACAAGTGTTGGGGTAAACGAGTCCTCGAGTGGAGACCGCGTCTCGGCAAACGTAGCGTAGGTCGGCCTTGGTCGAGATGGAGCGACGACATAAAAAAAGGTGGCTGGTAGTGGCTGGCGGAGAACTGCTCAGGATCGAGCTTGTTGACGTGCCATGAAGGAGGCCTATGTCCACAGTGGACGAGTAAAGGCTGATGATGATAATGATGATGATGACTGATATTACATGCGTTCACGCTGTTTGGTAGCATTCCCAGAGTCAGGTTAAAGGTTGTGATCGTGGTCAATGTCTATCTCCTAGCCTTGTACAAAAAGGAAGGAAAAGGCCAAGTTCATGGTTGTGATAAGTAACCTGCTGCTGCAAGACTGTGTTGTTTATAAGTGGAGGTCGCGTGGTTTCTTTGTTTAGCTTTAGTTAATTAATGAAATGGATGGAGTATAATCTTAACACAGCTATAAAATATTTTTTTTTTTATATGAATTCTGAATATAGGTAGTTTGTTCAGTATAAGCAACTGAATCGATTCCAATCATTTTTACACCATGTTATACTTTTTCCCAAATATATTTAAAAATTGTGACTGTGTATTTATTATTGAGTATTTGAGTCAATAAAGCGCTTACAATGTGAAATATTCTTATTGTACAGACGACAGCACAACTACGCTGTTACAATCTGTCAAAATTCTTTATTAAATTTTCAACTTTATCGCTAAAGCAATAAGGTTCATGACTGAGTGGGAATATTTGAATATTTTGTTTCAGATAGCTTGATTTGCTGTTTTCGGTACATTTTTTATGTACTTACTAAACGATATCACAAGTCATAACTGTTTCTAGTGTAAACAGCACTAGTTATGCAAGCATATTGCCCATCCAATGCTCCATGTGTTAAAAAAATGTGTCTGCTCAACAACGTAAGTAAGGCAATGAATGTTGTTGAACTGTCAAAGTGAAGCCCATTGCTACTGATAGTGTGTTACGCAATTGCCCCACTGGTCTCTTATTGCACGGAAAGTCTGATTATACGAGGTAGAAACGGTAAAATAAGTCTTTTTTTTAATTAGACTGAGAATCAGCTTTTTTTGAACGTTAACGTTACAAAAGACAGTAAAACCGAATAATAATATTAGTATTAATAGGTAATATTACTTTAAAAATCTTCATAATATTTATTGTGGTATCGTCTCCAAATTGTAGGTATAATGAAGGCACAGGATATTAATATCAATCTGTAAAATTTTAAACAAAACCAAAGGCATTTATATAAATTAGGCTGAGGCTTAGGTGTTCACTGTATGATCAATCATCAAGATCATCATCAGCAATCTGTATGATTACATAAGAGTCTTATGTAAGACAGTCCTCCCAAAACGCCCGCCCTTCGCCACTTCCTAGTGCTTTCGCTGAGAAGAAGTGGCGGAACAAACTCCCCAGTAGCACAGCTGTCTGTTCATTTAAAAAACACATGACTTTATACAATACTATGTATAGTAATGAACACAAGAAAACACCCGAATACAAACAATAATATTGCTTATCCATTTCTACATATTCTCGTACAGCCTGTCCGCTCAACAATGTTAAAACCGCAATGAACGTTGTTGAACTGCTATAATGAAAACCATTGCTGATTGATAGCGTGTGACAGTTAGCTCAGAGGTCTGCTTATTCGGGAATGTATTGCTTGGTAATGTTGTCGTGTGCAGCTGTATATAGACAGGGGAATTAAATATGATTGAATGATTTGAAGATGCTCTCCGACTCGGCTGTTGTTTGTACCTATTCGGGTTTTGATTATGTAATGGCAATGCTGCACCTATTGTAATAATAAATCACCTTTTCAAGGGTTCCTTACCTAAAAGGTAAAACGAAACCCTATTCATGAGACTTCGTCTGTCACCAGACTGTATCTCATGAACAGTAATAGCTAGAGAGTTGAAATTTTCATATAGTATGTATTTTTAAAAATAAAAATAAAATATTTAAGGAGGGCTCCCATACAACAAACGTGATTTTTTGCTCCATATTAATAAAGGAAATAGATGGACTCTTGAAACGTTCACAGAATATTTGGTTATGTATAAATTAAATAATCTAATTAATATAAAATAAATAGTTAAGGGGGCTCTTACAACAAACGTGATTTTTTTGCAGTTTTAAAGATAATGGTACGGAACCCTTCGTGCGCGAGTGCCACTCGCACTTGGCCGGGTTTTTATCTTATAGCATCGATTTGTTTATTTGTGATAGATGGAAGAACCGCTAACGTGCTTTATGTAGGTACCTACACATTTGTTAATGCTGCAGATAGATGATGATGATGTTCCCGACTGATTTCGGCCACGGCGACCACTTCGACTCCTAGCCGATAGATACCACCCGATAGATGCAACCCGACAAGCTCGTGTTAGAAAGATTCCATTTTTCCATTTCCATTTTTTATTGCAATCTTCTTTTTAACCGACTTCAAAAAGGAGGAGGTTACTCATTCGCGCATAACTTCGTCGTTTATGAACCGATTTTGATAATTCTTTTTCTGTTGGAAAGAAGACGTTCCCAAGGTGGTCCCATGATAAGGATATCAGGATTTGATGGTGAAAGACTAGAGAAAACAAGGGAAACTTTCAAAAATTTCAGGGGCGACTAGTGCTCTTCTTGGCATTTTTAATCATTAAGTATTTTAAAGCACTACAATTTAATAAAGGTCTGGAGTAGATCTGATGATGGAGCCGAGAGACAGTCGAAGGAACTCCTCAACAATTCACAGCAGCTATCTTGTGTTTGGGCTCGATTAATTTGTATTGATAAGATCTTTACACCTAGATGGGTTGTGACTCATAAGAGCGCTGATGTTGAAGACAAAGGCCAATTCCGGGAACTCCTCAACGGTTTACAGTAGCTACTTTGTGGTTGGACTTCATTCATTTATAATGATGAGACCTTTGCACCCATTGGGTTAAAATAATAGTCTGCAGTAAATTTGATGATGAAGACCATAGGCAGTTGAGGGAATATTTACGGGTAAACATTAAAGTAAACAAAATTACGTCGTTTCCCAATTATATTTGCGTCAGCTTCCAGTCTGACCGGATGCAACTGAATACTTTTAACAACTAAAAAGTGTAAAATATTTTTACAAAAAAAACAACCGACTTCCAAAAACCACACACACAAAGTGAAAAATAACTAATTTCGGAAGTCGGTGTCAAAAACGAATATACAAAAACAAAGACACCGACTTCCGAAATTAGTTATTTTTCACTTTGTACCTAGTGGTTTTTGGAAGTCGGTTGTTTTTTTGTATTTTTTTTTTTATTTTGGTTGGGATGGGAAATCATCAAATGACCTGGCCCGCTCTGGGCGGAGCGGAAGGGCGTATCAGACATTTACTGACTAAAACCCACCCGTGTTTCTTTACTTGCCTGTGCGCCAGGGCCACGGTTTCTTTTTTAACCAATCCGCAACCCTTACCCAGAAGACATCGGTCTTCGTGAACCCCGTCACGATGTGCTGATGTCTGGTGAATCCGTGCGGAGGACGGGGTCTGAGCTAGGGTTGCCAGATAGGAAGTTACAAAATCCGGGACAGTCGTCGACAGAGAGAAAAGAAAAGAACGGCTAAAAAAAAAAAGCTCATTCGAAATGAAATCCGGAGGGTCGAGGAAGGACGGCTAAAAAAAAAAATTTTTTAAATCCGGGCAATTACCGCTCATTCCGGGACAAGAGGTCATTCCGGGACAAGAGGCAAGATTCCGGGACAATCCCGGATTTCCCGGCGGTCTGGCAACCCTAGTCTGAGCAGTTGTGTTGCGATGTGTGCCGGATACGATGCGACAAATGTTGTTGTGTCGGGAGTTTGGTGGTGGAGAGTCTCTAGATCAATCTCCCTCTGGCGCAGCAACGTTGGTCGTGTTATTGGGTTTAACAATGCATCACCTCGCTCAACTGCCGTCTTGCTTTCTTCCACTCAGTTCTTTTTTTGAGTGAATAGTCTTGGGCTTAATAAACTAGCGCGTTTTTCCGTCAACGATTGAATTACTGCTTACCATCAGGTAAAAAAAAATCAAGGAAATTCATTTAATGCATAAAATATATCAAAAATTTGAAGCAATTTATTATATTTACATAAAGCGAGCCTATTTCTGATGTGACACAAGTGTTTCTAAATATTCAGAAAATGCTACACTAAACTTATTGTTCGACTGGCCTTGCAGATTTCGCTGACGTCATCAATTTACGTCAAAATATACGAAACAATGTACTATGTACATTATTATGTACTACATAAGTTTACTCTTTATACATATATTTGCATTGAAGAACTAAATTTTTAAAATTTTCGTTCATGACTGTTGACCATATTGAATATTTATTCTACCATTTATGATCGCACACATACATATGGATAGACAAGAAAAAAGAGGACAGAAAAATGGTACAGAGGTTATGCTTATTCTATAAGATTATCTTGTAATTATCTCTTCCAGCATACCTGCAATAGGATTACCATTAACCTTTTTTTCCCCTCCCACTGCTGGGCACAGGTCTTCTCTCATGTAACAGAGAAGGCAACCTCCAATAGGATAATCTAAATAAATAAAATATTTCTTCTCATGTCTTTTCACTGACATTAAAAAAGCAGAGAGCACAAAATTTCACTAAACTGATTCGCTGCATACGATAATGTTTTCAATAATCTTTGTATTAAACAACATGGGCCAGTATTATATACTTTTAAACGAAGAAACAATACCATTACACATTTGTTTTATTAAACTATGACCAATAATGAGGAAAATTATAGAAGAATATGTTAAAATAACCACCTAATACTAAAACTATTTCAACGTTCAACGAACAAAGTCTTCCCTTTGCAAAGATTTTGATTTTGAGCCAAAAATGTAACATATGTTAGGAAAAAACCTACCAATCATTTCCTTTAAGCAAAAAAGGAAAAGTACGATAAAGCAATATATTATATCTTTATTGTCTAGATATATCTATTTACATATAAATGTAAGGTTTTGAGGATGAATGCATATATCTTCTTCTTCTTTTGGCTATATCCCCTATATATATCCACTACTAGACAAAGGCCTCCCCCAAGGCCCTCCATGAATGTATAGCTGCTTACACTTTAACTCAAAAACTACTGAACGGATTTGTATAAAATTTGGCACACGAATGCCTAGGATATAAATAAGTTTAACTCTCTACCCTAATACTCCAGGGGATGGAAAGTTATGTGTATGAAACCGCGGGGTGCTGTTAGTGGATAATATATAATTATTACTCTTATAAGTAAACATAAACAGTCAAGAAATTATGTCTTATTTTACGACGCAATTAACGTGTTAATTACAAATTTTTATTACTGCTTACTTAATAATTGTTACACACTAGTAAAATTATTGGCTTGTACTTATCATAACGTAGCAAAAGAGCACCCGTCATGATTTAAAATTAAGCTTACATATATGTATATAAAAAACTTTAGAATATCCTTTTACGCATGAGATTCAATAAGACTTCCTGGTGAAATAAACATGCATCAATAAATGACCACATAGTACCACCACAGTCGACCAAAGAAACCCTAAATGGTCCTAAGCACATCCCTAATGTATGAATACATAACCAGGAAGCTCCATCTCCTTACACGCATATTAATAAGGTTTGAAATAGCTTGACAAATCTAAACAATTGAGTTGTCAACAAACTTATGTCGGAACAAGAAATTACGATGCACATTCTAATTATTATTTTGGGGTAACAATACGTAATTTAACCTGTGTGGGACAGTCCCGTAAACTGGTTTTCCATCTGGTTTTGGACATGAAATCAGGTCAAGGATTAGATCCTTTACAAAAGGGCCCGAGGTCCGGTTGTTGCATTATTTTGGCCACCCTACACGGAACTGTATGGGACTTAGATTATTATTCCCGAAATAATTTTATGCAGAATTATTGTGGGGTATATAAAGAGTGATCTGCTGAATTGAAAAATATAAGAAATAAATACTGTTCACTGAAGAAACACACTGTGAATAAGTTGGCTGATGAAGGGTTGTGAATGCGAATTTTACCCCTTTACGGTAATATGTTAACACGATACCATCTTAACGGTACCATTAGTTGTGTACCATTAGTATATTGACATTTGAGTATAAACGTACATTGGGACAAACTATTTTATTGACAGTTTATACAGGAAATGGTTAGTAGAACAAGATTTATCTAAAGAAAATATAACTTTTAATTTTATAAATCAGCTTATTTACATGATATTATACCACATTGCGACTGTTTTCTCCGAATGGGAAAGAAAGCCTTCCTCTCACAGTTATGATGTGCACTAGTTGTAATAACGAAGAATCAACCTATCTAGCCTCTAGACTTGGTTGAATACCAATATTTTACACGAAGTGAATGTCTATCTGAACTTCACTGAAAAGAATCCTTGAAATTGTTGTCACATTTTCAAGATTCTGCCGACCAGTAGCGACTGTCAAAGATCTTCTAATAACAACTTCGAACAACGGTTTAACATTATTTCAGAAACACAGAGGGCCTTGGTATGTAAAAATGGTCACCCATCCGCTAAGCAACCGCGGAAAGTGTAGCTTTACCTGATCGATCGACCCGTACGGCTTTTATGATTTAGCGACACAGCCTTAGAGATCCATTTTGTTTTTATTTTCACGGAATTTGAATTATATTTCCCTACATTTTGAATAGTATTTGACATACCTGATCTCAGCCTCGATCTGTCAAAAAGTACTTCTAACTTCCCTACATTTAGACAAGTATTTGACATATACTATGACAAGTTTTTGACACTTGTTTGTCGCCAAGATGAGACTGCGACTTGATTTGAAACCCTTCAGATGACGACAATTGGCCTTCTTTTGAATAATCATCATCATCATTTCAGCCGAAAGACGTCCATTGCTTTTCATAGGTCTCCCCCAAGGATGTCCACGACGACCAGTCCTACGCCCCCCGCATCCCGCGGTTTCCCGCGACCTTCACCAGGTCGTCGGTCCACCGTGTCGGGGGCTTACCCACGCTGCGTCTTCCGGTGCGTGGTCGCCACTCGATAACCCGTCGGCCTTAGGCATCGGTCCTACAGGCAATGTGCCCGGCCCACTACCACTTAAGTGTTGCAATTCCTCGGACTATGTCGGTTACTCTGGGTCTTCTGCGGATCTCCTCATCACGCAGTTAAACTCCAAGCACTGCCCTCTCCACTGCCCTTTTGAATAACCTCACTTAAAACCCATGCATGAGTTTATTTTATTACTACACCATAAAAGTAATAAAAATTTACACAAAATTTTCAAACGATCTAATTCAAAATTATGCAACTGAATGAAAGTTGTCATCCATGAATAGCACCAGCAAATGTTGACTACGTAATTTTTATGGCATTAGGGAATTTTAATGGCTTATATTTGATTAATGACAAGACAATTTCCTTTAGTTTACCACCATTGAGCAACATGAAGGTACTCAATACCTTTTAATATGGAGGCATAAATTTTGTCAAGTACCTACTTCGTTTCGTGATGATTTATGACCGTTTTGCACCGTTTCGACATTTTTTGTTATGTCGCAACTGGATTTTGTAGTGTCAGATTTCTGTTTTGATTTTGCATATACTATTTTTACGTTTAAATTATGCTGTTTTCTGCAATGTTCACGATAAGGACTTAGTTTCTATTGTAA
This sequence comes from Sesamia nonagrioides, assembly GCA_017933935.1. Classification (NCBI taxonomy): domain Eukaryota; kingdom Metazoa; phylum Arthropoda; class Insecta; order Lepidoptera; family Noctuidae; genus Sesamia; species Sesamia nonagrioides. The sequence goes on from JADWQK010001158.1 coordinate 383,459, forward strand.
TTATTATTCATATTAAGGGCTTCATAATGTTAAATATTTGTATGCAGTTTTTTTAGTTGAATGTTTTCTTGTTGCCCGCTTTGGTGTATAAGTAAGTGCAGCAGGTAATTGTAATATAAATAAATAAATAATATTAGTACTTGAGGAGATCATGCATAATAGTCATTGTGTTTGATTCCTTATCTTTAGCACAGGAATCCCAATCAGCGCCGTAATTTCGTGACTATGACTATATGATGCACTAGCGGCCGCTAGCGACTTCGTTCGCGTGGTTTAGTTATGCTCCGCTCCTATTGGTCGCAACGTGATATTGTATAGCCTAAAGCCTTCCTGGATTAATGGGCTATCCAACGCAAAAAGAATTTTTCAAATCGGACCAGTAGTTCCCGAGATTAGCGCGAACAAACAAACAAATTCTTCAGCTTTATATATTAGTATAGATAAATACATAATGATCCTAATACAATGCTTCTTTCATTCGAAACATTTGTCTACTGAACATCGTAAGTAACCCAATGGATGTTGTTAAACTGTCAAAATGAAAGCTAATGCTACTTTATAGTGTATTGTGCAATCATTTCGCAGTAATCGTTTAATTTAGGAACATAACTTTTTTATGATTCAACCAGCCTCTGTCAAACCCTTCCATTTTCAAAGTCTTTATAGCTTGTCTAACTTGACTTCTTTTGACTTATTTCGGATTAATCAACCTTTTCTTAAAACCCTATTCTTAAAACAAAAAAAAAACAGCGGGTCCGATTAGAATCTCTTCGGTATACTGAAGTCTAGGCTGTATGGCGTACTATGCCTTTGCCTTTTCCGTTCAGAAGAACGGAAAGAAATGAACAAAAAAAAAATCTCTTTGGTATTTGTTTACTCTAGCCATCCAAAATTTGACTATGGTTTCGCCGATTTATGAATTAACTAATTGATCGGTTACCTTTTTAGGCACCAATCAGACGGCAACTGATTGGTTACAAGAAAACAACATAAACGAGTCGGTACCTATGTCATAATTACGTAGGTAAACAGCCCACCAATTACAAATAATGATAGATCCACGGCAAAAGACATCACATCCATTGTATATTAATGTTATATTTTCCGTATTGCGCATTGCGTACCTATTTCATAAAAACGTCATGCTTTTACGAAGTTGCAATTAGTCGCATATAATGACAATGTAACATTAACTTTTAATGCGTACTAAATATGTAATGGTCGTTGTAAACAAACATATAACAGCATATTTACGAAACAGGTTTGATTGTATTGCGTTGCGACGCTCCCCTGGTCTGTGGCAATCTAATCTTGCATTTTGATTTGTTCACTAAAGGTACCGTAGATGCGTTGTTTCCGTGTTAGATAGAACTACAAATACCTACAACACAGTATGTATTTGTGATTTACATTTATACAGTGTATTTTTGAGATTTAGATTTACACCAAGTGTATTTTTCTGACATACCTACAATTGCACACTGTGTATTTTTGAGACTTATATTTACAAACGTCGATCGCCTTCTGGGCTGTTCTGTTATTGGTAATGCAAAGCTTTAGCTAATAAGCTATGTATTAATGAAAATTATTACATCTAGGTGTCATGGTTTAATGGAGTACCTATTCATACATTTTCTAAGCACCTTAAAATTCAGAATTTTCTTAATCGCCCTTGAATATTGGATATACTTACAGAGTACAAACATCAATGCAAACCATTATAATGGTTTGCCCAAAGTGTTACAGAAACCCTATTGCTATCTTTAAGCATTAAAGAATAGAATACATAGTTTCAACTCAAAATAAGGATACCAAATTTTCAGATTCATATGTTTTTAAGTCACACAAAGGACCATGGAAAGAGCTACGCTCGGAGTATCTCTTAGCGATCGAATCAGAAATGAGGAGATTCGCAGAAGAACCAAAGCCACCGACATACCCAGCTCTTCGAGTTGCTAAAATTAAGTGGCATTGGGCGGGGCACATTGCTCGTAGAACCGATGGCCGATCGGGCAGTTAGTCTGGAGTAGCGGCTACGTACCGAAAGACGCAGCGTAGGGAGGCTGCCAACAAGGTAGACCGATGACCTGGTGAAGGTCGCGGGAAGCCGATGGATACGGGCAGCGCAAGACCGGTCATCATGGAAAGCCTTGGGAAAAGCATTTCTCCAGCAGTGGACCTCTATAGGCTGAAAAGAATCATGTCACAGCACTACGTAGGTCAATAACTTTCCGTGTTAGTCGCTAACATCACGATAAAGTACCGCACTACGTAAGGTCAATAACTTTACATATTACTTGCCAATCTATACTAATATACATATAAATCTGAAGAGTTTGTTTGTTTGTTTGAACGCGCAAATCTCAGGAAGCACGGTTCCGATTTGAAAAAATCTTTTTGAGTTTGATAGTCCATTAACCCAGGAAGGTTTTACGCTATATAACATCACGCTGCGACCAATAGGATCGGAGCATAATAACTAACTACACGCGAACGAAGTCGCTGGCGGCCGCTAGTATTACGATAAATTTAATGCGTTTATTTCAAAAGTTTCGTTTCTCGTATCAATTTATTAAAACTCGACCTTAGAAGCATTAGCGTATCTATAGCTCGACGTTACAAGCAGTTATAGAAGGTCGTATCTGTAAGTCGTCGGATCTATGCATACGACCTAATGCTTCTAAAGTCGAACTATAGATACGACCTAAGTTCTCCTAATTTCCGATTATATAGAAATAGGTTTAAAAATCGTTTCAATATCTTTTGATCACTTCCAAATCCCTAGATATCTACAGACGACAGCACATCAAGCTACTACAATCTGTCAGGTTTCTTTATTACATTTTCAACTTTATCTATCTTGTATTAAGGCTCAAGGTTGATTGGGAATTTTTGACAGTTTCGGGTAGGTTGACCTGCTGTCGTCCGTACATAAGGTGCGTTGGGGTAAGATCGGCGCTGGGGTAAGAACGTGCAAATCAAATATCCCATTTATTTGGCTATATTTTTAATGCTAGCTACATTGTAGCTAATATTATAAATGCAAAAGTAACTTTGTCTGTCTGTCTGTTACGCTTTCCCGCTTAAACCTCTCAACCGATTTTGATGAAATTTGGCACAGACAATCTTTAGACCCTGAGAAAGGACATAGGCTACCTTTTATTGAAAAATTTGATATTCCCAAGGGAAATCTAAAAAGCGCGATGTAACTGAATTCCACGCGGGCGAAGCCCCAGGCGGAAAGCTAGTTAAAAATAAAGCCATGTAGCTAGCATCAAAAAATAAAGCCAAATAAATGGAATATTTGATTTGTACGTTCTTACCCCAGCGCCGATCTTACCTTAACGCACCTTACCATTTCTGTCACACAGGGTTTCTAGGAATTATAATAAGAGCTTTTTCAAAACTCAAAATGAAATAAAATCTCTTTACCTTTTAAAACAAAATGAACACGGTTTCCTCAAAAATCTTTACCATACAAAACTTAGAAAAATTACGTAAATACAAAGATTAATTACAAACATGATAGAAGCGGAGATTATTCAAATTGTCACACTATCTTTTGCATAATACCCATTCTTTTTTTTTCCATAAAAAAATTTTGAAGTAATTATTCATGTCAAATAAACCAATTATAATTAGCGTTTACTATGATCTCCTAGTACCGTTATTTAAGAGAAAGGCTGCTTTCAAACTGCAGCGAGTGAAAGGTATAATATTTCATAATGCACGCACTGGTTCGCGTTTGCGCGTACGCATAGATGCAGGAAGCGCACGATTTGATTTTTATCTTGTTCGTTTTTGGTGATGGCATGGCAGAGAGTAAAGTATGATAGTTTTTTTTACTATGGTATTATTATAATGGCCATGTTTATCATTGCTTGCACAGTTTTGTTTTTTATTATTGTAGGTATTGTTGTAGTAAAATGCCGTGTAACTAGTTTTATTCCGCTAATATTATTTAATTAAGATGCGGTTTTAAAATGGCCACTTAATTGTTATTCGAAAAATAAATAATAATAATAAAGAAAATTACCAGCCAATGGCTTAATAGCCAAGAGCCTCGACCAACACCTCAGGAGGCTCTCGTTAGGCAGCTGGATCAAGGGCTTGATTCAGAAAGCGGTACTGCTGGACACGGCTCGCATCGTCAGGAAGTTCCTCTCTCTGGAGCCCTGACCTGCTTGAGCTTGGACCCTGTTCCCGATACCGGTGGGCTACTATTTTTTATATTTTTAAATGTTTTTTATATATATTTTTGTTATGTAGAAATATTTAAAAATATAATTTATAAGTGTATTTATTGAAATAAAATTAAATATGTAATTTTGTCAATTTTTCTATGGAAAATCTGTCACATTTAAAAAAAAAAGTGTCACATTTAATCTTTTGGTAATAGTTAGATAATGACAAATTGAAAAATAAGTCGTGAAATGTGACTTAATCTCTAATCCTATTAATTTTCTAGTACTATAATTGCGTAACACTCAACTTCATGTGGAATAGATACCACAATTTTGTCAATAACACGTGTAACAAATTAAAGTGAAAATTATCTTTCACAATAATGGCGGGTATCGCCAATGACAGTCGAAAAAGACGGCCGCGTGAACCGTCTACGAGGGAGGTTTGAGGCAAAGTCATGATGAGGCCACTATGCTGCGATATTTCAATGTTCTTTAAGGATTATTTACTGAATGCACTTTTTAGTACATAACTCACGCGCTTTAGTAAACGACACTATAAATAATTTAAAAGTCTAATGAAAAATGAGCGTGACACTCACCTAGCTTTCCCGTCAAAAGTCACACTCCATCAAACAACGGGTTTCATTTTGAAGGATGTTGCTAATCCACTGCTGCTTATATTTGACAAATGTGTCTGCTCAACAATCTAAATAACGAATAAATGTTGTTAAATGTCAAATTGAAACCTATTGTTATTGATAGTGTTTTACGCAGCAAAAAAAGCCAAAAGTTAAACGAATGCATAGCTTAATTGATGATAATATAGGGGTAACTTTATTCCGAGTTTGTTAATTGTTTGATTGCGTTTTTTTTTGTATGCTGAACTTTTTTGCCAATATTGACACGGTGTTTTTTTAAATCTTTAATAGCATTTATAATACTTCTTATTCATTAAAAGATTAACAATGGCCTCGATTCTCTTGTTGCCAAAATAAATTGAAGATCAGTGCATCTTTTTATTTCAATTTCATTAAGAAAAGGACAGAAGACAATTCATCATCATCATCATCAACCTTTTATCGTCCCACTGCTGGGCACAGATCTCCTCTCATACAGAGAAGTATTGAGCGTAATCACCACACTTGCTCAATGCGGGTTGGCGATTTCAGACTTAAAGTCCAGGTTTCCTCAAGATTTTTTCCTTCGCCTTCAGTCATTGGTGTGTCCAAGATATACTTAGAAAGTAATATAACTTTAGAAAAGTTACATTGGTACTTGCCTGACCTGGAATCGAACCCGCGCACTCATATTTGAGAGGCTGGTGTTTAACCACTAGACCATCACGACATTTCGACATAGAAGACAATTATTAGCTTAATACTGTCAAATAAGTCCGCGCCTGACAAAAAACGACGTATGTATTTTTATTCGCCATGTTTTAATCGGGTCTATATTGTCTATGGACTATCTTAATTTGACAGAACTATACTGATACCGATTATTCTCTGTTATCTTCTATCCTTTTCATATTAAAATAGAAAGGAAAATATGCACTGACCTTAAAATTAGACAATTTGGCGCCAATGTTTCCAGATGGCGCGATAACTGGTTCAATGATTTTTTTTTCTAACGCCATCTTGGTTGCCAAAAACCATAGAAAAGCCTTTATCTGCATGTTAGAGGCATTGCGTTGCTGTACGCATTGCAACGCGTGTCATGCAACTTTCTATTTTGACGGGCCCCGCGACCCGAGCAACGCGTTTTGCGCCGGAAAAACGTTGCATTAGAAAGTTTTTTTTGTTTGCAATGCAAAGTGACTTGGGTATTGTGTTGACTATTTTACTAATAGTGTCCGTTATTTGTGATGATTTTTTGTATTTGCGACTGTTAGTGTTAATATTACTGAAGAGTAAGTATTGTTGAAATGATAGTACCATTTTTTCGTTTTAAGGTTATAAATTAGTGCCTGACCGCGATCCCGCTTTAAGGTAAGCAGTGATGCAATCGCACTAAAGCGCATTAGTTTATTAAGAGCCTATTCACTCTAGTCTCGAAGACACTTATATTGTTGCTAGCTTTCCGCCCGCGGCTTCGCCCGCGTGGAGATCGGTTATATCGCGCTTTTTAGATTTCCCTCGGGAACATCAAATTTTTCCGGGATAAAAGGTAGCCTATGTTCTTTCTCAGGGTCTAAAAATTGTCTGTGCCAAATTTCATCAAAATCGGTTGAGAGGTTTAAGCGGGAAAGCGTAACAGACAGACAGACAGACAGATCGACAGGCAGACAGACAGAGTTACTGTCGCATTTATAATATTAGTATGGATTACTATCCACAACAACGACCCAAGATCAATCAATCAGCTCAACCTATAACAGTCCACTGTTGGACATAGATCTATACGCCATAACACGCCGTTCTCCACCTTCCACACTCAATCTGTCCCAGTCATCTTAAAGAGGTCGGCCCATCTAGCTAGGAGGCATCCCACAAATTGCATATATTATTCTCGTGTAATTTAAGGCGGCGAGCCTTTAGATGTCAATTGTTGGACAAAGCCTTCCCCCAACGCATTTCATTGCCATTGGTTTGCCATAATCCCCATGCTTGGATCGCAGTAATTTGATATTCCACAGGAGAAGCGCTGCTGCCCGCTTCCCTGGAGAATTCCCTTAGTCGCCTCTTACGACACCCACTTAAGGGTTGGTAATATTCTAAGCCCGGTACCACAAGCACTAGTAATTGGTAATTGCAAGAATTCAACAGCGTATGCATACTCTTTTTTCTTTTATTGACTAAATCCGTCCCATCAATTGTCTGTGTGTCTTCTTACAATGGCTACACTGTACGCAGTCAAAACTAAAACCGTATAAAAGTTAAGAAACTCACAAGTCACTGTACAGTTATTTATTGCCAATAACTTTTATTAACCAGCAAGCTGTATCCGCCACCTGTTCAATTCAAATAAAAACTAATTCGGTGCCCACTTAAACAAACCGCCATGCACTTCATCATTGCATCTAGTTGTCGTGTGGGAATTTAGAAAACCCGTTCTGTAGTGCGTCCGATTTCGACACCGGCTTGCGCAATACGACTTACGAGTACATTAGGGATCTTAGGGCCTGGTACACACGCACGAAAGCCGCACCTAGCTTTGCAGAACCCGCACCACTTTTTTATGCAAGTAGTGGAAGACAAAGACGACACGATACGCGTATAACGAAATTTATTTATTTATTCTTTCGCACTTGAATAGGGATGTATCCAAGCTGTGAAAATAAAAAAAAAAATAAGTAGTCAGTCTTATAAATAATAAAAAAAATGAGAACCGTATTTTTTATATTGTCGAAATTACCAAAAAATACTGAGACATAGCGTATTAAAGTTACGGAGGCTAATTACGTCACGCCGTGATATATTTTGTACCACGGCGTGACGTCATGCGACATTTCAAATAAATATATCTTCTTAAGTATTTGAATGAAAGAAACAATAAAAAATACGTGTTCAATATTTTTTATAAATCTATCTGATGGACATTAAATTATTTTTTAGGTTACAACTCAATTATACAGAGGCGGACTTAATGCCTTAGCATTCTCTACCAGTCAACCACAGGTGGTGAAAAGATTAGACGGCAGGTGCTTTAATTGAAAAAATTATAAAGAAAAAAAAAAGCTCTTAACACTATTTAAATAAGTACTTAAATAAGCTATATACACAAACATACTATTACCAAAATATATATGTACATACAAAACTAAAAATGACATGGTTATAGGATTATTTTTTTGTTATCAATAGTTGTTGTAGAAACATCCAGTACAAGTCTAAGAGCGGCTGAAAAACAATGATTATCATTGAAATCGATAATATACGCAAAAACTGACATGATGCTAAATTGCGCTATTACACCCGCAATATCGAAGCATACAGTCATATATCACAATATTGTTTTAAAATACATTACTGTGTGATTGCGCCGCATTCGTCTTGCAACGCTAGCACGTGTAGAATATAATTTTATGTAAATGGTGTTTTGGATATCCGGACACCCGTTTTGGCGAGCTATTACTCATTACTTATACATTAGTCATGGATCGATTTATGTAGGAAGAAACTCATTGTTTTGAATTTTGATGTGATTTTCTAATTTCGCTGGAAGTTTTATAAGGTGGATGGAATTACACCAGCCGCTCATGAATGTGTGCGGGTGATTCCAGGTCAGTCCAGTACCAATGTAACTTTTCTAAGTTATATGTACTTTATAAGTATATCTTGGACACCAATGACCGAATAAAAGGTGAAGGAAAACTAGACTTTAAGTCTGAAATAGCCAAGCCGCATTGAGCAAGCGTGGTGACTACGCTCAATCTTTCTCTGTATGAGAGGAGACCTGTGTCTAGCAGTGTGACGATAAAAAGGTTGATGGTTAACCAATATAAGTATGATTTAGGAACTAGCTGCGCTCTGAGGTTTCATCCACGTAAGTTTCAATTCCGCGGGACTAACTTATGTATTAATCCTGGTTATTAAGTATCTGTGTGTTAAATTTCATCTAAAACCGTACAGGAATTTTTGCGTGAAAGAGTAACAAACATCCATCCATCCATACTCACAAACTTTCGCATTTATGATATCTATACTTATATATAAAGCTGAAGAGTTTGTTTGTTTGTTTGAACGCGCTAATCTCAGGAACTACTGGTCCGATTTGAAAAATTCTTATTGTGTTGGATAGCCCATTAATCCAGAAATGCTTTGGGCTATATAACATCACGCTGCGACCAATAGGAGCGGAGCATAACCACGCGAACGAAGTCGCTAGCGGCCGTTATTAATTAATAATTTACGATATCTGAGGATTTGCAAATAAATTTGACATAAACACAAATAAGACTTTGACCACAGCGGTAAAACCAATTCTTCGTAGTGCTACGAATATCGTAACCGCTAAATCAAGTCCCGTTTTGTACGCACAAAACGCATACAGATACGCTACGTTGCGGCCGTGAATGTATTACCAGCTTAACAACTAAATGCATTTTCTACTACTGTCGTCAGACTGAGTTGACCTAGAAAGCTGAACGTTCTGTGAGGAAGTTTTAAGTGCCGGAATTGAGTATCTGCCTAGATTCACGTAGACCATAGACCGAAGGGTGTGTAACCTGTTTAAATGATTTTGATTGTAATGATTTTGTTGTTGATGTCTGGTGAAGCCGTACGGAGGACGGGTCTGAGCAGTTGTGTTATGATGTGTGCCGGGTACGATGCGCCAAATGTTGTTATGTCAGGAGTTTGGTCGTGGAGAGTCTCCAGATCAATAACCCTAGTGTAGGATCGTTTGGTCGTGTTGGTCTTGGGTTTTACATTGCATCACCTCGCTCAACTGCCGTCATCCTTCCTATTCCTAAGTTTTTTAAGTGGATAGGCTTAATAAACTAGTTCGCTTTACCATCAACGATTGCATCACTGCTTACCATCAGGCGGGATTGCAGCCAAGCACTAGTTTATAATTATATATATATTTATATATATAAAAACTATGTTTACTCTCTGTAGGAAATGAAATGAAATCAAATCGTTTATAAAGCAAGTAGGATCACTGATCACTTTTACATGTCATATTTTTAGCAGGCATTTCCTAACTGACTACCTCTGAGACGAAAAAGCCGAAACAAACTCAGTGATCATCGTCTTTTCTCAAGTCAATTAAAAATGAAAATGTTTACAATAATTTACGTGATTTAAAAAAGTGTTTAAAATGTCATAATTGTAGCATAATTAGGCATATTGCTTAATAACAGCTGCTTAGCAGAGCGAGCAGCTTTGTCCCAAGCTTTATTGTCTTCTAAATAATCTGTGATTTTATAATTACCCCTTTTTGCAAAGTCTGGCCTTCAAACGAATGTAGTTTACTGTCACTAAACAATTACATCTATACCTAGTTAAAAGGTCATCCATGGATAGTAACTAGATGTTCAAAGTAGTCAGCGTCACTTTAAAAACAAACAAATCTTTCATAATTAAAACATTCAGTTCATTCAGTTTTTAGCTACACACAAACAAACAATTGTCGCGCCAAAAGCATTAGCAGCGCCAGTCTCTAAGGTCTAAAATCATTTGAAATCTCTGTACACGAATTTCCAATAAGTCGTTTGTACTGCCTTCGTTGCGTGGCGTAGCAATTTTCAGTACATTCTATATGATACTTATAGTTGTATAGGTGAGAGGGGTAAGGGCCAAGAGGCGAAGGGCGATGGGAACTCGGTGCAATAGTTACGAGCTGTTCGCTGCAGGCCTTTGTTAAAGCACCGTTAGGGGGCCCGGGCATAGCACAGAGCGTAAAGTTATTATAATACAGTTGTACCAATTTTAAATTTCGAAGACAATTTGAAGAAACAAAAAAACAGCCAGTTACAATTAAGAACATCTTTGTAACAACTATTAAATCCTTTTTGAATTAATAGCTAATAAAGAGGTAAATGAAAAGTATAAAGGCATATTAAAAATGCGTGATATAATTTTACGTGTGATCTCGATCGTAAATCGTATCTAATTGAGGCGTATAAACAAACAATATATAAATAGGTCGAGTAATAGAGCTATAAATTAATGTAGATCAATCGACGTTTTAAATAAGCTGTTGTGAAGTTTCCGATATATACGTTATATTTCCTTTGAAAACGCGAAGTTTCACTAGTTGAATGAATTTCATAACATGCAACGAGGGACTAGTTGCGTGCATTGTTTATAATAAATGCTTTTAGCATTGTTACGTTTTGAAACTTTTCATTTCATATTATAATAGTAGACAACAATATCTACTAAAAGACGTGATCAGTTTAAAATCCTAAATTGCTGTAACTACCAATCATAATACATTCAAATAAAGCATCGTTATAGTTTATTATATCATCAAGATACATTAAAACTGCTATTATCATACTGGTGTCAGTCGATTTCAATTACTCTGTGGCGGGGCTGCAGAGTGACCGCTGCGTCAGTTTGCGCAACTCGGTGCAGCCGCTCCCCGCGCGCCTCTCACCGCGCAGCTAGTACGCTTGCGCGTGTGCTGCATGCCGGAACCAGGTCGCAGCCGAAATTCCAATTCGACCAGCCTATCTAGGCCTACCCCACGCCTCGCGTTAACTCCCAATTGCCCCAAAAAGAGGACACTAATAAAGCCATCGTGGTTCAAAGTTAACTGGCTCAGTATACTGCACGCATGCAAATATACAGTTAGGCTGTAACGGAGCTGATGGAAATCGAATCGATAACGTATTGACGGTCGGTGCAGTGTGCGTACCTTTGTTAGACGGTCGTTATAACCTGCCCGGGACTCTCCAGTGAAGAGTACGGAGCGGTAGTGTGTAATCCGCGAAGGTGACGACTGGATCGTACTCTGTTTGGCATACGATTCACGGTTCAGCGACTATGTAATTATGCAAATGTAAAACGCGATATTGTTCATTCTGCTGAAGTAGGAAACTAAACTTTTGAAGTCTTTCATCGACTATTCCGTGTGACGTTATTGTCAAACCAAGGCACTTTGTGAAATTGAATTACTCCAAACTGAAATATCCACTTTGTGATCTCAAAAAATCCACGGAGACGTCGAAGACGGAGAAGATGAATAAAAAACAAAAGAAATCAAGGTACATACTGAATGAAAAATTCGTGTCAAATAGATTTGACGTAACTTGTGTAGCGTATTTGTCATAAGATTAAGTAAGAAAAAGTTTGGCACAGAATTTGGAAAACAGTCGTTGGGTTTTGAACTTCTGAAATGTGGGTAGTTTCTTTTGTTCCGTTCGTTGACTGCTTCACCTTAGAATTAGGTTGAGCATGTTACGAGAAAGTTTTATTAATTGTTTTTTTGTCTCCTGGTTCCCTGTTATGTTTCTTCATATTTCTATAATTTTCATTAAATCTGTCGCCAATTACATTGTTGGTATAGTATCGTTTTTCTTCTACGTGGAGTACCTATGTTATTTCTTCTTCTTATTATGCGCAACAAGCGGAATGTGAGTTGTGTGTTCTTTAATATAATCTTCATTGTATATTGATCTTGCATTACATTTACATTACCAAAATTATTTATCTTCCAACAATTAACTAAAACTCATTAAAAATTTAACTAAATCCTTATCATCTAAAAGGGTAGTTTTACCATGTTTTGAATCCATTTGAATATTAAATTTTACAACTTCTGGGGCGTGTATTAATACAAGTTTGTTGAAATAAAACTTTAGAATGTACTGGCCTTAGTAGGTACCTACTTAGGTTAGCTCCAAAATGTTTCAAATAATATACGTTGCTAAATTGATGTTTTCAATACTGACGTTTAGTCGTCTTGATAATTACTGTTTTATTGTTAGCCTCACTACCATTGTTTAAGTTATGTGTCATTAAAAAAAAAAACCAATCTGTTTGAACGTTCAACGAGCTGAACGTTCTTGTAAATAATCACGTACTTGGTCATGTAACGACGGACATTCCAAATTCATGCTAGAAAAGTTCATACATAAAAACGCATAAGCCTAGACTTGAAATTGAAAGCCGGAAAACACTGTAATTACAGAAGCGTGACAAGAAAACAAAGGTCTTAAATTATACAGCTCCATTATTAATTAATAGTAAGTTTCGAAGTATAGTGCTAACAGAAGCGGGTTAATAGGTCGATCAATAGTTGAACGCTGACGTAGCTGCACCTGTTACTACGCTTGCATGTGGATATAAAGCTCTAATGACCATTGATATAGGATCTGTTTCGGGTGCTTTATAACTTACACACGATTGAGATTTATGTACAATTGCAAATAAAATAAATGTGTAGGGATTTAAAGGTGATGGAAATTTTTACAACTGTTGTTGATTTTTAAATATGTAATGCAGGTGGTCTGAGTGTTCAGCTTGGCCCGAAGAAATTTGTAACAGTAAGCTTTCCTAATGAAGGGTATCAGAAGATAGTCACCATATGTGTACAGACGAAGGTTAAGCTACCCCAAACTGCCAAATATTCCTAATCAACCTTGAGCCTTTACGCTTTTGCGATAAAGTTGAAAATGTTTTAAAGAAATTTGACACATTGCAGTAGCTTGAGGTTCTGGCTTCTATACTTCCTTATTGACGTACAATTAGCATAAGCATTATCAGACTGTAATATTCCCACTGCTGGAAGACAGACCTGTTTGAGAGGGACATAAATATATAGTAATAATTTTTTTTTCCAACAAGGACTAAATAAACGAAAATGAACGGCCAGTCAAAGACCAAAATGCTATGGGGTAGCTAAGTACACTCGCACCCACAATAAATTCCCTCCTTTAACATTATCCCGGGCCCAGTCGTGGGAATCCAGTGTATTAAGTATTCAGAGAGCGGGTGGCATCGATCATGCATCGGTTGTTCACCCCGCGACCTTCGACCAGCACAACCGAACCTCGAACAATGAAATTATAGAAATAACCCTTCATTTTATGAGACAATTTTAACGTTAAGATGTATTCGTGCCACCGCGCCGCCCCGATTCCGAAGTTAGAGAAAATACTTTGCGTTTGCACAAAAATATCTTCGTTATCGAGTTTTTTGTTTTGCGAAGACTCCGGATGATGTGATCCGGATAAAACGTATACATATGTAGTTCGGATTTTATCATTTATTTTCTCCCTCTTTTACGAAATATATGTACGTATTGAAATTAGCTTTTGATTTCGCTGTTGGTTTTTGAACAAAATAAAAAAAATGTTATCTGGGTCAAGTTTTTTTAGGTAAAATTGAACATGGAATAAATTATAAGAAAATATTTGGGCTGATAAATGTTTCTCTATGAAAATTTCTACTTATTTTGACTGCTAAAAATCAAGTAGTGACGTCAGCTTTCTATTACAGGGCAGGTATACGAGGCGGCCCGGGCATGGACTCCCAGCAGCAACAGTACTGCCTAAAATGGAACAGCTTCGGTTCAAACCTCGCCACTTCGTTTGCGAATCTGTGGAATTCGGAGAGCCTCGCCGACGTCACTTTGTACTGCGAAGGTAAGTCGAAATTGTGGAAATTCTTAAATCATTTTTAGACGACTTGAACTATTTTTTTCATTATCTTTTTAACTGAGTGTGATTAACTTTTTATAATGATAGTTGTTTGAAATCTGTTTCAAAATCATCAAAAAAAAAAAACAACTTATTAACGAAATATCCAGAAAACGGTATACATGGAAACAGAATTAATAGTATTTTCTTACGAATAAACACAACATTGCAAAACTTATAAAAGGTAATAAAAAGCAACACTAAAGAGCCTCTAACAAAAACAAATGACTAAATGAATTTGCAGTTTAACCCGTGAATTTAAAAACGGAGGCCAGTAGTGGATCATAGATAACATTAGTCGATGCTAACAAAAAAATGTCACTACTTTGCTAATTGCCACCGTCCACTCGACAACAAATCGAGGCCTTTACGTTAATGACCTTTATTTGAATACCTTTGCAAGAAAAAAAAAAACGCGGATATGTAGCCATTTTGAACCAATTTGGGCGAAGGAAAGGATTATAGTGGTTTTTTTTAAGAACTCAATGGTTGTTTTGAATAAGGCCGTATACTTTTTGCAATCGATGTAGTATATGGGAGGAAGATGTCAACTGTATCCATGGAGGTGATTCAGTTATGAATCAATATGTCAATATTCAACCACATCGTTATTTTATTTTGTCTTGTAAACTGTTTCTCGGAATAATACTTTCCTCTAGATTTTTTGATATTCTCGACCCACGAGTCCATTCAGACAATTTAAGGAGTTCCAAAAAAATAAATCATACATTTTTTTTTTTCAATCCAATTCGTTGCTAATTTAGCGACCTTATAATTTATGGAGAGAATAGCCGTAAACTTTCCGACCGTAGCTTGTCGGATGTCAAACGATCAAATTACAACTAATTCACGATTAATATTAACTCTGCTTGATTATAATTTGATGGGACTTTCGAACGATGATCTTTGTAATTAAGCAGCCATTGATCATGAACAGTAATTGTTGATAGTTGAAATCTTTTTTGGCCTTGACATTATGAGTTATTTTTGGACCAAATTATAAGTATATTCATAGAATTTCATGGCACATTTATGGCATATTGTATTATTATGTAGGCGGACTGTGGTACATTTATGTTTATTATAGGGATTATTTTTTTGTACCTCGTCAAATGAGTTAATATCATTATTTAGATACATATACTCTCAATTTTGGGGATTTACTTCTTCAATCTTTTATTTTTAGTTTTAAATTCGCATTTGCTACTACATATTTGTATTTCTTATGTCACAAATAAAATATATGTCACAAATGCCATAACAATTTATGTGAATTCCAGTCTGTTACTTTTGGTTAAACAGAAAATCAGATTTGAAATATTGAAGTTAATTTTAAAGAAACGGCGTCTTCCTCTATGAGGATCAGTGACCAGTAACCAGTGTTGCGGAGGTTACAACGCATACGTTGAAAAACACTGATCTAGATTATCAAATGCAGAAAATGGGTTACTATAGACACGTACATCCGGAGCACTGGTGGCCTATTTGTATCGACCGCCACTTACAAGATGTACCCCGTCAAGTGATTTTCTTTGTGTAAATGTTTCTTCACCACTGCTCTTAAAACGGCGAAGGAAAACATCGCGAGAAAACCGGCATATCCTAGAGGCAAAACTTCAAAGACATGTGTCATCTACCTGTAGATTACAGCCCATTCCCTCTCACCGAGAGAAGACCTGTCTCCCAAGAGTGGGAACATTATAGCCTGATTATGTATAAACGCGTAGAGTTACAAGGAAAGTATTACCCGATATCAGTAAAGTGCTTAATACATCTAAACTAATATATAAAGCTGAAGAGTTTGTTTGTTTGTTTGAACGCGCTAATCTCAGGAACTACTGGTCCGATTTGAAAAATTGTTTGCGTTGGATAGCCCATTCATCCAGGAAGGCTTTAGGCTATATATTATAATATCACGCTGCGAGTAATAGGAGCGGAGTATAACTAACTCCACGCGAACGAAGTCGCTGGCGGTCACTAGTAACCCTATTACATGCAAAACAGTATGCGAGTAGCTTGCATTTCATTGTTACATCAGAAATTTAACCCATCTTCTGATATGCCAGTAGGCATGCAAGTTCCTTTTATATTTTTGTGTAAGTTAGAGGCATGTGTGTTACGGGCTTTATTGGAAGAAATCGAGTTATGGCATTACGTCCAAGTTCCAGTTTTTCTCCCTTCTTCATAATTTTTTCATTTTACAGTATTCTTGGCAAACAATACATGATTGGATTGTACGCTATCACTTAAAGATAACACTTTCAATAAAAGGTTCTAGAATTGGTATATGTAGCAGTACAAATGTATATAAGACATCTGACGAGACGTCTGAGGGTCGCCAGCTGATTTTTGTGCGACACTTAAAATTGAAATTACTTATCTTTATATTTTTCAAGTTCAGTATGCATCAATCTGTCTAGATTGTTCCTAACTACATATATTAGAGTCGACTTACACTCTAACGAATGCAGCTGAATATCAGTCTTATAAGGAGCCACTACTAATCTGACATCCACTATCCAGTTAAGGGCCCTCTGATAAGGCTGTTTGTAAGACTTTTGGACTTTTGACTACCCATATCGACTGTCAAAGAGAAGACTTGGCAGCGTAGCTGAATCTACTCGATAGCTCTGTGCGACTTTTATTATAACTTAGTTTCTCATTTCATTCATCATGGATTTGTATATATGCGACGTTATTTTTTGTATATGCGAAACCCGAAAAACAGGTGCATATAATACATACATACATAAAATTACTTTATGTAAAGAATTTATGTAAAAAATTTCAAAAAAATATCATGTAAAATGACAAAGTTATGAGCTTGTTATGGTACCTGATTGTCCCTACAAAAATATAGTCAACGAGCCGTTCGCCCGCTCCCGCCTGCAGCAAGCGTTGTGCGCTCGGTAACCACACTGCAACATTTTTTAAATATACATATTTGGGAAAAAGTATAACATGGTGTAAAAATGATTGCAATCGACTAAGTTGCTTATTCTGAACAAACTATATTCAGGTTTCATAAAAAGAAAAATTGTATAGAGAATTAAGGATATAGACGAAATTTTATTTATTCACATCCCTGAAAACTTTAATGTACATAATATATTTCGTAACGTAACAAATTTTATTATCACTATTTATCACTTAGTGCCCACATTATGTCGTACAGGCATGCATGTCCGCGAAATCTTGCTAAAGCGATAAAAAGGTCGTTGACTTCATCGCGCGATAAATGGCCTCTATATTATATTTTTTGGCAATGTTTGCGATATACATTGTTAATTTTTTCGCTAGTTTAATGCATATTGACATTTTTTCGGGTGTGACCATGAAGTTTATGAGGGTTGTGGATTTAGGTATATTGTTATCTACTTTTGACAGCCTCCGTGGCGTAGCGGTAGCGAACGCAGCCGCTGCGCAAGGAGGCGCGGATTCGATCCCCGCTCAGTGCAAATATTTGTATGCATGAATATGAATATTTGCCCTGGTCGTGCCTAAGACAGCACGTTAAGCCGTTGGTTCCGGTTGCCATACGAACATCTAAAGGCAGTCGTTACGGGTTGTTGGAGCCCTCAAAAGTCCAACAATTGGTGTAACTGCAATGTTTCGATATCGCCTTAGGGTTGTGACATTACTGTAATCCGGGACCAACGGCTTAACGTGCTTTCCGAGACACGGCCAGACCAGTGCAAATATTCATATTCATGCATACAGATATTTGCACTGCGCGGGGATCGAACCCGCGCCTCCTTGCGCAGCGGCCGCATTCGCTACCGCTACGCCACGGAGGCTGTCTAAATATACTACGAGTATAGAATCACAAAAAAGATTGAATTCAGAAATTGAAATTATTTTTAATAATAGTACTGCATAAAACACTGGAAAAACCCATGAATAAAAATATACTAAAATATTAAACAATTCTAAAATCTGTATACGCATGTCGTATAAATGTAACCTGATGCGAGGAAATAGGCAAATAATTTACCCAATTCTGATTAGATGCCGAATTTGCAAAAAAGAATGATAAAAAAATCTGCGCGCAGTCATAGGAAGCAAGCGAAAACTGGTTTTCTGTGCACGGGCAAGCGAAAAAACTATTCTTACACGATCAGTGCATTTTATTTCAGTATAGAAAAAATTTGGCCTCCAAACTTACACGTGTCGTTCGTGATAATGAATACAAGGGTTATCTAACTGTAGTCAGAATTGAAAAAC